>JAFEMH010001751.1:0-424259 GCA_022495995.1 Adenophora triphylla var. japonica | reverse complement strand
AACATCCCAACCAACCCAAGGATTCCTATTTCACCAGTTTCGCCTCTGTGCCCACTCAACGGCAAAACAATGCACAAGAAGGAGCCAATACCTCCGCCAAAGTACAAGTCCCAAGGCACGAAGCGCTCCAAAATGCCAAATGGTGAAGCAATCACCGCCGGGCCATCTCGCCCTACTTCAACGGCAACGCAAGCACTTGTGGCCGTGAATACGTCGTAAGTCCAACCTTCTACTCAACATGCCCAAAAACACAAAGGCATCTACGCCTCGCAATCATAAGCACAAGGCAAATACGCCCACGCCTCCACAGACATTTATTCAAAGTCTCGCGCATAAATATCAATCATGACAGAAGACGATTCAAAGTCCTCGCGCATAACATCAATCTGGGCGGCTAGAAGACGATTCAAAGTCCTCGCGCGTAACAGCTCAGCTGCTGACTGAAGACGATGATGTTAATCCTCGCGCATAACATCAACTCATGCTAGAGGCTAGAAGACGATTTTATCTAAAGTCCCTCGCGCATAACATCAACCGGGCCGCGAAGACGATCTCTAAAGTCCTCCCGTGGCACCAACCGCCGCCGAAGATTTCGATTCAAAGTCTTCAAACATATGGCGCAACCGCTGAATCGGAAGCACGATTCCCAAGTCCTCACAACTATCCCCGGCCCTAAGGCCTTAAAACCACCCGATTAGGAAAATCGTAAAATCTTCCATCCCAGGACAATTCACCACGTCCTCACAATTGACTCTCGGCGTGTCACCACAACTCCGAGGACACCACCACACGTCCTCAAAACCGACCTGGCGGTCACACAACACTTCAGTGGCACCACCCGACGCTGCAGCGCCACTCCGCTGCATTTCACGACCTCCCGAACTACGACTGTGCTTGGATTCCCCGCCCGAGTGATACGTAGGAATCCTATCCAATAGGAAACCAGCCGGCGACACGAATCTACGCGGTCAATACCGCGAGGACACCACAACGCCCCACCATCGGACCTGGCTATTGGCGGTCCGCCACAACTTACTTCAGTGGGCACTCACCACCCCAGCATTCACAAAACACTCACCCCACACCCGAACTACGACTGTGCTTGATTCCCGCCAGGGATACGTAGGAATCCTATCACAGGTCCAAATTTACCGACCTATGCGGTCACACAATAGCACACCACCACGTCCTCACACCGACCTCCCTGGCCACTTTATCTCCCAAAGACGCGATCCAGATTAGACCCTTATCTTATCGGCGACCCCACTTCTTTCATAAGTGACGTCGTCGAGGGGCTTTTGTAAGTACCCCAACTGGATCACACCCCTTTCAAACACACGGGAAACACCGCACTCATCAACACAGCCTCTCGACGACCCCTCTCACTCAAAACCCTCTCTAAACCCCCAATCAAACCAAGTGGAGTGAGCCTTCTGGGATAAAAGGGACAAAAGGACCTTTCGGGAATTTTCAGAAATTGGAAAAGCAATAATGGTCCGTACGGACCTCTTTGCTTTAATAATTACCGAATCTTCTTAAAGTCCACAATATTCCCTCAAACTCCGGGAAAATGATTACCCTCATGCTTAGTTGGTCCGTACGGACCTCTTTTGCATGCAAGATGGTCCGTACGGACCTTATTGCATAGGGAACACCATAATTATTAATATTCACCATCATCACATATTCCCTCAAATCGAGGAAAACCAAAAATTCGGGATAACTGAGTGAGGTCCGTACGGACCTCTTTGCAATTTTTTCCTACTATAAATAGAGGGCTCCCCCTCCCATTTTCGTAGAGACACCTCCCTCTTCTCTCTTCCTCCCTTAGCCTTCGGCTCCTCTAAGTCCTCTCGAGGCATTCCCGCCCCTTTCTGGATCCTTCCGAGGCCTTCCGAGCCCCAAGTGGTGCTCCGAAGCCTCCCGAGCGCTCCCGAGACGCTCCCCGCGCTGCCCCGAGGCACTCGAGGTACTCCGAGGCCCCTCGTGGTACTCCGAGGCCTCGTCGGTCTTTCCACGGTGTCCCGGCTCTTTCCGAGTCAAACCGACGATCCCAAACCACGCCGAAACTCCGTCCGAGTGACTCCCGCCACCACAACGCACGCCGAACCTCCGCCCGAGTGATCCCGACGATCCCCACGCACGCCGAACCTCTCGCCCGAACGCAGCCTCGCAACCTCAACTCACGCCGAAACTCGTCCGCGTACAACCGGCATCTCCCGAAGCAATCCCGATCCGCACCGAACGCTTACTCCGACCTCAAACACTATTCCTCACCGGGAAGACAGACACGAACCAACATTGGTAAGGCTTCCTTCCATTACTATTTCAATACATTTCCATACATAGCATAAAATGTAGACATCCCAGACAAAGATGCATTTTTAAAAGCACACACACACACACAACATTTAAAGGATATTAGGGGTATCCGAAAGACTCGTTTTACGAGGCGACTCGGGTGAGCTCTAATATTCTAATATTCTCTTCCCGAGGAGTCATCTGACCTCCGAACTCAAAATCTCATCACACAAAAACAGTTTAAAATTATCTTTAAACTGATGCCCTTTTTCAATGTTTTGGGCTTAATAAAAACGGCGTGGCGACTCTACAAAAATGCGAAAGCAAAACGGCGAGAACGAACCGCTCCAAACGCGAAAGATTGCCGGATGCCGGGGCTGCGAAGCCTGCTCGGATCCGGGCTATTTCACATATGAAATGTAAACCGATGAATCAGTTTACATTTCGTATGCCAATACCCGAAATGTTGGTGACATTTCGTATGTGTTCATACGAAACGCACGCCGACAATTTCAAATTTTAGGCACACGAATTCGTATTCGATTCAAACAAAAAACCCAAATTAATGTTACGAAATCGCAATTAGAACCATTTAGGATACGTTTAAACAACATTAAGCATTATATAATCCATTTTAGGCATAAATTGTTGTTGGGTTTCAAATTTAAAATCTAGGTTAAAAATAATTACTTTTGGAGCGGCGGAAGAAGTGACGGACTTTCCACCGGTTTTAGGGAGGTTTGTCTTCATCGGCGGTGGTGGTCGGCGTCGTTCGTCGAGTGAGAGAGAGAAGAGAGAGCGTCGTTGTTTTGCGTAGGTTTTGAGAGCGAGAGAGAGAATAGAACAGGGACGTCGTTTGAAATGGAGAGGGAGGGGAAGAATTTTTTTTTTTAAAAGTATTTATATGGGCATTTTAGTAATTTCATACTGCCTTGCATAAATGGTGCCATGTATATAGTACTACCCCTAATTATTCTAATAAGAATGTAAAACTTGTTATTGTTATTGGTAAATTTTATAATTGTGTATCAATAGACATTTTCTTTTCGTTTCTTTGAAAATTGCTTTACTTTTACTCCCTCCGTCTCAAAATAATCTTTCTACTTTTTATATTATTAATATTAAGATACTTTTGAGCACTAAATTAAGATCTATTTAATTATTGTAATAAAAATTTAAGAATTGTTATTAATAGTATTTATAATAATATATCGAGTTTATAACCTCTTTTAGTTTTACATTTTCCCTATTTTCATATTCTTCTATCATTTGAATGTTTTAACTAAAACAAGAAGCTACTTTTTAAATTCTTTTTTCTTTTGAAACTGTTAACTAAATTAATGCTCCATTTATCCTTGCATAAATATTTAATTTTTACAAAGTTAATTTTAGTCAAGTTTGTCTGATTTGTTAAATAAAACCAAAACCAAATGCTAATTTTAATTTATTTTTTTATTTCCAATATTTGAACGGCTAATATTAAATACTGTTGGAAATGGGTAACGAAAAGTTAAGTTTAACTTAACGTTGACCTAGATTTCTAACGAAAGTTCGTTATTTGTTAACGAAACTAGTTACAAATGGTAATCTACATTTGTTGTAGATTATATAACTCATTTAATATCTCAAAAACCATTTCCAGGTGAATGAGAAATTAATGACAAATGATTTGTAACTTAACAAGAGTTAAATATTGGGTCAAAGTTTGATTTGGGTTGGTCCCAAAATTGGTTTGGACTTGTTGTGGCTAAAGGACTGATGAGCAGGCTAAGCTTCTACACGGCCGTGCAAGTGTCTAGGACACGGCCGTGCACCGTGCCTTGCCTTGCCACTCGACCGTGCTGATCCTTGAACTCGATCGTGCATATTGCCTTGCACGGCCGTGCAGTTCATTGGACACGGCTGTGCAAGTGCTGTTATACCCGAAAAGTTGTGACTTTTCAAGGGAAAAGCCACAAAACCCTTTGACTCTCCTTATATACTTCCCCTCCGAATTTCAATTCATACATACAGTATTTTGAGCCTTCCTACCCTCTAGTAAGATAGATAAACTTATCCAAATCATTGGCATATTGTTGCATCAAATCCTTCAAGTCCAAAGTTGCTAACATTGTGTTGTTCGCTAGAGTATTTGATTTGGAGTGCTCCTCTCATATACTTAAAAGTCGTTTCATCTTACTAGAAGATTGCCATCGAAACCGTAAGCACTGCAAGCGGGCAATAACTTCTTACTGAGATTGTATTTAATACAAGACTCGACTAAATTTCATTTGTTTTCAATCTCGTTTCTTTTCTCCGTCGCTTTCGTAAGTTCTTGAGAAGCCATACCAAAAGCCCAACAATCGTAAGAAGTTATTTCACGCTTCTCCAGACTTTCAAGAGATGGCAACCGAGAAAGACACCACCGCATCAAGTCAAGGCAATGTAACGCCTCCTTCTCAAGGTGACGCAACGTTCAACAATGTTGCACCCGCTCATACACCGCATCACCCGGGTCATGGTGAGAAACCCCCGAAGTTCACTGGTATGGATTTCAAGAGATGGCAACAGAAGATGCTATTCTACTTGACCACCTTAAGCTTGCACCGCTTCTTAAAGGAAGATCCTCCGGCGGTGGCAAATGGTGATCCCGACCCTCAAAGGCAAATGGCCAAGGAGGCTTGGGCTCACGGTAATTTTTTGTGTAAAAATTACATCCTAAACGGACTTGACGATGCACTATACAATGTGTATAGTAATGTCGAGATAGCCAAGGCGTTGTGGGACACCTTGGAAAGGAAGTACAAGATCGAAGACGCCGGGTCAAAGAAATTTGTCGTCGGTTAGTATCTTGACTTCATGATGGTCGATTCCAAATCGGTAACAACTCAAGTGGATGAGTTCCAACTCATTCTACACGGGCTTGATGCCGAGGGGATGATCATGAATGATCCATTTAAGGTGGCCTCAATCATTGAAAAGTTATCGCCTTCATGGAAGGATTTCAAGAACTATCTCAAGCATAAACGCAAGGAGATGTCCTTGGAAGATATTGTTGTTCGTCTTCAAATTGAAGTGAACAATAGAAACAACGAGGCCAAGGATGCTAAGGGCAAGATGGAGGCTAAGGTCAATCTCGCCGAGGCTAGCACAAGTGGCACAAAGAGAAAGCATTCCGAAAATGCCGGGAATGCTAAGAAAGGAAAGAATAAGGGCTCTAAGAAGTTCAAGGGGTCTTGCTATAATTGTGGCAAACCGAGCCACTTACCAAAGGACTGTCGTCTCCCGAAGAAAGAGGCGAATAACGTTGACCACATGGACCTAGATTTTGCAGCGGTGGTCTTTGAGGCTAACGTTGCAAACTTGGATGAGAATCCAAAAGCTTGGTGGATAGATACCGGTGCTACCCGCCTGTAAGTACCCCAATCTGGATCACCCCCTTTCAAACACACGGGAAACACCGCAGACTCATCAACGCAGTCTCGGAGACCTCTGGCACTCAAAACCCTCTCAAAACCCTCTCAAACCCCCAACCAAACCAAGGGAGGAGCCTTCCTGGGATAAAAGGGGACAAAAGGACCTTTCGGGAATTTTCAGGAAATTGGGAAAGCAATATTGGTCCGTACGGACCTCTTTGTTGTCATAATTACTGAATCTCCTTAAAGTCCACAATATTCCCTCAAATCCCGGGAAAATGATTACTCCTCGCAGAGTTGGTCCGTACGGACCTCTTGCATGCAAGATGGTCCGTACGACCTTATTGCTCAGGGACACCATAATTGCAAATATTCCTCCATCATCACGCATTCCCTCAAATCGAGGAAAACCAAAATACCGGATTACCAAGGAGGTCCGTACGGACCTCTTTGCACCTAATCCGGCACTATAAATAGAGGGCTCCCCTCCTCATTTTCACACACCTCCCACTTCTCTCTTCCTCCCTAGGCCTTCTCAAGCTTCCCTCTAAGTCCTTTCGAGGCATTCCCGCCCTTTCGGATCCTTCCGAGGCCTTCCGAGCCCCCTCGTGGTGCTCCGAAGCCTCCCCGAGCGCTCCCGAGATGCTCCCGCGCTGCCCCGAGGCACTCTCGAGGTACTCTGAGGCCCCTCGTGGTACTCCGAGGCCTTGCCTGGTCTTTCCATGGTGTCCCGGCTCTTTCCGAGTCAAACCGACGATCCCAAATGATGAGTGAGTTTTACACTCATCCATTGAATACTTTATGGACTTATACTTAGCTTAATTCTTGAGTTTTGTGTGTTTTAATGGTTGTTTTTAGTGTTTTCTAGTTTTCAGGGGTCCAAGTGGAGATTGAGCAAATTTAGAAGCATTTTGAGCTACTTTGGAAGTTCGAGGGCCAAACGGGGCGAAGCGAAAATATGAAAGTTCAAGTTGGAAAGTGCAACAAATATTTTTATAATGTCCAAAATGCGAAAAAAGGCGACGGTGTAATTATGGGATGAACCGAATTAAAATGGGACAAAACCAAGGCAAATTGCTGGCCAATGGAAGGCTGTGGCCGAGAGAGTGCATCAAGGGGCCGGCCAATGGAATGTCATGGCCGAGAATTGCAGGCAAATGTGTCTGAACAAATCAGTTTGGGCCAACGTTTGGGCTTGGATTAAATGGAATTAATGGTGTGACTATTTATGGTTTTTAACAGGGGTATAATTGCAGCCGTGGGTATTAAGAAGGAAGGGAACAGTTTTTTTTAAAAGGAGGTGATGATAATATTAAAGAGAAGGACAGTTTTTCCAGGGTGATTATTATTTTTAAAGGAGGAAGAAACATTATTCTGTATATAATCTCTCATCATCTTTTTATCATTTTTTTTTTCTTGATTTTTTCTTGGTGTTGATTTTGATTCCATGGATAGCTAATTCTCCTAGTTCTTGGGATTGGAGGTAACAATTTTATGTTTTAAGTTTTAATTTTCATCTTTTTCATTGTAAGACTTGGGATTATCAAGTATTTTTTATGAAATTTTAGAATATGTATGTTGCATGCCATATGTGTTCTTGAATATGATTGAATTATAATTGTGAACCGCCAAATTCGCAATTGTAATTAGTCTTTGCTTGATAATTACAATTTGTTGAATCCCCGCCAAAAGATTCATAAGAATTGTCGTTTTTGATGTTCTTCTTTTCTAAATGGGTTTCCAATTAATCTATGAACGGGCCAAGGGAATAGATTAGTTGGAAGCACTTGATTGCAAATCACCCGCCTAAGTGTCCCAATCATAATTTCGTAAGAACGAACCCCAAGTATACTTTGATTGATGATTATTGAAATTTGAGCATAGTTGTGAACCCAATCCCGGGAATTCCATTTTATTATTATTATTAAAATCTTTTCTATGCAAATTTAGTATTTCTTCAAAAGTGTTAGATTTTAGAACAACAAAACCCTCGTTTTTATTAAATCTTTTTCATAGCAATAATTTTTTCTACTTTGAATACGTGTCTCGGTGGTTCGACCCTACTTACCCTATCCACAAATCAATTGTAGGTAGTTTGAGTTGGAATTTACTTTTGACGCAATTCGACACTCGTCAAAATTTGGCGCCGTTGCCGGGGACGCGTTTATTTTAAAGTTGATTTAATTATTTGCTATTGTAAATATTATTTTGTATATATTTTTGTTTTAACTTAGTGTTGCTGAAATGGACTCAAGGATGTATAACTATGACATCTATCAGTCGTGTGAAAGTTGCTTAATTTGTAATTTAAATACCCATGATATTATGGGGTGTCCATTGCGAGGTCAATTTCCAGAATTTCTTAAGAAAGCCAACGCAATGAATTCTTTCCAACCAAGAGTGCGAAATGATCCATTTTTCAACTCTTATAACTCGGGTTGGAGAAATAATCCCGACTTTTCATGGGGAGGAAATCAATGGCAAGGTCATTTTCAGCAACAATACCAACCACCGAGGCCACAACCGCAGCAACAAGGGCCTGTGAGGCCAAGTGTGGAGGAAACTTTGCAAAAGTTTATGGTGGCAGCGCAACAAATTTTGGACAAATTGATAGAGGCGGTGAAGAATCGAAATTTGACCTTAATCCATGCACAACCCAAAGAACAACTATTGGGAGACTCATTGGGGAACTTTGTCTATGAAGACTCCGATGAAGAACTTGAGAACGAACTACAACAAGAGCCACTTTTGGAAAATGAAATGGAGGATTTTGTCTTTGAAACCTCCTATGAAAATTCTAGTGAAGTGCAATTGTATGATAGTTCGGGTTGTATGGAGACGGAAGAAATTGTAGAAAAATCATGGCATGAGCAAGTTGATGAAATTGAGCTTGCTCTTTATGGTGAGATGCGGGGCAATGAATTTCAAGAAGATATGGTCACTCTCGCCAAGATCGACAAGCCATATTTGAATGAACACCAACCTCTACTCATGGAAAATGCCGATGACGAATCCTCTATCATTTTGGTGATCCCTCCCATCTTTGAAAATGGAGAAAGTGGCAAGGACTCCCGAGAAAAGAAGCCCAAGACACTTAAAAGTCAAAAATTCCCTTGGGTCCTAAATGATCATATATCTAAGGGAATATTTATGGGGCTAAAACTGAAAGTGAAGACCCGCGAGACGGTGAAGTGGGCAAAAGGAAGGAAGGTGAAGGTTAAGATAACCTTGGCATCGGTCTAGCTAAATGACCTTAAACAAAGCGCTACTTGGGAGGCAACCCAAGGTGAGTAGGTTAATTTGTAGTTCCTTTAAATGTTTTCAATTTAAAAAAAAAAAAAAAAAAAAAAAAAAGTAGATCAATTTATTTTAATTTATTTTGTTTTAATTATTTTAATTTAGTTTTATTATTTTGGTGGATATTACGCTTTGGTTTTATTTTTGTGATGGTGTGCAGATTTTAGTAGAACAAGTCATGCTAAGGGATTTTTTGCGTGATCACACGAAATTTTTGTGTGACCACGTCAATATCTCAGCTCAAGAAAGGAAGGTTGCAGGAGGTTTTGCGTGATCACACAAAAATTCCGTGTGATCACGCCACTATCTCAGCAATGTTTCAACTTTGTGGCTGTGTGATCACGCCAAAATGTGTGTGAGCACACAAAAGTTGCTGATCAAAATGGCTACATGGTGCAGGGGCACAATGGTCTTTTTCAAAAAAAAAAAAAAAAAAAAAGAAAGAAGAAAAGAAGAAATTGAAATTGAAATACCCAACCCTGTTCACCTCCTTCTCCAATCGCCCGCACCCACCTTCCCCAATTCGCGAACCACTAACCCACCTCCACCATTCCAAACCGTAATACCCCAATCCAGCGCCCTATACCAAAACTCAGTCCCACACATTTCCCGTTCCTCCTACCTCCCCTCCTTCCCATTTCATAGTCAAAAACCCAAGCCAGCCGCTCCCTCTTCCCTATCAGTTCAAGCTTCTTCTCCAATCCAACCCATATCCTTCATCAATTCCGGCCATCTCTCCGTCGCCGGCAGCAAATCCATCTTTCCGAAATCCCCCCTCTGTCCGAAATCTTCCCCTAATCTGAAATCAACCATTCCGAAATCAAAAGCTGTTACCCTCTTCGTCCGTTGCCAATAGTCAAGCCGTGAAATCCGTGGGTGTGGACTCTCCGATCGAGTTGCAAAGCTTCAGAAATTCCGGCTAAAGCTCCATTAATTCAGGCCAAAGTGCAGAAAATCCGGTGGTTGCTCTGTTATTTCCGTTTGTTCTCCTGCAATTTGAGTCCATTTGGTTCTTTCTTCTTCCTCCGGCGAATTTTACGCGTACAGTGAATATTTCCGGCTATTTTTCTTGGTGAAGATGATCATGCATAATGGAACAAATAAATGCAAATGTGGAGAAGTTGGATGCAAGTGTGAAAAATATTGCCTGTCGTGCGGGTTTTTCGGCTGATTGAGGTTGTAAGTATTTCGGCCTTTTTATTTATATTTGTTTTTGTTTTGTTTTTTTTTATTCACATTAGGGACAATGTGCGATTTAAGTTTGGGGGTGGGAAATATATATACTTGGTTTTAATTTAGTTTTTATAAAAAAAAAAAAATGAAAATTTTGGAAAAAAATGAAAAAAAAAAACAAATGAAAAAAATAGTTAGCTATGTCCTTTTCTTGTATAGAGTTTTGCTATCATTCTTGGTGTTCCATATAATTGCATGTGATATTGTGTGACCGCTAATAAGGATAATTGGATGTGATAATGTGTATATGCAAGTTTTGGTATATTTTTTGGTTAATTGTGGTACATTACTTAAGAGTTATAATTGTGTCCTAAATCTCTTAGTTGTAGTTTTGTGTATTCTTGGAAACAATCTCTTTGTTGATAATTTTTGATCCTTTTTTATAAAGTTCATAGTACACCATCATCTTTTAAGTTAGTGAATTTGTTTATTAAATAGCAACATTATGCGAATCATAAGATGAGTACTCCTTTGATGTGAATGGAACCCCCCCTTGTTATCTTGAGAAAGAAAAAAAGAAAAAAAAAAAAAAGGAAAAAATGAAAGGGGAATGAGAGCAATGGCAATTCAAATGATACTCGGTGAAACTTCCAGACGTGTAGATTAATTGGTTAGGGATTATTCTAGCTTAACCAGATTTCTGGGTATGCAGTAGCGTTATGGAGGAAGAGCTTTACCGCCGTGATGGTCCGTACCAAGCTCGATACCGAAGTGGCTAACTCTCAAAGCCTTTAAATAAATCTCTACTTAGTATTAGGGGCATGGAGTTCGCTGCTACAGTGTTCCCTACTTGAACGGTAGTAGATTTTAAAATGTGCTTCAATGATCAAGTTTGGGGGTATTTGTAAGTGGTTCATGGGAGTATTCATGCTTTGCGTTTAAAAAGTGTTGTTGTTTGATAAATAGAGTCAATAAAATAAAAGATGATTGGTGTACTTAGCTTTGTAAAAATGGATCTTGGTTGTGAATAAAGGGAGAGATGATATTTGCATTGAGATTTATGGTGTAATTATAATGGTTAAGTAAGATACTACCAATTAATGGAAAATATATTGATACTTGCATTGTGGAAAGTCTTATCCTGCGGTTGATGGTATTTTGTGATTTGTGGCAATTGTGGAACATGCAAGAATGTGGGTACATAGTTAATTATTTGGTAGAGTGACTTGTTTTTAGTTTGGTGTCAGTTTAGTTTTATATTGTTTATAGTTTATTTTATTGTTTGCTCGAGGACTAGCAAATGTTTAAGTTTGGGGGTATTTGATGAGTGAGTTTTACACTCATCCATTGAATACTTTATGGACTTATACTTAGCTTAATCCTTGAGTTTTGTGTGTTTTAATGGTTGTTTTTAGTGTTTTCTAGTTTTCAGGGGTCCAAGTGGAGATTGAGCAAATTTAGAAGCATTTTGAGCTACTTTGGAAGTTCGAGGGCCAAACGGGGCGAAGCGAAAATATGAAAGTTCAAGTTGGAAAGTGCAACAAATATTTTTATAATGTCCAAAATGCGAAAAAAGGCGACGGTGTAATTATGGGATGAACCGAATTAAAATGGGACAAAACCAAGGCAAATTGCTGGCCAATGGAAGGCTGTGGCCGAGAGAGTGCATCAAGGGGCCGGCCAATGGAATGTCATGGCCGAGAATTGCAGGCAAATATGTCTGAACAAATCAGTTTGGGCCAACGTTTGGGCTTGGATTAAATGGAATTAATGGTGTGACTATTTATGGTTTTTAACAGGGGTATAATTGCAGCCGTGGGTATTAAGAAGGAAGGGAACAGTTTTTTTTAAAAGGAGGTGATGATAATATTAAAGAGAAGGACAGTTTTTCCAGGGTGATTATTATTTTTAAAGGAGGAAGAAACATTATTCTGTATATAATCTCTCATCATCTTTTTATCATTTTTTTTTTCTTGATTTTTTCTTGGTGTTGATTTTGATTCCATGGATAGCTAATTCTCCTAGTTCTTGGGATTGGAGGTAACAATTTTATGTTTTAAGTTTTAATTTTCATCTTTTTCATTGTAAGACTTGGGATTATCAAGTATTTTTTATGAAATTTTAGAATATGTATGTTGCATGCCATATGTGTTCTTGAATATGATTGAATTATAATTGTGAACCGCCAAATTCGCAATTGTAATTAGTCTTTGCTTGATAATTACAATTTGTTGAATCCCCGCCAAAAGATTCATAAGAATTGTCGTTTTTGATGTTCTTCTTTTCTAAATGGGTTTCCAATTAATCTATGAACGGGCCAAGGGAATAGATTAGTTGGAAGCACTTGATTGCAAATCACCCGCCTAAGTGTCCCAATCATAATTTCGTAAGAACGAACCCCAAGTATACTTTGATTGATGATTATTGAAATTTGAGCATAGTTGTGAACCCAATCCCGGGAATTCCATTTTATTATTATTATTAAAATCTTTTCTATGCAAATTTAGTATTTCTTCAAAAGTGTTAGATTTTAGAACAACAAAACCCTCGTTTTTATTAAATCTTTTTCATAGCAATAATTTTTTCTACTTTGAATACGTGTCTCGGTGGTTCGACCCTACTTACCCTATCCACAAATCAATTGTAGGTAGTTTGAGTTGGAATTTACTTTTGACGCAATTCGACACTCGTCACCAAACCACGCCGAAACTCTGCCCGAGTGACTCCTGCCACCACAACGCACGCCGAAACTCTGCCCGAGTGACTCCTGCCACCACAACGCACGCCGAACCTCTGCCCGAGTGATCCCGACGATCCCCACGCACGCCGAACCTCTGCCCGAACGCAGCCTACAACCTCAACTCACGCCGAAACTCTGTCCGCAGACAACCGGTCCCTCCCGAAGCAATCCCGATCCATACCGGAACGCTACTCCGACCTCAAACACTATTCCCCAGCGGAAGACAGACACGAACCAACATTGGTAAGGCTTCCTTCCTATACTATTTCAATACATTTCCATACATAGCATACAATGTAGACATCCGATACAGCATGCATTTTTAAAAGCACACACACACACACACAACATTTAAAGGATATTAGGGGTATCCGAAAGACTCGTTTTACGAGGCTACTCGGGTGAGCTCTAATATTCTAATATTCTCTTCCCGGGGAGTCATCTCGACCTCCGAACTCAAAATCTCATCACACAAAAACAGTTTAAAATTATCTTTAAACTGATGCCCTTTTTCAATGTTTTGGGCTTAATAAAAACGGCGTGGCGACTCTACAAAACAAAAATGGCGAGACACCGCTCCAACGCGAAAGATGCCAGATGCCGGGGCGCGATTGCGCTGCCTCTCGGATCCGGGTAATTTCAGTTGGCGACTCTGCTGGGGATTATTTTGTTTTAAAAACTTTTAAACAAAACAAAAGATTTTTAAAACGATGATGAGGGTCAAACTTTCATTTTACCCCTTCCTTTAATCGTGTGTGTGTGCACGTGCTTCTGCTTTTTATTTTACAAAAAAATAAAAATACAAATAAAAATGCATCAATATACATCTTGGCATACATTTAAAATTCTTCAAAAACTTCTGTTTTACTCGTAAAAGAATTTTAGAGACCGCACACTACGCGCACCGTCGCCTTCGGTTACACCGCACACTACTCACACCGCCGCTTCTGGTTACACCGCACGCTACTCGCACCGTCGCCTCTGATACACCGCACACTACAACCCTTAACCCGGAGTGGTCTCGCTTGCAGTCCGTTAGGTCTTCCTAGGCCTCTTGGACGCGCACGGGATCATTCCAAACATCCCATCCTAGCCAAGCGTCAACCCCGCACGTTTGAGTCTTGAGTCACACTCGCCCGCTCGGCTGGTTTTTACTGGCCCGTGTCATACACTCGGATACATATACCATGCCGGCCATTTTTCGAGTCAAGGCTCGAACTCAAGATCCCTTGCGCAAGCAAAGTGATGAAAGGTCATGCTAAAATCGTGACCCGATCTTGATTTTCGAAGCTACACCTGCACGATGTTCCGTCCCGATATACATCCATGCTCGCATGACACCATGTCATCACGCCTTTGATACGTCGCCCATGACAATATGACCACCCAACGCCTAACGTCCGCTGCATCCCTTGCGCAAGCAAGGTAAAGAGAGGTCATGCCGAACTCTTGACTCCGATCTTGACTTAGTGGCCGGCTCGGTTCACTATTCACATGGCTAACGCATCAAAACGAACATGACAAAGCTCGGTCCTTAGGTTCGATTTTTCTTTTAGGCCGGTGGAAACCGCTTGCACTATAGGACCCTCGCCCGGGCCGTCCACCCCGGGATGTCGAAATACAGTGCAAAACGAGGGGCTTATAGCCGCACGTATGGTCTCCACTGACCCAGGATCTAGCATAGTTGCGAAAAAGAAGAGCAATCTTTTCCAACCTACCTAGGACTCTGAGAAAACATGTTTTAAGTAAATTAAAACAACAACAAAAAAAAAAGAAAATAAAAGAAACGGAAACCGCATGCCACGTGAGCTTTCCCCCTTTTATCCCGTTAGGCCATTCTTGTGTCTAAACCTTGCCCGTCACCCCCTTCAGCGAACCGAGAGTGGTTGAGAATACCTGGAAGCCGCCTTTTCAGTATCGAGGTCACAAGGTCCGATAGCCCTTCCAGTTCAACGGTCCGCACCGTCCGATACTCCCCCATGACGGGATCAACAGATAACAGTGAGGGAAACGGAACCCCGCCCCTAAGGAATCTCCAGACAATGGAGGAGGTGCTGCGAGCATTCGAAACCATCAAGAAGCGCCAAGAGGAACAGCAAGCCTGGATCGTCGACACCTTGCGTCTTCGAGGAACAGTTGCAGTTCCCCAACCTGATGGAACCTTTGTTCTCATAGAAGACGAAGAAATACCGGCTCCCCGGTTTCTCAAAGCTACCAAGCAGTCCCGCCTCCGCCAAGCTACGAGATCCCAAAGAACGCAAAGCGCCTCTCGCTCAAAGCTCCCTCAAGCGTCGGGCCAAGCAGCCCGACATGCCCGCCTCAAGACGCCGCTTCCTGCCCGCACATCAAGCTCGCACCAACAACACACATACGTGCTCGCTCCGCGTATCCCAATGCATCTCGGTATCCCCAGATTCAATCCTTTGCCTCTATACGAGCCTCGCAACCACAATCAAAAGTCCCCATTCTTACTGTGGACAGGCACCCCGAGCGGATACCCCGACATCTCAAGTTTGCCACCTGCTAGTCCGCCAATTGGGGCTAATGAATCATTTCCCTCAGCCTCCCAAACACAACCCTGGGCGGACCCGGCAATCACGCCCTCAACTTCAACACCCCAGGGGTATGGGTTGGTATACACTCAACTACCTCCCAAGACTCCCGAATGGCGATCCCATCGCCCAATCCACCTCCATCTTCGGCTTCCGTCCCCGAAAATGGTAACCCACCTCGCATACCGATCCTCACATGGCTTGGCCGATCGAACAAATGAAAGACATGCAAGGCAAGCTAGCTAGTTCTCGGAAGGACTCCCTCCCGCCACCGATCCGAGCAAAGTGGTCCCTCTCCCTCCAAAATTCAGGATGCCGAAAATGGAAAAGTTTGACGGGACGTAATGCCCAAAACCCACATCGACACCTACGTCCCGGGTATGAGAGCCAAAGGGGCAACCCTCAACAGATGGCGCATCATTTTCAGCATTCCCTCAAATCCACAAAGCACTAAGGTGGTTCCTCAATGTGAAGGCGTAAAACCGCTCCACATGGGATCGATCGCTGAAATCTTCCCCGGAGAAGTACCGCGCCAACCTTGAATGGGAAACAAACCGCCACGACCCGCAAGCCACCGAACAAAAGGATGACGAACCAAAGGGGCGAGTTCTACAAAAGATGGAACTGGAAGCTAAGCGAGATAATGGATCCACTTTCCAAAGAAGAGCGTATGGACATCTTCCATTCCCGCCTCAAACCATCTTTGAGGACCTTGATCGCCCACCATTTCTATCCGGATCTCCGTGCCATGGTCAACGCCGGACAAAGTTTGAAAAGACTACGAGTCTTCAAAAGGCAACAAAGAACCCCCGCCTCGTCTTACCGTTATCAAACAAACCTCGGCAACTTCAACTCCCGCCCCGACCAAAGGAAAGGAAGCAAATGGAACAAAGTGCACTACATTCGAACGGAGCTCAAGTAAACCGCGATCAAGCAGCCCCAAAGAATAACAATCCCCCTCGCTTCCCACAGTTCCAGCACTTAGACAACCTGGAAATGCCCTTGAGTCAAGTATTTGAAGCTTTGGTGAAATGAAATCTTCTCAAACCACTCGAGAATTTCCAACCGAAGACTCTCAAACCCAACATGGATATGAGCAAGCACTGCGCCTTCCACAACTACCCCGGCCACACCACCGACAATTGCTTCGTGCTCAAGCAGTGGTCCAGTGGGCTCATTTGAGGAGGGAAAATTGGAACGCCCTCGTGGTCCCAATACCATCGGAAATCCATTCCCCGAAACGACAGGGTAAACTCAATAGCCTTTGACGAAACTCCAAGCGAGAGCAGACTCCCGCAATTTCCGAAACCGTCAAGATGCCGTCCCGCTACGATCGGGAGCGTGAAACCGTGAGTCAAGAGATCTCGTGACCGGGAATTCCGACAAGAACGCCCAAGGGCAACCTGTCTCCCTACGATCTTTGCCCCGCCAAGGCATGCAAATGGATGGATCGAACGCTCACCGAAGAGACCGAGTCAAACGGTAGCACGGGAAGCGGCTTTAGCCTTCACGCACGATGACTTGCCAATATGTGAGAATCGGCACAACGAAGCCCTCCTCATCCTCATAAAAATAGAGATGTTCTTCCTCCCGAACGCCTTGATTGATAACGGCTCCGCAGCCAACATCATCGCTTTAAGCACACCGAAACGACTCCGCATCGACCGCTTCTCTCGATAAGGCCTTCCCTCGGGTAATCCGAGCCTACGACTCCACCGCACGACCGATCGTAGGAGTCATCAATCTAAGGATCCACCCGACGTACAACCGGAGTCGGTAGAGTTCCAAGTCGTGGAAATCAAACCAACCTTCTCTCGCTTTGTTGGGACGACCTTGGATACATCGATGAAAGCAAGATCATCTACTCTTCACCAATGCGTGAAATTCATCAATGCCAATGGAGCGATCGAAGTGATCCGCGGAAGCAAAGCAGTAATGGCAAGTGCTTGGCCAGCAAGCTATGACCCGAAGAAGGTCCCGACATGACCGAATACTCTTCTCCGCATGATTCTCCTACCTTGTCCCGCTACGAAGTGGATCCTTACATCCACGCTCTAAGCCGCGACGAGCCGGAAATCGAAGAACTCATGGGTCGGGATGACAACTCGATATATGCGACCGTGAAGAATGCTTGAGAGAGGATCAAGAGATGGGTGCCCTAATGGAGATTGATCGAGGAGTAGACCCTTACTTCGCCGAAAACCCTCTTGCAAACTGGCTCATCACCGATCCCCCGGTACAAGACAACCCTCTAGCCGACACTCTCTGGATCTTATGGGACAGCCATCACAGCCTTAGTTCAATTCAACATTCCGGTGTCCAACCCGGATGAACAAAGGGCGCAACCTCCTCCAAGGCTTAATCGTGGAAGGAGATATATCATGCCCGCTCGAATCGACATTGTAAACGTCGTCCAAGCAAAGATCCTGCATAAAGAAGCGCATTCTATGAAAGTGATCAACATCGCAAGAATCCACTCCGACCGCCGAATGCTTCGCCCTCCTAGAAGTAGCCCTCGCCGACTTCTATCATCAAGAACCCCCAAGGACCGGTGGCAACACTAATGGAGGGACATCATCGTGGGAGCACCAAAACCTCCGCGATCCGGTTTGAAATCGAACCGCATGCAAGCTACTTTCCGGACTCATGCCAAGGGAAGATTGGCCACCCGAACCAAAGACCACTCCCTCTAGAGCTACGCCCATCCGAGAGTAATGAGGCTCGGTCCAATCCCTCGTCGCCTATAGTCTAGCTTCGAGTCTTGTTGTCTGTCTATTCACATCTTTTGAGTCTTTTGACGGCTTTACGCCCGACGATTGTGAATCTTTGATCAACAATGTACGCCTTCACGCTTTCAATAAAAGGTCCGACCTTCCTAAAAATCATTTCATTACATCTTTAACAAATGATGAAATTAACTAATCAAAACAAGTTAAATTCATCTATACAAAAGGCAAACACATTAATTAAATAAATGCATCAAGCAAACATTTAAGCATGTTGTCAAACGAGAGAAAACCGGGCCCAAGCCGCCGAGAAGGTTTTAATCACAACGATTTGCAAGATTGTCGAAGAGCCAAAGAGACGCAAGTCCGACGCCGTTTCCAAAGACACACCGATTTTCCAATACCTCAAGAGCGGGGAAACCACCTTCATGAACAAGGAAGACCCACACACGTAAGGGGTCAAAACCAAGAGCATCATGGCCCTAAAACGCCTCGCCTCTCACTTCGTCATCCTCGGGACATGCTATACAAGAAACGCTACTACGGGCCACTCCTACGCCGCATCGCCCAAGAAGAAGCAAACAAGTTCATGAACGAAGTCCACAATGGGGCTTGCGGTCCCCACATGAACGCCAGAGCCCCGATGCAAATCATTCTCGTGGATGGGCTACTACCGGATCTCCATGGAGGCAGATTGCATCCACTTTGTCCGAAGCCGCGACAAGTGCCAACGGTTATCCAACCTCAATCATCCGCCGCCCCACGATCTCTACCGCATGACTACACCTTGGCCCTTTGCCACTTGGGGAATTGACGTCATCGGGAAAATCGCTCCGCCAGCAAAGAATCTGGCCACGAGTTCATCTTAGTAGCCATCGACTACTTCACCAAATGGGTCGAAGCCAAGTCCTACAAGGTACTCACCTCCAAGAAGGTCGCGCATTTCCTCAAAGAAAACATCATCTCGCCGATACGCGCATCCCAAATGAGGTCATATCGTACAACGGCTCACACTTCGAAGGGGAATTCGGCTGCATCCGCCGGGCTGAATTCAAGATCACACGCCACAAATCTTCTCCCTACCGGCCACAAACAAACGGCGCCGTGGAAGCAAAGAAACAAAACCCTCGAACGGATCATCCGAAAAATGACCACCCGAGGACGAGATTGGCCCGAGAAGCCGCACCTTGCACTTTGGGGCTACCGCACATCGCCGAATACCACGGGAGAAACCCCATTTGCCCCGACATACGGATGGAAGGGCCTCTTCCCATCGAGCCGAAATTCCCTCACTCCGAGCGCCGCTGGAAAATGACATCAACGAAGTCGAATGGCTCCGAAGCCGACACGACGAATTGGCTCGCTAGACGAGCGACGACTAAAGGCCATGGAACACGTCCCGAGCCTATCAAAGCAGATGGCTAGAGCTTTCGACAAGAAAGTCAAATCCCGAGACATCGTGGAAGGTGACCTTGTACTCAAAGAAAAGCCTCCCACTCGAACCAACCCATCGGGAAAATGGGAACCCACATGGATCGGCCCTTTCGTGGTTCAAAAGATCTTCTCCGAGGCGCCATGAAGCCGACAGACCTAGACGGCAATCCCTTCATGAATCCAAATAACTAAGCAAACTTCGCAGATACTTCGCCTAAAGAAGAACAGTGTGCATCTCTTGGCACTCCATGTAGTGTCGAACTACGCAGACTCCGAGCCCTCTAGTCCGGGGAACGTAGGCAACCTTAATTGGTCCGGTCTAAAAATACACAAAAAGTCAAAAGTTTGAATGTCAATCAAGACCTCCATCAAGCTACGCACTTTTCAAGAACACGCCCCAAATGCCACCTTGACCAAGTCAAACGACGGCGGCAACATCAAAGGACATCCGAGGGTCACTCAAAGATCAAACGATCGACTCATGTCCGCTTCCAAGCCAGGGCTTGTCTTCGCCCTCACGCGCTTCAAAAAAAAAAAAAAAAAAAGAGCTCGAGCAAGGGCTCACAAAAAAAAAAAAAAACAAAATAAAAAAAAGAGAGCTCGAGCAAGGGCTCACAAAAAAAAAAAAAAAGAGCTCGAGCAAGGGCTCACAAAAAAACAATAAATAAAAGAAGCTCAAGCGTAAGCCGCAAAAGAGGTCAAGAGCCCGACGCCAACAAGAGGCAAGGAAGCTACGAAAAGACCGTCAAAACGACTTGTCAAGGGAGCATTCAACCTCTCGCCCAAGCACAAAGCCTCAAGAAAGGGGATTGCCGTCATGGCCTGCATCGTCACCCACAAATGCAATGTAAAAGTTCAAGGACGGACGCCGACAAAGTGCACAAATGTAAGCAAAGGCAAAACAAGAGATCTTGCGTCTCGACAAAGCTTTAAAAGTAAATCACAAATCACTAACGGTTACAACATTTCTTGATGAGTTCAAGCACGGTCTACTCTCAAGTTCACAACATGCTAAAAGACAAATTTTAATACATTTAACTAATAATGTGTTTGCAATGCAATGAATGGATACCTAGGAGGTCATTCCGCGCCATCTCGCGCTTGTCCCCTCGCCATTCTTTCCTTTCTTCCCTCGTCCCCGGCGAGTCTTCTTTCTCTCCACGTGAACCAACTCGCGTCTCTCGCTCCGAGATCCGGGGTCCTCCCCGTAGAGTCAAACAATCCAAGAGAGCTCTCGTGGCTTCATTCGCCCGTGCTTCGGCTCGGATCTCCTCCCCGCGAGTCCCGTAAAAGAGGACCTCTCCCCGTCGCCGGTCAACTCTAGTCTCGTAGTCAAACAAAGTGTCTCCCGTCACGTCCAAAGGGTCGACTGTGCTTCGGCACTCCTAAGGCAATAGCTACTACGGCAACCGGGTCCTGCACCGCTACACGCCTGCTCTCCAAGACCACTTGGGATCGCCCAACACGCCGCTCATACTGTGCCGTGCATCGAGTCGTCAATACGACGCTCCCCGACGCCTAAGGAGTACCACAGAAGGAAAGCGGAATACTTCCATACCCTCGTAAAATACAAGAAGGCACCCGAAGCCGCCATACAAAGAGGAACTACCTCCGCAAAGAGCAAGGTCATCCCACCCAACAAAGGCTCTCGCTTCATCCCAAACCGCCGGAAACAAGCGACGGAATATAGAAGGAGGACCAAGACAAACCCGGAACTCGACAACGTAGGACCCTTCCCGCAAGATCCTCCTAGTCTCAATCCTCCAGCTGCGGAACCCACCAGCCGGATCTCGATGCGTACCAAGCCGTGCCATCCATCTCTCCCAAAGCGATCGATCCATATCCAACACAAGAGGTCGCCGAGCAAATGACCACGGGCTAAACGACGTCTGAGCCTCGGCATGGCCCGAAGTCTCTCTCGCGGCCACAAGGTGAGCAAAGCGGGCTTCCCTCTCATGAACCGATCCCCGCTGCCGACGGTCGATACCATGAAGAGTCTCCCCAAAGACCAACGGGACAATATCCTCTCCACTCCGCAAAGGCCCTACCACATCTAGCAAAGCGCCATCGCAAATGCCAAGTGGAGCCGACCAGGAAAAGCGTCGCCATCACGCACAAGGCAAATGCGTCCCAAGAGACGTCACTCTCATCATCAACCATGAACCGCTCCGGCAGCTCAGAAATGTCGATATGACCCGAATCAAGGATCATGCCCTGCACTTTTTCCAACGAAGTACGAAGAAAGCCTGCAAGCTTCACGCGCACCGCAGGACCACCAATCAAAGGAAGCGAGATGGCCTCCACCTCCGGTCCCCCCATCAAAGCCCGAAAATCCTCAAAAGTGGGCACCATTTCATTATAGGAGAAACAATACACATGCCTCCTAACATCCCAGAACTTCGCGGCAGCCCGCAACAAATCCCAATCAGGAACCAACTCCTTAAAAGACCAAATCGAGCAAAGACGAAACCTTACCTCGAAAGCCCGTCTCTGATGCCTCATACGACGCCGCATCCACGTTTTCAGCTGCTCAAGGAAGTGTGCTTGCCTCTCCTGCGAAAGCCTCGGCAAAATTCTAGGGACGTACGAAGAATCCATGGCAAAAATAGAGGTTCCTAGAGAAAATGGGGAAGAAAGCTCGAAAATGGCTGCAAATGGGGAAATGGGAAGAACCAGACATCGGAAAGCATTTATCTCCTTCCCAAAAGCAAGGTTGGTCCGTACGACCTCTTTGCATGCTAGGTATGTCCGTACGGACCTCCTTGCAAAAGAACCCATTTTCCCCAAAGAAACAAGATAACAACCACCGTCCTCAAGAAACCTTGCTCCAAACCGCCCAAACACCGCCAAAGCCATTCCCTGCAAACATACACTACCCACAAACGCACTCTCACCACGTGGCATGCACAAAATATAATAATAATAGCAACCATTTCTAGGACAAATCCTGGAATCACAAAAATGACATTACATCTTAAAATAAAATGCCGTTTGCCATGCAAATACGTGTGTTTTATTACAGTGTACCCATAAATGTCTGTTGCTAAAAAAAAAAAAAAAAAAAGAGGGATATGAAAAGAAGGAAAGCAAATGAATCCTAATCGACTCCTCAAAGATCATCATCCTCGCCAAGGTCCTCCAGAGAGAAGTCGGGCATCCCAGCCGAATCCTCGCCCGTCACATCCTCGTCGTCGAATACCGAGCACCTCGCCGGGAGGCTCCCACGAAAAGTACTCGAAGGATCAAATCCGGCGAAAGGATCAAAGAAAGAAGGCTCGAGGAACCCTCACCTCGTGCGCCATGCGGAGGCATGAACCGATAAAAGGGCCGCTCCTCGAAGGCCCCGCAGCCTCCCGAAGACGTCCCGCATCCATGCTATGCCGCCCTCGAAGGCCCCTCCCGCCGCGGCTCCGCTCGCTCTAGGCGGAGGAACGTCCACGTAATGCCTCGAAGGCATAGGCTCGTACGCCGGCACGCGTCGCGAAGACCGGCAAGATATCTTCGAAGCCATCTTCTTCGCAAACGACCTCATCGCCACGTAACGGCGAGTCAAGATATCATAGGCTCTCCCGGACTCCGCACCAACAAGCAGCCTAAGGAAACGCTCAAAGAATACAGCTTATACTCAACAACAAAAAGAGAAAAATACGTAAAAGATGCCAAGATGGAAAAGAGTCAAGACACTCACCGATCTATCGGGGTCCACTCGTATGCAAGCAGAGCTCGCTCCGAACGGGCATGCACACCTCCTCCTCGATCCGTCCCCTCGGACGTACGTGAAATTCGGCCCCAGCATCGGAACCTCTCGGGAGCCTCGCGGCGCCTCTCTCTCCCGCGCGCACTCGGCGGCGTCCTCGCCTTCCTCCTCACGAAGGCCCCGTACTCCTCTCCATACAAGATGAACTCCTCGCACCCACACCGCCAAGGTACCTCTCAAAGTCAAGCACATCCATGTCCCGGAATCAAGCATCCCAAAGGGAGGGTCCCTCTGAGCCACGGGAAGCACACCAGGGCCATGCCGCGTAAGACCCGCTCCCCGTATACATAACATCGCAGTCAAGCCCCGCAAAGATCTTCCGTCGCGCTGTCACTCCTGGGAGCCCCCTCAAACTCATCTCCTCATACCGAGCCCACGGGAACAAAACGAACCCCCTCCGGCTACCCCTCTCCAAGCGCTCCCCGCACATCCCCGTAGGCGATGGTGAGCTTCCCCGCCGGTCCTCCTCTTCCGCCGTACGAGCCCAATTTCAAAGATAGCAGATACGCAAAGAATGTACTCGGATCTCTATCCCACGGGAAGCACCGGAAAATCTCGTAGAACCACACCTCGTGACAAAACAGAAAGGGCTCAAGCAAAAGAAAAGGAGAAACGACAAGTTGCTAAATCAAAAACAAGAATAAACTCATACCTCCAAAGCAAAGTCAAAACAGCCAATGAATCGGCCACACCCCCGCTAAACCGGTCCAAGGAGAAGTAGAGCTCGGCCAAGCCTCGCTCGCCCCAAGCAATATCACGCTGACTTATCCAGTCAATCAAGCTCTCCAACAAAGCAAAGGGAGCCGCGGTCGCGTGGTTCGAGAACAAAGTCTCTGACAAAGGCATACCACAAAAAGGAGCGCGCCAACCGCTCCGCCGTCACCCGGCCGGTACCCCGAACATAGGCCCCACGCCGGACGTGATCCTCGCCTCCACATCACTATACAACATGCCTGTGCCCCCGCGAGGACGAGGCTCAAAGCCCCAGCCTCGGTCAACACCACATCGAGATCATATCTCTCCACCGCACCGGCCCTCCTCAAGGAAAGCCCTAATCGCAGCAAAATCGGCCGGCGTCACCGTCACCTCTCCCCACTCGTATGGAAGGTGTGGGTGGTATCCCACCAAGCATTTCGTAAAGGCCAAGGAAGACGCTCTTGTTCTTCCTCGTATCAAACTCCGCCTGTGTTCTCGACGAACACCCCTGTGCCGGCGTAGACCAGCCTCTCCTAGGACTCGGCCTACCGTCCACGTAAAATATCGTGCATCCGCCGCCATTACCAACAATGTACTCCTCGAGCGACCCCCGAGTCTTCATCCTCTTGGCCTTCCCGCCATAAGCCCCGCATCCCGCAGTAAACACAAAGCAAAGGTACGTCAATCACAAAAGATTTAATATAAAACAAAGGCACATATAACCCGTCACAAAATACGGCACACATTGCACATATTTTTCACATATATCCCGTCACAAAACACGGCACACATTGCACATATTTTTCACATATAACCCGTCACAAAAACACGGCACATATTGCACATATTTTCCCCACAAAGTCCGTCACCCAAAAACATGGCACACACGGCACGACACATATGCATAACACATTTTCAAAAAAAAAAAAAAAAAAAAATCCGTCCCTACACGGCACACACTTTCAGACAAAACCCGTCACAAAACACGGCACATGTCACATTTTTTCACAAAAATTATCACTACACGATAATTTTTCTCATAATGTACATACATAAATAGCATACGGTACAAAACACCAAAGCATGCATTTCATTAGAGAGGCACTTTTTTTTCACAAATAAGAGCTAATCTACACATTTCTGCACAAAATACACATACCCACAATTTTTACATGTCCATTTTCAACAATTCATCAAAAATTTCACAAAAAGGCATAAAAAAATAATAACAAAAAAATTCAAAAATGCGAAAAACTAAAACCTAGTTCTAGCATTCAAAAATTCGAGCAGGGAATCAAAACGGAACAGATTTCTTACCTCCCCGACGTTCATAGAGCGACGATTGTGCACCTCCGGATTCGGATACAAGACATCCGGGTTCTTCGAAGATGGAACGAACGAAATCCAATTCCTTTGGAGCTCCATCCGTTGCTCGACCACTTCTTGACTGCGTTGACGACGACTCCTTCGAGATCCTTCCGCCATTGCAAGCGATTCAAGCGAAAAAATGGAAGATTTTGGTAAAAATGGAGGATTTTTTCTCTCTCTCTCTCTCGCCTGGTTCACGAACTGGAAATGGGAAATGAAGGGGGAGCCTCGGTTTTTTAACCCGGTCAAAATCTGGGAACTGCAAAAAACCAAGGTGGTCCGTACGGACCTCTTTGCAGCCAGGTTGGTCCGTACGGACCTCTTTGCAAGGGGTGGCCAAATTACTTTCCTGCCCTTATAATCTTTGCCCCTGGCTGTCCTAAGGCCTTTTCCAGCAAATCCAAGTGCAGAATGGTCCCTAACCCTTCAATTCAACCACCGGCCATCAACGTAAGACCGGTCCTCGCCCACTCCAACGGCAATTCAATCCCCGACCATCAACGTAAGACCGGTCCTCGCCCACTCCAACGGCAATTCAATCCCCGGCCATCAACGTAAGACCGGTCCTCGCCCACTTCAACGGCAATTCAACCACCGGCCATCAACGTAAGACCGGTCCTCGCCCACTTCAACGGCAATTCAACCACCGGCCGTCAGCGTAAGACCGGTCCTCGCCAGCTCAACGGCAATTCAACCACCGGCCATCAACGTAAGACCGGTCCTCGCCCACTTCAACGGCAATTCAACCACCGGCCATCAACGTAAGACCGGTCCTCGCCCACTCCAACGGCAATTCAACCACCGGCCATCAACGTAAGACCGGTCCTCGCCCACTTCAACGGCAATTCAACCACCGGCCGTCAACGTAAGCCCGGTCCTCGCCCACTCAACGGCGACTCAAGAAGGAGCCAACACCTCCCAGCACGAATATCAAGGCACAAGACGCCTCCAAACGCTCAACGAAAACTCAACCACTGGCCCTCAAAAGAGGTCCGAAGTCATCTTCCCAACAGAAAAGGGCCCCTACAAGGTCATGCATCCCCAGCAATTCAAGCACCGGCAGTCAGTGTAAGACCGAACCTCGCCCACTCCAACGGCTAGGGATGGCAACGGGTCGGGTTCGGATCGGATCAGGCCTGATCCGAACCCGATCCGAACACTAAAATCTCGTATCCGAACCCGATCCGATCCGAACCTGATTGATCCGTGCCCCGATCCGTGACCCGATCAGATCCGAGACATTTCAATAGAAAAAAAAAATTAAAACAAATCTGTTTGTGTTTGAAGATGACGAACCAAACAATAGAAAAATCAAATAAAAAATCAAATAAAAGCAAAAATCATGAGCTAACCTCAACCTCAGATTCTGTTCTTGCTCTCTTTCTCATTGTTGTTGTTGTTGTTGTTATGCTTCTTGTTCTTCCCATTCTCACTTTTACCGTTCTCAATTTTGGAATCCAACCCTCTTGGAGTGAAATTGGTATTGTTGAGAATCTGAGATTGAGAGGCGAGAGGAGATAGAGAGACGAGGGCGGAGAGATGAGCGAGAGAGAGAGAAATACAGAGAGACGAGGGCGGAGAGAGAGAAATACAGAGAGACGAGGGCGGAGAGAGAAACGAGGGCGGAGAGATGAGCGAGAGAGACGAGGGCATCGTATAGAGGGAGTGAGCGTATAGAGAGAGAGAGCTTTAGGGATGTGAGCGTATAGTATAGAGAGAGAGAGCTTTAGGGATGTGAGAGAGAAAGAGAGTATATACTGTATACTCCTATAAAATAACCTAATTTCTAATTTCAATTATATACCTAGGGGATTCGGATCGGATCGGGTCGGGTTGCGGGTCGGGTCACTGGCGGTACCGAACCCGATCCGAACCCGATCGGGTCATAAGAAAATGAAACCATATCCGAATTTTTCGGATCGGCTCGCCTACGGTACGGATCGGGTTCGGTCAAATTGCCATCTCTACCAACGGCAATTCAAGCACCGGCCATCAAAGTAAGCCCGAGCTCCTCCCCAATAACAACAA
This sequence comes from Adenophora triphylla var. japonica, assembly GCA_022495995.1. Lineage (NCBI taxonomy): Eukaryota > Viridiplantae > Streptophyta > Magnoliopsida > Asterales > Campanulaceae > Adenophora > Adenophora triphylla. The sequence continues at coordinate 396,792 of JAFEMH010001751.1, read as the reverse complement.
GTCAAAAGGGAAGTCGTACAAGACTGCATATCCCCAGCACCGGCCATCATCCTTGCCCACTCAACGGCAAAACAAGCGCAAGAAGGAGCCAACACCTCCGAGTACAAGTCCCAAGGCACGAAGCGCCTCCAAAACGCCAAATGGTGAAGCAATCACCGGCCGTCATCCTTGCCCACTTCAACGGCAACGCAAGCACCGGCAGTCATCGTAAGTCCAACCTTCTACTCAACATGCAAAAACACAAAGGCATCGACGTCTCTCGAAGCACAAGGCAGCCACGCCTCCACAAATGCGGCTAGAAGACGATTCAAAGTCCTCGCGCATTACATCAACTGCGGCTAGAAGACGATTCAAAGTCCTCGCGCATTACATCAACTGCGGCTAGAAGACGATTCAAAGTCCTCGCGCATTACATCAACCGCCGCCAGAAGACGATTCAAAGTCCTCCAGCGTGGCACCCACCGCCGCCAGAAGACGATTCAAAGTCCTCCAGCGTGGCACCAACCGCCGCGTAAGACGATTCAAAGTCCTCCGGGCATGGCACCAACCGCCGCCAGAAGACGATTCAAAGTCCTCCAGCGTAGCACCAACCGCCGCCAGAAGACGATTCAAAGTCCTCCAGCATGGCACCAACCGCCGCCAGAAGACGATTCAAAGTCCTCCAGCGTGGCACCAACCGCAATCAGAAGACGATTCAAGTCCTCACAGCTATCCCCGGCCCGGAAGGCCTTAAACCACCCGATTAGGAAAATCGTAAAATTTCCATCCCAGGACACCACCACGTCCTTACCACTGACCTCGGCGGTCACACGACACTTCAGGGCACCACCACGCCCGCACTCACAGATTTCACGACCTCTGAACTACGACCAGGCTTGATTCCCGCCAGGGATACGTAGGAATCCTATCACAGGGTCCAGCCATCGACCTATGCGGTCACCCAGGACACCACCACGTCCTTACCACTGACCTCGGCGGTCACACGACACTTCAGGGCACCACCACGCCCGCACTCACAAATTCACGACCTCTGAACTACGACTGTGCTTGATTCCCGCTGTGGATACGTAGGAATCCTATCACAGTGGTCCACCATCGACCTATGCGGTCACCCAGACACCACCACGTCTCTACCACCGACCTCGGCGGTCACACGACACTTCGTGGCACCACCACGCCCGCACTCACGCATTTCACGACCTCCGAACTACGACTGTGCTTGATTCCCGCCAGGGATACGTAGGAATCCTATCACGTGGTCCAGCCATCGACCTATGCGGTCACCCAGACACCACCACGTCCTTACCACCGACCTCGGCGGTCACACGACACTTCAGTGGCACCACCACGCCCGCATTCACAAAACACTCACCCCACACCCGAACTACGACTGTGCTTGATTCCCGCCAGGGATACGTAGGAATCCTATCACATGTGGTCCAAATCTTACCGACCTACGCGGTCACACAAAAGGACACCACCACGTCCTCACATTGACCCTCACGGCCACTTCCTCTCCCAAAGACGCGATCCAGACATTAGGACCCTTATCTTATCGGCGACCCCACTTCTTTCATAAGTGACGACGCCGTCGAGGGCTTCGTAAGTACCCCAACTGGATCACCCCCTTTCAAACACACGGGAAACACCGCAGACTCATCAACGCAGTCTCGGAGACCTCTGGCACTCAAAAACCCTCTCAAACCCCAACCCAAACCAAGGGAGGAGCCTTCCTGGGATAAAAGGGGACAAAAGGACCTTTCGGGAATTTTCAGGAAATTGGGAAAGCAATATTGGTCCGTACGGACCTCTTTGTTGTCATAATTACTGAATCTCCTTAAAGTCCACAATATTCCCTCAAATCCCGGGGAAAATGATTACTCCCCTGCAGAGTTGGTCCGTACGGACCTCTTTGCATGCAAGATGGTCCGTACGAACCTTATTGCTTAGGGGACACCATAATTGCAAATATTCCTCCATCATCACAGATTCCCTCAAATCGAGGAAAACCAAAATACTGGATTACCAAGGAGGTCCGTACGGACCTCTTTGCACCTAATCTGGCACTATAAATAGAGGGCTCCCCCTCCTCATTTTCACACACCTCCCACTTCTCTCTTCCTCCCTAGGCCTTCTGGCTTCCCCTCTAAGTCCTTTCGAGGCATTCCCGGCCCCTTTCGGATCCTTCCGAGGCCTTCCGAGCCCCCTCGTGGTGCTCCGAAGCCTCCCCGAGCGCTCCCGAGACGCTCCCGCGCTGCCCCGAGGCACTCTCGAGGTACTCTGAGGCCCCTCGTGGTACTCCGAGGCCTTGCCTGGTCTTTCCACGGTGTCCCGGCTCTTTTCGAGTCAAACCGACGATCCCAAACCACGCCGAAACTCTGCCCGAGTGACTCCTGCCACCACAACGCACGCCGAAACTCTGCCCGAGTGACTCCTGCCACCACAACGCACGCCGAACCTCTGCCCGAGTGATCCCGACGATCCCCACGCACGCCGAACCTCTGCCCGAACGCAGCCTACAACCTCAACTCACGCCGAAACTCTGTCCGCAGACAACCGGCCCCTCCCGAAGCAATCCCGATCCATACCGGAACGCTACTCCGACCTCAAACACTATTCCCCAGCGGAAGACAGACACGAACCAACATTGGTAAGGCTTCCTTCCTATACTATTTCAATACATTTCCATACATAGCATACAATGTAGACATCCGATACAGCATGCATTTTTAAAAGCACACACACACACACACAACATTTAAAGGATATTAGGGGTATCCGAAAGACTCGTTTTACGAGGCTACTCGGGTGAGCTCTAATATTCTAATATTCTCTTCTCGGGGAGTCATCTGACCTCCGAACTCAAAATCTCATCACACAAAAAACAGTTTAAAATTATCTTTAAACTGATGCCCTTTTTCAATGTTTTGGGCTTAATAAAAACGGCGTGGCGACTCTACAAAACAAAAACGGCGAGACACCGCTCCAACGCGAAAGATGCCAGATGCCGGGGCGCGATTGCGCTGCCTCTCGGATCCGGGTAATTTCACCGCCACATTTGTGGTAATAAGGAGAGTTTCTCCTCCTATACTCCCATCTCCGGAAGAAAGCTCTACATGGGAAATTCCGCGACCTCCGATGTTCAAGGCATTGGAAACGTGATATTGAAGATGACTTTCGGAAAAGAAGTAACCTTGTTGGATGTGCTGCATGTTCCAGACATCCGTAAAATTTAGTTTCCGGCGCTTTGCTTAGTAAGGCCAGATTTAGACTTGTATTTGAATCTGACAAATTTGTAATAGCTAAGAATGGTTTGTTCCTTGGAAAGGGCTACCTCGAGGAGGGTCTTTTCAAGATGAATGTAATGAATATTGTCCGCCATAGTGCGGAGAATAAAAGCGTTGTTTCTTATGTTTACTTGTCAGAAAGTTCTAATTTATGGCATGATAGATTAGAACATGTAAACCTCGACACTATTAAGAAATTAGCGAGACAAGATTTAATCAAAATGACTAAATCCGACTCGACTAATAGGTGCGAAGTTTGTGTTGAGGCAAAAATGACGAAGTCGCCATTTAATGCAGTAGAAAGAAACACAACTCCTCTTGAATTAATTCACACCGATATATGTGATTTAAAACTTGTGCAAACTCGAGGAGGTAAAAAGTACTTCATTACATTTATAGATGATTGCACAAAATTTTGTTATGTCTATCTCTTAAGAAGTAAGGATGAAGCCTTAGTGGCTTTTGAGACTTATAAGAAAGAAGTTGAAAATCAACTTAACATGAAGATTAAGAAAATTAGAAGCGATAGAGGTGAAGAATATGAAGCACCGTTTGAAGGATTATGTTGGGAATCCGGCATAATTCATCAAACAACGGCTCCATATACCCCTCAATCTAACGGAGTTGCTGAACGCAAAAATCGTACTCTCAAGGAGATGATAAACGCACTTTTGATAAGTTCAGACTTACCCGACAACTTGTGGGGGGAAGCAATACTCACTTCTAATTATGTTCTTAATAAAATACCCAAGAAAGGTATTGATAAAACGCCCTACGAATTATGGCATAATCGTAGACCTTGTTATAAATACCTTAAATTGTGGGGGTGTTTGGCCAAGGTTGAAGTACCTAAGCCGAAACAAGTCAAGATTGGTCCAAAGACCATTGACTGTGTTTTTATTGGATGTGCCAATAATAGTAGTGCCTATCGTTTTATAGTGCACAAATCAGACATTCCTGATATGCATGTAGGAACTACTATAGAATCAAGGAATGCGATATTCTTTGAAAACATCTTTTCGTCTAAGGACAGGAAAGATATAGGTTCTAATAAGAGAACACATGAGTCTACAACCGGTCCTTCTCAAATAGAAGATGAAGAACCGAGACGTAGCAAAAGGGCAAGAGTGGAAAAGTCTTTTGGTCCTGATTTTCTATCTTACATGTTAGAAAATGAACCAGCAACTGTTAAAGAAGCTTTACCGGTCCGGATAGTTCGTTCTGGAAAGAGGCTATTAACAGCGAAATAGAATCCATAATGCTCAACAATACTTGGGAATTAGTTGATCTCCCTCCAGGTTGCAAACTATTAGGTTGCAAATGGATCCTTAAAAGGAAGTATAAGGCGGATGGATCAGTCGATAAGTACAAAGCTAGGCTAGTTGCCAAAGGCTTTAGACAGAAAGAGGGATATGATTTCTTCGATACATACTCCCCTGTCACAAGGATCACATCTATACGTGTTCTCATAGCTATTGCAACCGTGCATAATCTAGAGATACACCAAATGGATGTGAAGACAGCTTTCCTAAATGGAGAATTAGATGAAGAAATTTATGTGGAACAACCCGAAGGGTTTGTTGTTCCAAGTAAAGAGCAAAATGTGTGTAAACTTGTAAAGTCGTTATACGGACTAAAACAAGCACCCAAGCAATGGCATGAAAAATTTGACCGAACTATGTTATCAATTGGATTCAAGATTAATGAATGTGACAAATGTGTCTACATCAAAGGAACATCTGAATCATTTATAATAGTTTGTCTTTACGTAGATGATATGCTCATAATGGGAAGTAGTCATGATTTGATCATGAATACCAAAGGCATGTTAAAGAAGAAATTTGACATGAAAGACATGGGATTAGCTGACGTAATATTAGGAATAAAGATCTCTAGAACATCTGAAGGATTAGTTCTTTCACAATCCCATTATCTAGAGAATGTTCTTCGGAAATTCAATGTCTTTGATGACCCTCCGGCTAAGACACCGGTAGACTTGGCTCTGCATTTAGCCAAGAACAAAGGGGAACCAGTTTCTCAACTGGAATATGCAAGAATAATTGGTAGTCTGATGTACTTAACGAATTGTACACGTCCAGACATTGCATATTCAGTGAGCAAACTAAGTAGGTTCACAAGTAATCCTAGTACTGATCATTGGAAAGCACTAATAAGAGTACTAAGATATTTAAAGTATACATTAAACCATGTGATACTTTACAAGAAATATCCAGCAGTATTAGAAGGATACTGTGATGCCAATTGGATATCGGACACGAAAGACTCTAAATCCACGAGTGGATATGTATTCACAATAGGTGGAGGAGCCGTGTCATGGAAATCCTCCAAACAGACATGTATAGCCAGATCCACGATGGAGTCTGAGTTTATCGCTTTAGATAAAGCTGGGGAAGAAGCAGAATGGCTTAAGAACTTCCTGGAGGATATTCCTTGTTGGAGCAAACCTGTGTACTCTTTGTACTAATACATTGTGATAGTCAATCAGCAATTGGAATGGCACAGAATAGTATGTACAATGGTAAGTCTAGACATATTCGTCGTAGACACAATACCATTAGACAGTTGATCAAGAATGGCGTTATCACTATTGATTATGTAAAGTCATGTGATAACTTAGCGGATCCGTTTACCAAAGGTATCAATCGAGATCAACTATATAAACTGTTAAAGGGAATGGGTTTAAAACCCACAATAAAAGAACTTATAGCGGACACTCAACCTTGAGAAATGGAGATCCCAAGCCCTTGGTTCAATGAGACAACCAAGTTATAAGTTCTAGTAGAGTTACTTGGAAACAACAACTCGATTTATTAACCTGGAGATGTTGAATACTCATTCCCAGAACATCCAAGTACAAGCACATACAGCAGTGGTAAGGATAAGTTGAGAAAACTTTTAATGATTTCTATACCTACGGGTGGAGTAGTGCATGATACTCCTTATAGTGAAAATCACCTATATAAGTGAGAGGTAATTAGGCCGCCTCTAAATGAACGCTTATGAATGAGATACGGTCCAGGGCCGAAATGGACAAAACGTGAGAACAACAATTGTTAGAGCTGTTATTATGTGAGTATTATTGTCTTGGTATACATCCGACATTCACTGGTTCAAAGCGACTCGCTACCAAATGGCTAGTATATCCGATAATATTTCACTAGGGAGGATTCAAGGCCACAAGCTATCTATCCCGATGTAATAATAGTTCCCCGAAACTTTGGACGAAATTGCATTCATGCATTAATTGTCATTCATGTGGGGGATTGTTGGAAATGGGTAACGGAAAGTTAAGTTTAACTTAACGTTGACCTAGGTTTCTAACGAAAGTTCGTTATTTGTTAACGAAACTAGTTACAAATGGTAATCTACATTTATTGTAGATTATATAACTCATTTAATGTCTCAAAAACCATTTCCGGGTGAATGAGAAATTAATGACAAATGATTTGTAACTTAACAAGAGTTAAATATTGGGTCAAAATTTGATTTGGGTTGGTCCCAAAATTGGTTTGGACTTGTTGTGGCTAAAGGACTGATGAGCAGGCTAAAGAAGCTTCTACACGGCCGTGCAAGTGTCTAGGACACGGCCGTGCACCGTGCCTTGCCTTGCCACTCGAGCGTGCTGAGCCTTGAACTCGACCGTGCATATTGCCTTGCACGGCCGTGCAGTTCATTGGACACGGTCGTGCAAGTGCTGTTATACCCGAAAAGTTGTGACTTTTCAAGGGAAAAGCCACAAAACCCTTTGACTCTCCTTATATACTTCCCCTCCGAATTTCAATTCATACATACAGTATTTTGAGCCTTCCTACCCTCTAGTAAGATAGATAAACTTATCCAAATCATTGGCATATTGTTGCATCAAGTCCTTCAAGTCTAAAGTTGCTAACATTGTGTTGTTCGCTAGAGTATTTGATTTGGAGTGCTCCTATCATATACTTAAAAGTCGTTTCATCTTACTAGAAGATTGCCATCGAAACCGTAAGCACCTGTGCGGGGCAATAAATTCTTACGGAGATTGTATTTAATACAAGACTCGACTAAATTTCATTTGTTTTCAATTTCCGTTTCTTTCTCTGTCAATTTTTCTGTTAAGTTCTTGAGAAGCCATACCAAAACCAAAAGCCCAACAAATACTAGTAAGACTTTTGGAATTGAAACTACTAATCCTCCCATCCCCCCTTCAGCTTGTTGAAGCTTAATACATCTCCAAGCTAGCAGAAATATTTTACTTTTCATATTTATAATATCTTTTTCGCTATCTGTAATATATACTATTTTTTTAATTAATTTACTATAGATAAAATTTTAGTTTTATTTGTTCATTTGTGGTGGGACAAAATAAAATAAAAATCTTAATGTTTTTTTGGAAATGTTAACTGAGATCAAATTCTCCATCTGTCTTTAAATGAGGTAATTATCTATGTCCAAAAATGAGTAATTAAAATATTTAAAATTTTATTATTGATTAGTTTAAATGTCTTTAAATGAGTACTAGTGTACTACCCTCATACCAAAATGAATGATTTTTAGTGGTACCAATTGGCAATTGCAGGTTTTTTTTCTCAAATATTTCTTTTTCAAAATAATGTTTTTCAAAGTGACAATTCTTTGAAAGTATTGGCCAAAAATGACAATTTTTTGAAACTCGTCACTGTCAGTAGCGATTTTATGAATTTCTCGTTTAAACTCGCTATTGTGAATGGCGAGTTTATATATTTTTTAAAATGTCTTTTTTATTTTACCCAATTAATTTCCAGAAATTGATGAAAATTTTAAAAAATATAAACTCGATACTACGAATAGCAAATTTTAATTAATTAGTGAAGTAACAATTATGTTTAATCTATACTTATAGTATATTAAAGTAGGCCAAACTTGATAAGGTGTTGCCACATAAGCCAAAAAAGGTGATTCTTGCATTCTTAGGCTTCCAACTCATTCACCCCCTAATTAATTTGTGATGTTTTGAATTCTCCCTAATAGCTATTAGTATTCATAATCTCTAATAGTTATGTGAATGGTTACTTCTTACATATAATTAGTAGTAGTTAAAGTTTTATATTATCTATTCAATATTTCTATAGTTAAATTTATACTTTTTGAATAATAGAAGAAGATATATATTTCTAATATGAGTGTCTTCTAATAGTTAGTAGTACTAACTCATACTTATATATATAGAATAGAAGTATACATTAGGTAGGTTGTGCATTTAAAGGTGTGATTTTTGACTTTTCAACTAATCAAATTTTATTAATCAAATAATATGATAAAACTAAATACACTTCAAGTTGGTGCATGAATTACATTAAAAGTACGACTTTTCAATTGATCAAATTTCATTAATCAAATGATAGGATAAGACAAAATGCATTTCAAGTTAGTGAATGAATTACAGTAACTACACCTAAATGAAATAAACTAATAAAGAATATGAAAGATTATATATATTTATTTCAAACATATTTTTTGTAATTCTCCATTCAATACCTACATTAGCTTGAAGATGAATGGACCTAAATAACTCTTCATTTTGGGATACATATGGTCTTTTCACGGAATATATAAAATTAAAACGGAATATTGTGTTTATTGTTGTATCACATGAAAGACTTTCTCCTACTTCTCTTCTTCTTTATACATTAATGTCAATTGTTTCATTTCTTTTAACATTCTATTTCTCAATCTATGTATATGGTTTAATTTAGCTTTTACTAATTTCTCACAAATTTTTTTTGTTTCTTTTCCTTTAGGTTGGGAAGATAGTTCTTGGACAAATTTTGATGAGAAAGAATACATTTTGATTGAGAAAAATTGCATCATTTGAGTAAGTTTCACCTCTATAATTTTTGCATATATTATCTCATTGGATTTCCGCTTATCATTTTATTTTACTATTACCTCCGTCCAAAATAAATATACTCATTTCTCACAATTTTTTTTGTTTCTTTTCCTTTAGGTTGGGAAGATAGTTCTTGGACAAATTTTGATGAGAAAGAATACATTAGATTGATTGAGAAAAATTGCATCATTTGAGTAAGTTTCACCTCTATAATTTTTGCATATATTATCTCATTGGATTTCCGCTTATCATTTTATTTTACTATTACCTCTGTCCAAAATAAATATACTCATTTCTCACAATTTTTTTTTTGTTTGTTTTCATTTAGGTTGGGAAGATAGTTCTTGGACAAATTTTGATGAGAAAGAATACATTAGATTGATTGAGAAAAATTGCATCATTTGAGTAAGTTTCACCTCTATAATTTTTGCATATATTATCTCATTGGATTTCCGCTTATCATTTTATTTTACTATTACCTCCGTCCAAAATAAATATTTATTTGTTCTCTTCATCAAAAAAAAACAATATATTTATTTTAAGACGGAATAAGTTTGATTTTACTTTATCCACCAAACTTCTTAGGTATGTGAAGTACTTAGATTCATACATTAATGTCAATTGTTCCATTTCTTTTAACATTCTATTTCTCAATCTATGTATATGGTTTAATTTAGCTTTCACTAATTTCTCACAATTTTTTTTTTGTTTCTTTTCCTTTAGGTTGGGAAGATAGTTCTTGGACAAATTTTGATGAGAAAGAATACATTAGATTGATTGAGAAAAATTGCATCATTTGAGTAAGTTTCACCTCTATAATTTTTGCATATATTATCTTGAACATACCAAAAGTGTCGAATTGGGCCAAACGAGTAAAGCCCAATCTCAGATAGTGTTGGCACCCACATTCTCAATGAAACTAATCCAATCAGAACAAGGCCCAAGGCCCATCTCACACATCAGTCGACTAAGCCCATGGTCCGACTTACAAGTCCCGACCTAACTTAGTCCGACCTCATGATCCATGCTATTATTCGGGTACGAACCATGCTCTACCCGACAGTCAGGTCGACCATTCCACGAGTGGCGACCTCGACCTAAATTAGCAAGTGACGACCTGACACTTGCCGGCTTATTTGGTCGATTAATGCTCACAACTACATCCCTACAAATCAGGGACCGTTATAGACACGTGCCCATGACCAAGTAACCGCCGCTATAATCTCGGAGGACATGCCGCCTCCCCAAAAATACATCACTGTTGCCTATAAATACTTCATCATTACCAAACGGTCAGAGGTAACTGCCATTTTGTATTCTGAGTTCATTATTCAATACATTTTGAGCTATATACAACTGTGATCTTACTCTCACGCCCGAGCGTCTTCGCCGGAGACACATCCGGCTAGTCGTGGGTTGTTTTGTGTCAAGGAGCCAGGTGATCAGTCCTGCCACGTGGAGGAAGATTGATAAGCACAATTCCTGCAGCATCAGTTTGGTTCCATTGCCGGGAAACGTGCTTCAACTTGACCTCGAAATTTTTTAACAACCTACAACAATGGTGACTTCGGACGGACACGTATCTGAGGCTTCACTTGGGCATGAAGAAGTGAACAACAACAACACTAATGCAAATGCAAATGCAAATGCTGAAAACTTGAATTTGCCTCCTCCCCCACCAAATCGTCCTCATGGTAGAGCCACGCGCTCTACCAGTGTCGTTGATGGCAGGGGTTTGCCTGACACAAGGAGAGGCAAAAGGCACATGGATGGGCAAGGAGCTCCACCTCCTAAACGTCCCACTGCTCAGGTGAACGTTGGAAACAGGGCAGGTCCCTCCACCAACCCTATGAGCAAGAAGGAGATGATGTTAGAAAGGGCCCAGATTTTGGCTGACTTAATAGCTATGGAAGAGGCAGAGCAGGCCGATGTACGCTCTGAAAGAATGGATCGTACTCAGGTCTCTAACGGACAACAGGCTAGGAGTATGAGGCCAAATGAAGGTGTGGGACAGAATGGAGACAACAGGATAGTTCAGAGAGCCCCTACTATCGTACATGTGCCGAGTAACGACCTAAGGGCCAGCCTCAATAGAAACAGAGAGCAGGAGGCTCAATCCGATTTGAGGACTCAGCTAACAGCCAACGAAATGTGCATGTTTCTCCGGCCCGAACGCAAAGATCGTGGATCTCAAAGAGACAGGAATGGGCGCAGTCGCCTATAAGAGAGGAGAGGCGCAGTCGCCACTTGGATATGACAGGCGCAGTCGCCATCTCTGCCGAGAGGCGCAGTCGCCTCAAAGAAGTAACAGGCATAGATCCCCGCCGGATCGAGAGAGGGCCAATTCCCATAGAGACAGGAGGAGTAGGCAGGTGACTCCTCCCAGGAGTGAAGGCCAGAGATCGAATGCTGTTCCCCCTCCAGGAGATGAAAGACCCGATGCAAGGGAATGGCTGTTGATGAAAAAGAAGTTCGAACAATGGGAGGAGGAGAAGAAAAAGGAGATTGGAAAGGTTGAACGAATTGACTTTACTCTTCGACCCTTCTCCAAAGAAATCAGAGATAGTCGACCTCCTCCTATGCAAAGAGTCACATACAACATCTGGAGGCCACTATGTGCTTTGTCGCCAATGAAGATGACAACATGTGCAAAGCTCTCCTAAGCACACTTACTGGGGCGGCTTTAACTTGGTTCAATGGTTTGGCTGCTGATAGCATCACCACTTGGACAGGCTTCAGGACAAAGTTCTTAGATCGCTTCTCGACTGCAGGAGCTCGGAAGACGACTGTCACAGACCTGAATAACTTGGTGCAGGCGAAGAATGAAAGCTCGATGAGCTACTTCACCAAGTTCAAAGAAATGGTGGATAAGATAGAGGAAGACATCACTGATAGGGAAGTCATCAACTGCTTCCGAAACGGTATTTCCTCAGCAGACATGGATTATGAGCTTACAGTTCGTACAGTGACAACTCGACAGGAGTTGTTCGAGAAGGTATACAATGTCGCTCTTGCTGAGGAGAGGAAGGAGAAAAAGAATGGTAAAAGCCCCAAGGTGGAGGTCGCTGATGATAAAAAGGACTCCAACAAGAATGGGGGGAACAATAAGAACGGAAAGAACAGAACTAGGGCAACAGAGAAGGTGCCCGAAGCTTTCACTCCCCTTACGGTGAGTCGAACTGAGATCATGAATGCTGTCGAGCTAGCACCACCTCGCCCCAATGAACCTGTGCAACAAATTCGAAGGGACAACAAAGAAATATTGTGACTACCACAAAGACACTGGTCATCTTACAGAGGATTGTTTGGGTTTGAAGCGCATTATACAAAGAATGGTCGACCAGGGGAGACTCGACGCTTATGTGAAGAGACCTCAAGCCGGAGGAGGTGAGCGGCCAGCAGGTGGGCAACCAGGACCTAGACAGCCTAGACTGGACTCAGGGGTTATCACTGAACAAGCGAGCAACACGGCCATCAAACACAAGATATTCCACCAATAAGGCCCCACACGTGCCTCCAAGGAGAGAAATCGAGAGATGAGGCAATCGCCTTCTACCCCCATGAATTGGCAACTAATATGGCGGCTAGGGAGCAAGTTCTCGTCATCCCAGTCTCATAGACGGATGTACGACGAGCGTACTCTTAGTCGACACGGGGGCCGCAAGGATGTTTTGTTTTACAAGACTTTCAAGGAGATGGGTCTTAATGACGAGCGCTTGGAAAGATATGATGGTAGGTTGGAAGGCTTCACCAACCATCGAGTAGATGCTAAAGGCCGAGATAGCGCCGACGTCGACTAGGCCAGCACCCCCTCGTGGTTGTCTCAAAGGTACAATTTATTGTGATTGATGTAAATAGTGACTATGCGGCCATCCTTGGGATTCCCGGACAGTCGCTCTTGGAATGGTAGCCTCAATTCCTCATCGCCGAGTAAAGTTCCCCACACTGCCGGAGTGGGTTGCGCATAAGGCGCGGCTCGAGCATACCCGGATCATGTTCTAAGAGAAAGAAAGAAAAGGGAGTTAGAAATTGAGACTCCCGATGGCTACTTGAAGTTGTCCCGCCGAGTCACCAAGACTACTCGATTATCAACAATCACCGAGGTCGTGGAAGAGTCGACCTATCGCTCAAATGACGAGGTCATGCTTGAGTCGACACGTCACTCTAACATTACTGAGGTCGATTCAGATGTAGTTATGATCGATCAAGTCCTCATAGGCAACCTATGCCTCCAGATCGACAATAACTCGGGGGCCACCACCACCAGCGAGGTTGCAGACAAGCTCGATGATATGATAGCGTAGGAAGCTCCGCATTTGGGAGTCAAGAAAGACAAAAGGTCGTGGAAATCATAGTAGAAACTCAGCTCGAGAGATGGACCCGAGTTAGAAGTCGTAGATGAGCCGGAGTCAATCATCACCAACTCTTCCTACCCCGACCAAAAAATTCAAATTGGAAAGCGGCTTATCGGGTTGAGGAGCGAGCAGAAATCATCAAGCTACTCAAAGAAAGCAGTGATGTCTTCGCATGGAGAGTAGAAGACATGAGGGGAATCAAGGAAGAGGTCGCTGTTCATCGACTCGAAGTCAACCCGACCATTAAGCCTAGGCCCTTAAATTGAGAAGCTTTGCTCGCGACAAGGAAGAAGCTATAAAAGCCGAGGTACAAAAACTTTTGAAAGTGTGTATAATCAAAGAGGCCGTTCATACAACCCGTCCGGCCAACGTGGTCACGGTGAAGAAATCAAACGGCAAATGGCGGATGTGTGTCGACTTCACCACTTTGAACCTTGCATGCCCAAAAGACAGCTTATCCCCTTCCAAGGATCGACAAGCCGGTGGATTCTATTGGCCGGGCACTCCACCTCGCTCTCGACGCTTACTCGGGATACCACCGCATTAAGATGCACGAGGATGATATAGTCAAGACAAAGATTTCAAGTACTGGAGGCATCTACCGCTACAATATGATGCCTTTCGGATTGAAGAATGCAGGAGCCACCTATCGCCGTATGGTGAACAAAGTCTTTGCCTCACAAATTGGTCGAAATATGGAGGCTTACGTTGACGACATGGTCATTAAAACCAAGACCGGGAGTCACGTAGTCGACCTAAAGGAGACATTCGCCAATTTACGAGCAAACGACATGAAGCTCAATCCTAGCAAATGTGTATTCGGAGTTGCACTGGCAAGTTCTTGGGATTTATGGTATCTCGTAGGGGCATAGAAGCTAATCCGTAGAAGATAAAGGCTTTAGTTCCATTACGAAGGCTCCCACCACTATCAAGGAGATGCAAATGACTTAATGGAAGGGTAGCAGCTCTTGGTCGCTTCATATCAAAGTCACAGAAAGGTCTCTCCCCTTCTTCAAAGCATTGAGGGGGACGAAAAGTTTTGAATGGACGACCGAATGTCATTCGTCGTTCCAACAACTAAAGGGATTACCTCGCTACTCCACCCCCGCTAAGTAGCCCGACCACCGGAGAGACTTTGTTTGTATACCTATCTCGTGGGAGACAAGTCGGGCTGTCAGCAAGATTGATTAGAGAGGATGAAGGGCTTCAAAAGCCAGTGTACTACATCGCAAAGCTTTGTCGATGTGGAAAGCAGTGTATTACAACGCCGAGAAGGTCGCTTATGCTCTAGTCGTAGCTTCAAGAAAGTTACGAGCTTATTTTCTAGGCTCATCCAATCGTGGTTCTTACCAATGCTCCTTTAAGAAAAATACCGCACAAGCCGGAGAGTTCAGTCGACTACTCAATTGGTCAATTGCCCTCACCGAATTTGACATCGAGTATCGACCTCGAAAGGCGTTGAAAGCTCAAGCTCTAGCCGACTTCTTGGTCGAGCTTACGTTCACCAAGGAAGATGACGAGCAACGAGCTCCAAAAGAAAAGGGCAAAGGGAAAGAGCCGTAGTCACAAGTCGCCATCACTCTACCCGTCGATTGTTGGAAGGTCTATTCAGACGGGCCGCAACCAAAATGTCGTGAGCCGGAATTGTCTTGGTCGAGCGTAGTCTGGGACTCGTATACGAGGAATCGCTAAGGTTCAAATTTGACGCTTCCAACAACCAAGCCGAATATGAAGCCTCGATTGCAGCCTATCGAATATGCCAAGTGTTTTGGAGCGACTAAGATCATGGCTTATTGTGACTCACAATTGATAGTCAACCAGGTCGAGGCGAGTACGAAGTGCTTAGTTCTACTCTCATCAAATACCGCGACTCCGGTGAAAGAACCGATAAAGGACTTAGAATTTTGGGAGATTCAAAGGATTGGAAGAGAAGATAACGAGCCGGCCGATCTCCTTTCGAAACTTGCTACTTCGTATGAGCCACATGGCGAGCCTATCTCCTTCCTCGAAAATCCAAATTATGAGAGGGTAAAAATTCAAGGCATAGATGATCCCTCAAGAAATTGGACTCGTGGAGAAGTGTTGGATCGAGGAAATGAAAGCATACTTGCAAAGTGGCGAGCCGCGCAGGACGAGAAGAAGGCTCGAGCTATCAAAAAGAAAGCTCCGAGATATGTCATTCAAGGAGGCGACCTGCTCGTAAGATCCTATACTCGGCCATTACTAAAGTGCATCCACCCTCAAGAGGTCGCCCTATTGATACATGAAGTACACAAAGTGGGATCTCGTGGTGGACACCCGGGGGCCGTGACTCTTGCAGACAAGTTAATCACTTTGGGATACTATCGCCACATACGAGAGCCGACACTCACAACTTTGTTCAGCAATGTGATCAATGCCAAAGGTTTGCCAACTTACCTCACATGCCTACAACCGAGCGTGCACTCCGCAATTGCAGCCGGCCATTCGACATGTGGGGTGTCGACTTGATTGGGACCCTTCCCTCCCGCCCGAGGAAATTGCAAGTATGTGATCGTTGCTATAGATTACTTCACTAAATGGGCCGAGGCTAAACCATTAGCTCGCATCACGGAGGAGAATGCTATAAACTTCATTCATGATTTCATTTGGTGCCGATTTGGTTTTCCAAGAGCCATAGTATTCGACAACGGACTACGCTTCAAGAGCCTTCAAGGCGAGATGAATCGGGTAGGAATCAAGCATTGGGCAATCTTCCGTCGCATATCCTCAAGGAAATGGGCAAGCCGAGGCAAAGAAATAAGCTTGTTCTATCTTCGCTCAAGACAGACTCGTAGGTCGACGTAACAATTGGTTGGACGAACTCCCCTTGCTCTTCGGGGCGCTCGTACAACCACTGGGGCCTACGGGAAACCCCTTTCGCTCTCACATACGGGTCGAGGCCACGGCACCCGCCGAGCTCGATTCCCACCGCGCAGTGACTTTCTTCAATCAGAGCTAATGATACCAACAGATTGATCGACCCGGATCTAATCGACGAGAAACGAGAAACCTCTACCTCCGAATGGTCAACTACAAACAAATAACTAAGAGTTACCACGACAAGAAGGTCAAGGCAAGGTCATTCCAGGTTGGAGATTACGTGTTGAGAAAGATTGAAGCAACGGGTAGAAGGACCCAGCAGAACAAGCTATCTCCTAACTCGGGAAGGTCCCTATGTAGTCACTCGAGTCGTCAAGGAAGGAACTTACATGATAGCCCACCCCGAGGTGACGAGTTGAAACATCCTTGGCATGCTACTCACCCGATCAAATATTACTTCTAGCTTTCGCTTTCAAGTTCAAGTTTGTGTTAGTTTCAGTTTCAAGATGATGTAAGCATGTTTCCCAATTCAATAAAAAGTGCAGTTTATTCGATCAAACATAGCGTTACACCAATCCCAACGAGCTCGACTCTTAGTCAGCCTCGTCCTAATAAGCTCGATTCTTAATCAGCTTTGTTCATTTAACAAGTCCGACTCTTAGTCGACTTCGTTCTAACAAGCTCGACCCTTAGTCGACTTCGTTCTAACAAGCTCGATTCTCAATCGCCTTTGTTTATTTAACAAGTCCGACTCTTAGTCGACTTCGTTCTAACAAGCTCGACCCTTAGTCAGCCTCGTCCTAACAAGTTCGATTCTCAATCAGCTTTGTTTATTTAACAAGTCCGACTCTTAGTCGACTTCGTTCTAACAAGCTCGACTCTTAGTCGACTTCGTTCTAACAAGCTCGATTCTCAATCGCCTTTGTTTATTTAACAAGTCCGACTCTTAGTCGACTTCGTTCTAACAAGCTCGACCCTTAGTCGCCTTCGTTTTAACAAGCTCGATTCTCAATCGCCTTTGTTTATTTAACAAGTCCGACTCTTAGTCGACTTCGTTCTAATTAGCTCGACCCTTAGGTCAGCTTCAACTATGTAAGCAGGTTTTACTCATAGGCAATCTTGTTCACAAGAATGTCAACCAAGTTTGGGGTCGACTAAGTCAATACAGATCAAGTCACCTTTAAACTTAAGTTGACACATTTATCCTATCTACATCTAGCTCGACACTCGCATCAAAGGCATACAACATGCAATAAAAGAAGTCACTAAGATAGAAATAAGTCTCCCAAAACGGGCTAAGACTTAAACAAAATTAATTTACAAAAATATTTTGCCTCCCAAAAACCGGGCCAAGGCATTCGAATAATGTTAGATCAAAAAGGCAAAAATTGTTTGGAGCTTGTTCATTACAATGATGCTTGAAATAATTTAAGAGGCCAGTCGGCATTGGTCCGGTCAGTCGGTGGTAACTTGATCTTCAATCATAGGATCTTGTTGCCGAGGGCTCAAGGGTTTACCCGACTCCGAGTAAATTTGCTCATCTATTGTCTCCATGGCTTCAAAGATCATCAAGCTCCGCCAAAACCACATCAAAATTCCTTTCAAGAACAAAGGGGGAGCTTCCCACTTCTCGCAAAGGATCCTCCTCATCCTCTCGAGCAATGAAAGCAAGATCATTTTCTAAGTAAGGAACAAGCGAGTGACCACCGCGAGCCGTCATGTCATATCGGGACTCAAGCAAACCAACGAGCTAATTGCTCGATGGTAACCGTGGCCGTTGGATCGACAAGCGCGCGACGGGCCATATGTCTTTTGCCGACCTCAAGAAAATCTTGGGCCTTAGACACTATGGCATCGTAGTATTCCTCCCCGCCTTGAACTTCTCAACCGCCGCTTCAGCAGGCATCTTTGCAGCCTTCTCGATGGCGGCCTTGAGGTCTTCTTGCCATTTCCCTCGTTCAAGCCGACGATCTTCTTGCAGCTTTAACCATGAGATCATCCTTGTCCTTCAAGAGTTGGGAAACCGTGGCCGCCTCCGTTTGGGGTCTTTACTAGCTCCTTCTTCTCACCTCTTTCTCACCTCAACCTCTTTAAGCTTGGACTCAGATGCTTCAAGGTCGGCTAGAGCTTTGGTCTTCACCGCCTCATTGGCTTCAAAAGAGTTGTCCAAGTCATTGTACAGCTCCTTCGCATCCGCAAGCTCTTTAGCCTTTTGGAATAGTCCCGAAGGGCTTGTCTCTCCCTTTCAATCGAGGCCCTCCAAGAGCTTTTGGCCCGCTTCGATCATGGTCGATTCTCGCATTCCAAAGAAAGCAAAGAAGTGTTAGCTCGAGACTTCGCTGGTCGAGTAAAAGAATAAACGACTAAAATGAAAATGAAAGTAAAGGTTTACCTCGCAATGAGCAAGTCCAAACTCGAGCCGAGAACTCCTCGTGCGCCATCCCCTTATCAAAGAAATGGGTTAGAAGATCGACATCTATGGCCCTCCTAACAATCACTTGGCCTGTGCTCATGTCGGGATAGCGACGGCTCAAGCTGTTAAACCCTTCCAGTGGAGGAACATCACTCAGCCTCTTCATCTTTTCATCCAGAGACTCCTTACTGGGAGGAATGAAGGCTGGTGGAGGCAATTGGGTCGAGGACACAGACTTGCCCTTCTCAGATCGGGACCTTTTCTTCGAGCTTATAGGACGATCGTCCTCTTCTTCCATATCATCTTCATCAACGTTGACGACCAATAAAGGGCTAGCCTCCATCATCCCAGCTCCAGAGGTCTCCATATTGGCGTCTTGATTTGGGTCGGAGCTCAAACTTGCCCTTACTGACCTATGGGAATCACCACCTCCTTCATTGGCATCATTAGATTGGGTGCCGCTTTGCAAAGGGTCTTCCGCTCAACCTCTTCCATCGGGATCATTCCAAAGAACATCCTTCTAAGCAAAGTATTCCTAGCAGCAGCCTTCTCTCTCCTCGCCGCCTTAGCATTGGCAGCCCCTACGAGCCCTCTTGGCTTTCCTCTTGTCGAAACCCCAACAATGCGCACCATATTTGCTTCTTTGTTCGGGAGTTAAAACCGCACGACATCAAAAGAATCAAGTGTTAGCTCGACAATTCAAAACAAATTCTACGAGTAAATCATTGACGAGGTAATTAATACAATTCAAAGCAGTTCTATGTACGAATTGAATAACTCTACATACGAAAGGTGCAATTTGATAAAGAGTCACAATTCGAAATAGTTCTATGTACGAGCTAACTAAGTTCTACATACGAGCGTACAACGGACGACCTAAGAGTTGTATATGCGCTAAAAACAACGCTATGTGCCAATGATAAGCTACTTATGCAAGTTAACAATGGACGAGCTAATGAATGTGCCAAGTAAATCCTTACCACCAACATGCTCTCCTGTCTTTTGCAAGTAATTTTCATTCTTCCGGCAAAATTGACAATTCTCCTTCAACCTACCCAAGGAATGAGTAACCCAACCGATATACCCGGCCTCTCAAAACAGAACAAGGGGTTCTACCACTCCATCCCCAGTGCATCATCCCAGCTTGGATGTAGTTATACTTGGTTGTCCCTAGCACCTCCCGCCTAATGGGCCTCTTTGCGACCAACGCACACAACTTCCTATACAAGGTCCGGTGCCATGGAGGCTCCCGCAGTTTTCCTCGTCAATAGTGTCCGACTCACTACCCGGCAAGGGGAACTCCCATCCCACCGCTTCTCAACTAAAACTACATAGGAATTCCAAATGCCGCTATGTTTGTTGGGAAGGTTGGTGAATAATTTTGGAGAATTGGGTTTTGAAGGAGTACTAATCCCCCAATCCGCCTTGTCGAGCTTTGGAGCAAAAATTCTTTGAAGACTCTCATGCAAGGTTCATGGCCTAGAAACTCGCATACCATGGCAAAGCACACTAGTACTGCAAGTGTTGGCCCCAAGCCGAAGAGGAAGAGCATCCATGCACCGTAAACTCGTTGATGAAAGGATCTAAGGGCAACCTCAACCCCGCCTCAAACCGTCCCATAAAAGAAGGCCACCCTAGTGGCATCGCAGCTGAAGCCGGTACGGAACTTGGCCATAAAGTCCGCCTTGCTAAGGATGGTTATCCTATAATCCACTCTACTTACTCCACGTAAATCATAAATCATGTCAGATCGGGACTCCATATTTTTCTTCCTCGAAGAGGCCTACCGGGTATATATCCTCTCTCGTTCTTCCCGGTACAACAGAGGAACCAAATGCATTCACAATTCGGGGCCAGAGGAGGTCGAAGGAAGCATTTCCTTCTTGAGTTGTCATATACGTACAAGAAGAAGGAGAAACAGGGAGTCACCCTATGATCACATTCGCCGACCTACCTAAGGGCGACCTAAACTCCCCGGAAAACCTATTCTATTTCTAAGGAAGGAGGGCTTTTGGACGTCCCTAACATAAAACAAGGTGATATGGTCAAGTAATTCATGGAATAGATGAAAAGCGACAACATTTGAGTCGTCAATCACCACATTCTCAAGTTCTCCTACAACGGGTAGCCCTATCTCAAGTGTAATTCAATCCCCAACTAGTCAAAATGGAGGCACACTCATCCAAGGACATCACTCTCCACTCACCGTTCACATTCTTACATGCCCTACGATTAATAGTACAAAGAGCCATACCAAGCTCCCGGTTCACTACTAAAGGTTCTAGCCATGGCGGAATTAAGCACCAAGCGTAAATTAAAGTCCTAAAACAAAAATACAAGGGAAATACCTCAATTGATTGGAGGAAGGAAGTTCGTTGCTGGAGCCGAGAGCCGAATTTAAATCTTGCTGAAATCCCTTGATTATCGCCGGAGAAGAAGAAGTTCTAGAGCAGTAAAAGTTCTAAACGAAGAAGAATTTCTCTATTTATATTTTCCTAAATTTGGAAGGGGAAAAGAAAATCAAAATTAATTTTCCAAAATTAAAGGCTGGAGCGGTTTCCGAGAAGGAGTTCCAAGAGTCAGAATTGCAATCATTACTAAAACCGGCGCTCCTTCATCTCCAACCGTCCGTCACCAACGATCAGGATGTTGCCACGTCATCATGGTCGACCTACTAGTATCGAGCTTCGAGTAAAGCAATTTTTGGCAAAGAAATCTTCTTAACTTCCAAGTCGACGAAGTCAACTCGAAAGTTGGGGGCCACTGAACATACCAAAAGTGTCGAATTGGGCCAAACGAGTAAAGCCCAATCTCAGATAGTGTTGGCACCCACATTCTCAATGAAACTAATCCAATCAGAACAAGGCCCAAGGCCCATCTCACACATCAGTCGACTAAGCCCATGGTCCGACTTACAAGTCCCGACCTAACTTAGTCCGACCTCATGATCCATGCTATTATTCGGGTACGAACCATGCTCTACCCGACAGTCAGGTCGACCATTCCACGAGTGGCGACCTCGACCTAAATTAGCAAGTGACGACCTGACACTTGCCGGCTTATTTGGTCGATTAATGCTCACAACTACATCCCTACAAATCAGGGACCGTTATAGACACGTGCCCATGACCAAGTAACCGCCGCTATAATCTCGGAGGACATGCCGCCTCCCCAAAAATACATCACTCTTGCCTATAAATACTTCATCATTACCAAACGGTGGGAGGTAACTGCCATTTTGTATTCTGAGTTCATTATTCAATACATTTTGAGCTATATACAACTGTGATCTTACTCTCACGCCCGAGCGTCTTCGCCGGAGACACATCCGGCTAGTCGTGGGTTCTGTTTTCAGGTCAAGGAGCCAGGTGATCAGTCCTGCCACGTGGAGGAAGATTGATAAGCACAATTCCTGCAGCATCATATCTCATTGAATTTTCGCTTATCATTTTATTTTACTATTACCTCCGTCCAAAATAAATATTTATTTGTTCTCTTCATAAAAAAAAACACAATATATTTATTTTAAGACAAAATAAGTTTGATTTTACTTTACCCACCAAACTTCTTAGGTATGTGAAGTACTTAGATTTATTTATACAAATTCGTTATAGAACCTGAAAAGGTAGTCATAATTTATTTTTTTTATTGATTTGAATATTACCAATTGGTTATTTTTATGATATTTTTTATTTGAATTTTGTTCTGATTTGAGTTTAAAAAATTATTTTACATTTTGGTGAGTTATCCTTTTAATTGCTATGTCTATATATTTGCTTTTTTTATCATAATTTTATTTGAGAGTTAATTTTGGTCTTCGTTGATGTTTTATATATTTTGATTATGTTTTACTAATTAATTTTAATTTATTCTTTATCTTTTACTCCGGATTATGTTTTGGAGTTGTTGATTTTAATACAAATTATGTATATATCAATGTAATACAATTTCAAGTATTAAGTTGCAAAAATGAGTTACCAAGTTATATGAACTTCACATCCATTTTCAACTAGAACTTTTTCTTATTTTTATGTTATTATAATTTTTTTTCTTAAAATTTTTATTGTTTAGTGATCCAATTTTCTGGATGAAAATATATAATTTACTTCATTTGTCTTTATATACTTAGAGAGGCAATTATTCAATATATTTAATTTATAATTTTTATTATAAATATCAACTTAATTATATAAATTAAGTTTGTATAGACACATATACACTTTCTATCCCACCATATGAAACTTTACAAAAAGTCCTCTCCATATTTATAAATTACTGATTGATCCATGAAAAAATTATTACTTTATACTATCAAGATAATACTTAATGAAAAAAAACCACTCATATAAATTACTGATTGATCCATATTTTTTAAAAAAGTTTTTATGTTATAAATCTTAAAGAAAGATGAATGAGTGGTTGACTTTGGATCATCAAAAGTCTTTTATTTATGAATCAAATTAAATTAAATTACAACATGCAATAAATATATGTTCATATAATAAGTCCTAAAAGATGCAAACTAATTTTAATGATTAATTGAATATGATAAGTCTTTTAAAATCAAATGTTAGATCCACTATGAATTAATTCTACTTTAATTATGCAACAAGTCTTTAAAGGACATGAATTATAAGATGACTTAATATTTGAATTATCAAAAGTCTTTACATATAAATTGAATTAAATTTAAAATTAAAATATCTAATAAATATATATGAATATAATAAGTCTAAAAAGATGAAACATTAGAAATGTAACTTAATTTAAAGGAACTGAATATGAAAAGTCATATAAAATTTAAAGATAGATTCATTATGAATTAAATATTTTTTTAGTGTTATAAATCTTAAAGGGGGATGAATGAGTAGGTAAATTAATATTTTGCTTATCAAAAGTCTCTTAATTATAAATTAACTAAATTAAAAGTTAAAACATTTAATAAGTATATATGCATATAATAAGTCTTAGAAGATGGAACATTGGACAAAAAAAGTTTTCTGACTACCAAAATTCTCTTATTTTAAATTTAATTAAAATGAAATGAATATAGTATGATACGAAATTAATGTTAGATCATCATGAAGAATGAAGAGGCAAACTCATCATGCTTTAAAATAAGTAAAACAATATACTCTCTCTCTCTTCCACCTCACTTGATCGTTTCACTTCACTTGAGACTTCTCAAAATGATAATCTTTTTATAATTTTATATTCATTCTGTCTCAACCATTCATTCTCTCTCTTCATTTTTCACCACACAATTTTTTCAACTAGCCTACTATTAACCCACTCATTCTCTCTCCCTCTCTCTTTATTTTCTACCACACATTTTCTTTATTTTATTTTTTTCCCTTAATTATTGTATCCACCTCTTAGGTATTAAGTGAGGTGGGACCGGAGGAGTAAGTGGTAACAAAATAAATATATTATGATAAAATAAAGTCATAAACATTTAAAAAAAAAAATAAATTTAAAAGTACCCGTGCAGAAAAACAATTAATGTGATAATAACTAAAGAAAATCTCTCAAAAAATGACTAATAATAAATTAAAAAGTATCCCGTGCGTAGCACGGGTTTCATCCTAGTATGTTTAATGCATATGTGAAATTTGCTAATGGTGATAGCAATTTAATTAATGAATTCCCTATTACCAATAGCAAGTTAAGTGAATATGTCTTTTTGTTTAAACAACGACACACCACACCACACCACACCACACCACACAAACAAAGAGCGACACAGGCAAGGAAGCAGCATTAGCATTGTTGGGCTTGCAACCTCAGTGTGGAGAGTTCGAATCTTGACAGGAGCAGCTGGAGCAGACAATTAAATTGGTGATGTAAGAGTGATGTAAGTACCATGTAGGAGGGCTCCCTTGTGACAAGGAGTATAAGGGGTGCTGCCACCCTGACTACCTCGGGAATATCCCGCGGTTTACCTCTGTCAGTCACTGAGGGACCGGTGGCTGGTGGTCCAGGACATAGTTCGGCGAAACTGGGAAACCTGGGTATCAAAAAAAAAAAAAGCGACATAGACACACAAAGAGAGAGAGAGAGAGAAAGAGAGAGAGAGAGAGAGAGAGAGAGAGAGAGAGAGAGAGACGAAGAACGGATTTGATTTTAGGGTTTTTGAAATTGATTCAACTTAGCTAACTCATATTTTCATTCTAGATTTTCCATTGCTTGATGAACAAAATTTGAATATTTCATCAAGAATTATATGTGTGTGATAAAACACCCTTTGTAGTTGTTTAAGAAATATATGTGATGCACCAAATCCTACTTTGAAAAACTAAGTTTCGGAAGAGCAAAGTAGCAAAGTTTCGACTCCAATTTCATTCAAGTGTCATGAGCATGTATTTGTTTTCTGAAAACCAGACAACTTTGAAGGAGTTTGTAATTTGTTTCCAAAAATTTCCCAATATATCATTCACCCAAAATCTATCAACAATATTCAAGGTTGGACTTTGCATGCTCCCATGGAAGCTTTTAGCATTATTAGTAGAGTGTTGCGAACAAGTGAAAAGAAAATACATGGGCTGCCTAATTCACACAACCTCATATCTAATTCCTAAACATTCCACAACTGAAAAAGATGCATGATGTTGTTAAATTGAGTTTTTAATTTGATTAATTTTGTGTTTTGTGTTACAGATAAATACATAACATCAATATTAGGAGCTTCTTGAGCTGTTTCTATTCCAGGGACTCTGGAATGAGATTTTTAGAGATTACAGGATAATAATTGAACTGAATGCATTTGAGACATAATACATGTTGAGAAGTTATCTTTTCGTCGTGTTTCGACTATGCTGTAAGTGTTGGATGCAAGGATCCAGGAGAGACCAGTAGTAGCATGCTTCTGCGAGGTTTACAGGTTGGGGAAAATCACATATGATTGGGGTTTGCTTACAATATTGATTGAGATTTGACGTCAGGAAACCCACAACTTTTATTTTTCCGTTGGGGAGATATGACTATTAGTTTATAGAATATGGGTATATTGTCAGGGTTAATTGATTGACTTCATGTTAATGATTCTGACAACGAGGTTGCTCCTGGGTTGGTGTGACTTATGTAAGGAGTTATTAGGTGTTATATCACCCGAGAGTGAGATAAAAGCAGGGTTCTTGAAGCTTACGTGGCTTCTACGTCAGTTTCCCCAGTTATGTAAGCTTCCAGATAATGCGACATATGATATGGTCAATAGGTATACACGTGTGTACATATTGGCAGCATTCGGGTCGATTGTGATGCCTGATCATACTAGTAATAAGGTGAAGTTGATGTATCTCACACTGCTTAGAGATATCAAGAAGATATATGAATATAACTGGGGTAGTGTTGCTTTAACCTTTCTTTATCAGGATAATTGTACTACGATTTTGCCTGATATCAGTAATTGTAATGGATTTCTCTTGTGCAAACATGATAATTGTATTTTTCGATATATGTTTGATTTTATATAAGTTTTAAATTATATTGTATTTATCTAAATTGTTTATAATACAAAAAACTTTGGGTAAGGGTAAACTACAATCACTCTACCTTTAGTTTCTTATATGTTTTTTTATAACAAATTATTAATATTTTTTAAATCTTTTTAGGTGGGGCGGGTTCCTATGTTATTTGCATGATAATGCCACAACCAGAGCAGGAGTAGGAAGCTTGGGTAGAGACTCAGACAAATGCACCTCCTGAGACTCCATCACAGAAATATGCACATCTCGAGATTCAGACAAATACACCTCTCGAAACTCCATTACAACAGACAAATGCATATCCCAAGACTCAGACAAATGCATCTCTCGAAACTACATTACAGACAAATGCACATCCCGAGACTCAGACAAATGCATCTCATAATACACAGGGTGACAATACACATGAAAAGAGTGCTACGTAAGTTGAGGGAAAAGATGTACCTAAAGAAAAAACTTACAAGCATAGGAAAAAATGATTCCTACAAATAAATTCTTTAATAAAAATATTTGAGACATTTTTATGCGGCCGAGTTATGGTCATTGAATAATATTTTGTTCTATTTACGTGTTAAATGTGTATGTGTTGTCAAATATGTGGAAATGTTTTTGATACATGTTAAATGTGTTAGTTTGTTACATGTGTGGTACAGGTTTATAAATCGGATGTGAACTGATCAATATAGGCTGGAATTC
The DNA here is from genome assembly GCA_022495995.1 of Adenophora triphylla var. japonica. Taxonomy (NCBI): domain Eukaryota; kingdom Viridiplantae; phylum Streptophyta; class Magnoliopsida; order Asterales; family Campanulaceae; genus Adenophora; species Adenophora triphylla. The sequence goes on along the minus strand of JAFEMH010001751.1, from coordinate 369,850 downwards.
AGATTCAGTGAATTCGCTAATGATAGCAGCATGTTCATCTTGGCTAAGGTCGCTATTATCATAAGCGAGTTTAGTTTTATCTAACATATAAACACATTTTCATTAATCAATGTTATCTAATTAATGTAAACTCAATATTACCAGTAGCGTCTTTAAATTTAACAATTTTTTTATGAAATTCTAAATCTATTTACGTAAAATACAAAAGAAATATTAGGAAAATGAAACTCACTATTTACACGATAGTGAATTTGAGCGAAAAATTTATAATATTGCTAATGACGAGTTTAAAAAAAGTGGTCATCTTGGCTAATATTTTCAAAGAATTGTCATTTCGCCAAATATTATTTTAAAAATGAATTATGAGAAAAAATCTGTTTTTTTTTCTCAAAATATTCCTTTTTAAAAATATAATTCCCAAAATAACAATCCTTCCAAACTATTTGCCAAAATGTTTATTCTTTCAAAACTCGCTAAACCATTTAGCGAGTTTGACTTTTGTCCGTTCAAACTCGTCAAATGGAATGGCGAGATTTTTTTTTTATTCCTGCATTTTAAGAAAATGAAGTGGTAATGAAATTCGTCAATTGATTTGGCGAGTTTAAGCGAGATTCAAACTCGCCAATTGATATGGTGAGTTTAAGCGAATTTTGAGATAAGGTTGGGGACAGATTCTTATAGTCTTGAACCCATCGCTGAAAATAGAGAGAAAGGGAGAAGAAGAGTGGTTTGAAAAATATTCAATTTTTACATCTTTCAACTTCATAATTAGTCAAGAGTACAAATTAATCTAAATTTTCAACATATCAATAATTCTATATACTTGTGTTTATATATAGAGTTAGTAACATATATATATGAATGTTAAAATTAGTTTTTTTTTTAATGTTTTAACACTTTGATTTTGTAATGTAGGGTTAAAAATGAAAGAAAATTCACTCATTTTCATGTGCTATTGGGGAGGTGATGATGAATATCCATTTGATGGTCCTCATTTTCAAAAAGGGTCGAAATGTGCGATTAGAGCTTATTGTAAAAGGAGATACAATCAATTGTTTGATAAATTATATAAAGAGATGCGTGTGGATCGGAGTTTATATGAGTTGAAAATAATTTGTAGGTATCCCCATTCATTTGATAGCGGTATTAGTGTTTATTTTCCTTTTTGTATTGAAAATGATGCGGGTATGGATATAATGTTCGATGTTTCTGCTAAATATGGTGGATTGAGTAATTTGCAGTTATATGTGGTCATCAAATTGATTGAAAATCGACATTATGAACAGTTTGAAACACGTAATACGTAGACCTTTTATGGGAATTCACTAAGTTGCTACCGTGATGCAGGGGTTGGTCTAAGTAAACAAAAACGTGTATCAATCCAAACACCAAATTATGATGATGGGGCATGCCAAAATGATCCTGTTAATGATGATAATTTGGAAGATGATGAAAATTATGAACATGAAGAAGATACAGATGTAAATGCATTACTAGATGATGGATATGAAGAGTGTAGTAGTGATCCTGATATAGATCTGGGCGATGGTGATGATGGCCCGATTGATGATGACTTGGAAACACATTTGGTTCATTATGAAGCAACAGAAAATCGGAGGTATGAAAGAGCAGATTACCATTTTTACAGTGATATTGGTGATATTGCTCAACAAGAAGAGGGGTTGATTGATTATTTTAATCAACTCAGTTTTTTGATTTGGGATCCAGAGAAAGACGAAATTGATAAAGGGATACGCTTTTCTGACAAGAGCGAGGCTCAATTTGACATAAAAAGGTACCATATTAGAACTAATCAGAGGTTCAAGGTAAGAAAAAGCACACCTCATTCCTGGGCAATAGTATGTATACTCAAACAGTATCCATGCAATTTTTATGTTCGTGTGAGTAGGAAGAAACATGGTTATTGGTAAGTGACCAAGTTATAAGGGTACTAATTGTTGCTTGTTTTCTGGAGAAAGCCAAGATCATCCTAACCTAGATGTGAAGTTTATTGGTCGGCAAGTGGTTAGTCTTATTAAGGCCGATTCAGATGTCAAGGTTGGAGTTATTATTGCACACATTAGTGTAATGTTTGGCCAGGAAATTACGTATAAAAAGGCATTGTGTGGAAAGAAGAAGAGCATTGCAGAGGTTTTTGGGGATTGGGAGAAATCTTATATAAGGTTACCCCGCATCCTAGCAGCCATCAAAAAATACAACCCCTGAACAATTGTTGAGTATACTCATCCTCCTTCTCATGCCGGTGAATTACAGATGTTTCAACGGGTGTTCTAGGCATTTAGGCTTTGCATTGAAGCTTTCTCTCATTGTCGGCCTATTATTTCTATTGATGGAACATTCCTTCATGGTAGATATAAAGGGGTAATACTGATTGCTATGGGTGTTGACGCCCAAGACAGTATAATTTCTCTTGCATTTGCTGTTGTTGAAAATAAGGACTGAGTGAATTGGCGTTGGTTCTTTTATCTTGTTTGCAGACATATTATCAAGAGTCGTGAGGTATGCTAGATTTCTGACTGTCATCACGGCATTCTTAAAACTATATCGGAAGATACATGGTGGCCAAATGTGCATCATAGATATTTCTTGAGGCATATGCGAGCAAATTTCTTGGAGAAGCACAGAGGTGTTGATTCGAAGTATTTGTTTTGGAGAGCTGGTAAAGCAAGTTAAGATAGGAAATTGAAAAATACTTTGGAGAGTATCCTTTTAATTGACTCTGTGGCAATTAAATGGTTTGTGAATTTAGATGCCAGAAAGTGGACATTGGCGCATGATAGTGGTTATAAAGGGAAGAAAATGAAAACTTACTTATCAATTTTGAAGAATCACGGGCTTTGAATTTAACAAAATGTTATTCAAAATTTGCTCTCTTTTTCTTCCTCCTTTCTTCTTTTCATTTTCTTTCTTCTATAATCTATAGTAAACTGAAGGGGATTTGTCTCGCTTAAACTCGCCAAATCAGTTGGCGAGTTTGAATCTCGATTAAATTCGTTAATAGATTTGGCGAGTTTTATTATCACGTCATTTTTCTTAAAATGCAGGAATTAAAAAAAAAATTGAATTAAAAAGAAATATTTTGAGAAAAAAATCAAAAAATCTCAATTGCACTACTCCGTAAATAAAATAAAAAATTAATGTAAAACAAATACAAACCCTAGACGTGAAATGAAGCAGAATTGAAAATGGCAGGTCGCTCCTTCTTCCTCGCTTTAACTAGGTATTGCATCTGCATCTCTTCTTCCCCTCTCTTTACTCAATCCCTCTTTTTCCTATATGAATTCATTATTAACTACAGTAAATTTGTTTAAAACCCTAGAAATTGCAGGGGAAATAGAAATAATACTCTGCGAAGACCCTTCTCATCGTCGACGGCGCCGGCGTCGGGAAGCGAATCGGTGAGCTTTGAAGTAGAGTCAACCCCAAATCCATCCGCCGGAGAGGAAAATGATATCTTTAATAGCGATGATCTGAAGAGTAGGATATTCAGTCTCAGACTTCCCAAGCGTAGTGCTACCAATGTGCTTCAGAGATGGGTTAACGAAGGCCGCCAAGTCGACATCTCCGACCTCCGTCACATTTCCAAAGAGCTTCGCAAGTCCCACCGCTACAAACACGCCCTCGAGGTCTCTACAAATTTGTCTTTACGTTTCTTGTCTATTGTTGATTGCTTGAATTGTATTATTTGTTTTTCTGTCATTTGCAAATCGCAGCTGATTTATAGCTTGAAGGGTGAAATTAGCTGTTTATATCTATCTTCAAAATCGTCCGCTTGCTTGAATCCAAATTAAGTTGTAGCTGTTAAAAAGAAGAATCACTGATCATAAGTTTGCAACTTAGTGAAAATTTGGTTATGTATTTTGACCACTGAGTTTAATCCTCATGAAGTCTTGTAGATAAGAAAATTAAATTCTTGTCTATACATGTATATTGCTTTGGGAATGCTCACCAATAAATCAAAACCTTTTCCTTCTCATTGTTAAGTGAAAAGTTGGTTCTTCTTCCTGATCATATTCGAGAAACCATCACCTTTCCACTCATCACTTGCCAAGTGCAGAATTGTGTTCAAGTTCTCTCGGCTATTATACATTTCATTTCTTCTTATTTCTGTTGAAACATAGTGAGAACTTCAGGATACAATCCACAGTGACAATTTAGTGTCAGTTCTCTAATCAATTTGCATAATACAGTATGGAAATAGTGGGGAATTAGTGAGTGTCCTTTGGATATGTTTTTATTATGAACGTATAATATGCTAGTTGATTTGAAGTAATTTTTGTTGTAACTTCTGTGACTGTTCTCTTTTGCAGTTATCAGAATGGATGATTGCTCATGACGAATTCAAGTTATCCGACACAGACTATGCAATACGAATTGAATTAATGACCAAAGTTTTTGGTGTTGACGCTGCTGAACGTTACTTTGAAGGTCTACCTCCAACTGCGAAAACAAGTGAAACCTACACTGCCCTTCTTCATTGCTATGCTGCATCAAAACTAACTGCCAAAGCAGAAGAACTCTATGATAGAATCAAAAAGTCAAACTTGCCCTTAAGTGCTCTAACTTACAATGAGCTTATGACTTTGTACATGTCAGTTGGTCAGGTGGAGAAGGTTTCATCTGTTGTTGAGGAATTGAAGCGCCAAAAAGTTGCCCCTGACCTTTTCACTTACAACTTATGGATTAGCTCTTGTGCTTCCGCTCTGCAGATTGATGATGTTAGAAGAATCCTTACTGAAATGAGTACTGCAAATGGATTTAGTGAAAGTTGGTCAAGATACGTGAATCTTGTAAATGTATATCTAACATCAGGTCAACTGGTCAACTACGAGTTGAACTCAGTCGTTGAAAATGAGAAGGGTATTGCACAAAGAGAATGGATAACGTACGATTTCCTCGTAATGCTGCATGGAGGCTTGGGAAACAAAGATAAACTTGATCAAGTATGGAAATCTTTGACACTGACCAAGCAAAAAATGATTAGTAGAAATTACGTGTCTATACTATCCGCGTATCTAATGCTTGGGCATTTGAAGGAGGCGGGAGAAGTAATTGACCAATGGAAGCAGTCAGGTACAACAGATTTTGACGTCTCTGTTTGTAGGAGACTTTCTAAAGCATTTGAAGAAGTAGGATTGGTTGAAAAGGCTGAAAAGTTCCAAACGCTACTGACTGAGAAGGATGTTGACATTGCAATGAATTAGCGTAGGCCTGTTGGGAAAGTCGTGCTTTCTCGATTGCTTTTGAACAATAAATCCCCCTTTTTCGCATGCTGTAGAAGCAAAAATAACTTGCGGTAGTCCAAACAGTGTTTAGGTGTTGTTCCGAAACTGCATGTTATTAAAATTATGATTTGAATAAGAAATTGCAGCTTGCATGAAAAGCCTTTAAATCTGGTTTATGAAACAAAGAAGATCTTGGTGGTTGTTATCTTCTTTACCTTAAAAGCTTCCCCCCCAAATATGCATGATTTTTTTATTTTTTTAGTTTATTTATACTCCTTTATATGCTGCAGCCTGCAGTACGTTATAAATTTTGTTCCTCTCAGAAGATGAGAACTTGATTCCTCTAAACGTCTCACTTTTTTTGAATTTGTTAAATGATGATTTGTTAGGCTATCGCTTATCTGTCTATTATTAAGTATTGACTCTGAAAATAGATTCATGAGACAAACTTTCCGGGATGGAGGTAGTATATAGTGGTAAAGAGAGTCCTTTACCCCATTGATAAACATTTAGGTCTGACATTGTTTGGTTGCAGTGTTTTATCAAGTTAGTTTTAGACATGGAAGCTAATTACAAAAATGAATAAATAAAAGCTAAAAAATAAGTGGGGAAAAGCAAAGCTGGAGTAGCTCAGTTGGTTAGAGCGTGTGGCTGTTAACCACAAGGTCGAAGGTTCAAGCCCTTCCTCTAGCGTTTTTACTTTTTCCAATATTGCACATATTTTCATTATTGTCTGAGTTAAACTTTATAATGCTCATGTGCTAGCTGAGAATTGTTATTGATTTATTACTTAATAAATCTATCTATTTGTTGCTTACCAAACAATCAAAGACTTCCCCTCCCTTTATCAACAAATTAGCTATGTATATGTGATTTTCCATGGCCCCTCCCTATCACTTGAAATTTAAGGATACCTTTTCCCTCATAGTCAACCTTGACTTTTGAGTAATGTTGCTCCAAAGCCACCACTACTTTCTATCTCTTTCATTCCTTTCTCCAGCAAAATGAAAACAGAGCAAGGAAGAAGATGAAACAGAGTTGCTCGATCAATCAACCGCTAACCATGATCAGACAGTCCTTAGGTCACAAAAGAACCTACATCATCAAACAACCTAATCGGACAACCTCTTCGAAACTCTCCATCTACCTCTTTCCTACTTGCGTCGTCATCTTCATCCTCTTCCACATCTCCTCGCCTTTCATCCACACCGTCCAAAATATCATCATCAACTCCACAACTACCACAATCACAACACCAAACATCTCATCTTGTCCAGAACAAGACCACCTTGGTCCCACCACTGAAAAACTCCGGGACTCAGTAACCTTCCTCCCCTTAAAAGACCTCCGGTTCACACACACCGCCCAACAAGACCACACATGGTTCATGAGCTCCATCTATGATTCATATGAACAAGGTGAAGTCCAATACCAAAACTTCCCCTCCCCATCATCAAAAGGTAGAATCTTGTGCCTTAAGGGACGTGACACCCACGATGGTTCATGGAACTACTATGCACTAGCATTCCCTGAAGCACTCCCTCGCAATGCCACACTCATGAACGGTACAACTTTTGTATCTTACAACCATTATAGCTACGACAACATCTGGCATGGCTTATCTGCCATGCTACCATTTGTTGCCTATCACTTAAAGAGCGGGTGCGTTGTGCCCTCCCGCTGGATCTTATACCATTGGGGCGAGTTGCGGACTAAAATGGCCCCTTGGTTAAGCACTTTGATGGAGGCAACATTTAGTGGACCCCTTTTGATCGAAAATTTTGATGGCATTGAGAAAGATTGGCCTGTTTGTTTTGAGGAGGCTGTGGTTATGAGACATTATGATGGAGGGATGTCTAGGAATAGGAGGATAGAGGCTTATGATCTGATGAGATGCAAGGCTAGGAAACATTGCAAGGCGGTGAGACAACATGTTAGTGGTCAAAGTTCAATCGGGTTGACCATGTTCATGAGAACAGGGCCTAGGTCATTCAAGAACGAGTCTGAAGTGGTTCGGATCTTTCAAAAAGAGTGCAACAAGGTTGAAGGCTGCAGGTTGATGGTGGCTCACTCTAATAATCTCACCTTTTGTGAACAGGTAACTAAACACATTTTTGAGATCAACACCAAGCCAGATTTGGACCAGTACTAAGTGGACACTACCAAAACATAAATTAGCTTGGCGACCAGTCAGATTAACTGGCCCAAATAACTGGCTAGGTGGTGACCTCCGTATTTCCTACATTAATTATCTAAAATTTTGTGTTTTGACATATACATATAGGTGAAACTGATGAGCGAAACGGACATATTGGTGTCACCACATGGTGCACAGTTGACAAACATGTTCCTAATGGATAAAGGGAGCAGTGTGATGGAGTTTTTCCCGAAAGGATGGCTAGAGCTTGCGGGGGTTGGGCAGTACGTATACCATTGGATTGCTAGCAGGTCGGGGATGATACACGAGGGTGCGTGGAGGGACCCTGATGGCGATCGGTGCCCCTACGGGAATGATGAAAGGAGGTGTATGTCTATGTACAAGGATGGGAAGATTGGGTACAATGAGACGTATTTCTCAGAGTGGGCTAGAAATGTTGTTAATGAAATGAAAATGAGAAAGGCTGAGGAAGCAACTGCGGGCATGGCTATGGCAACAAGCGGTGGATGTGCTTGTGGTTAATTAGTTAGTCTGCTTTTCATAGAGTTGTATGCTCTTCTGTTGTTGTTTTCAATTTTTTGACGAGATTACTTTTATACCCTAATTAATTTATTGGCCTGTTTCTTTTTGCCATATTGTGAATTTCATTCTGAACAATTATAAAATAATCTGCAAACACGCTTAAATTAGATTGATCAACGGTCATAATTAATTATTAATTGATTGATGAACGGTTATCAACCTTTTTACACGATGACATATGAGGATTCATGTTAGCCGATCCTAAATTATTTTGGGACTAAGGTGAAAGTTTCGTGTAGCTAGAAAACTTAATCACACAACAGACAACGGATGCGAGTACAGATGTGTCTCACAACTGTCCACACATCCACAGATAATGCAGCGGAATAAAACAATTAAGAGCAAATAAAATGTAATAACTCAAGAGTTATTTACGCTTACTGATCAATGTGATCAGCAAACTAGGCTTACGCCCAAAAAACTTTTCACTATAAAAACTTTTGTTTCTTACAAAAACAAATAAGTGAAAAACTAAAATATGAAAATACTAAACGAGTTCTAATCACCTTCTATGACAAGAACAACTCCCCTTTCCCAAGTAGGATCTATTCTAGTCAGAAGTAAAACAAGAGAACTCTATGAAAACCTAGATGTGAGTTACGGATGTAAGGCACAACCTTCACTCACAACCTAAAATCAACAATGTCGAATACAATGAAGAATGAGTAATTTTCTCTCTAAAATTCCGTAGCTTCTTATGTGCTGAATGCCTTGTATTTATAGTGCACCATGGAGAAGATCTTCATGCAATCGACCTCTTCCTTTGTGAGATCTCTTTTCCTATATGAAAATATAAAACACACTCACAAGGAAATCAACTATTAGTGGGTTATTCCTAATATAAAACTATGTACATAAATAAAAGATATTTACTATATTTACAATTCCTAGTCAAAGTAGGATATTAATAAATCTTCCATGAAAGTCCCAAAATCTTCTTACCATAATAGAAGTCTTTTTAAATAAGGAAACATAAATATGTTCCCATAAAACTCACGGTTTCAATCTCCCCCTATTTTGGACTTTCTGGTCAAAATCAAAGATTTATAGAATTCACAATTTATGACCACAGAGTAAACATAAAACATAGAGTAAACTTAACTCCCCCTGAATGGATGTGTGTCCAGATGTGTATACACATCCACACATAAAAACTGCACAAACAGAGTTAGAGCAGAAAACAGCAGTTCATTAAAAAGTAACATCAAAACATTCAGAAAATATCCTAATTAAAGCTATTACAACCCATTGTTTTAAAAACTAAAACTAAAGCAGAAATTAAAATTGTTTTTGCAACCATCAACACATCAAAACAACCAAAAAAATTTCTCCCCCTAAATTAAAGTTTCCAATGCCTCCAGCCAGCAGCAGACACAGCAGCATCCCATTTTCTATTTCCAGCAGCAGCAGGTACACAGCTTGATTCTCCCCCTTTTTGACTAGAAAGTTTAGCATGCCACCTGAGCAATCTATCCTTAAGAGCTTTAAGGTTGTTGGCATGAGCAGTGGAGGTTTGAATTTGGGCTTCAGCAAGGGAATTTCAGCATCCAAATCTTTTATTTGAGCCTCAAAGGGATCATCAGCTGTGGGTTCAGATGTGTCCACATCTGGCATTGCAATTTCAGGTACAGTGCCCAAAGGGAGATCCACATGTCTTTGCTTGGGGTCTAGCAGGGTTTTGGTTTCCTTAAACAGAGCAAATTTTTCAAACTTTTCTTCACCTTTTTCAGGCTTAACTCCATTGGCTATCAGGATTTGAAAGATCAAAGAGGGATAGGGTAAAGACCACTTTTTAGATGGTGACTCTCCATAGTCACAAATCTTCCTAAAAATGAAATCTCCAAAGTTAATATGCCTCTTAATGCCCAATCTATAAAGAAGGAGAGCTTGCACCCTAGTAACTGAAGTTTTGTTATTTGAGGGGCAAAGATTGGCAACAAGAATGGAATGGAGAAAACAGTAGAGAGAGGATAAAGATCCACTTCCCAAATCCTTTGGCTTCACAGGCCAGGAGGTCACCTTTCCATAGGTGATAGCAGCCACAAGCTCATCATCATCAATAGAAACTAATTCATCCAAAGAATCATTCAACCCAAGAAAATCATTTACCACAGATGGGGAAAAATGGACAAACACTCCTCTAACATAGACAGAAGGAGGAGAGGAGTAACTTTTATCTAATCCCTTGGTCAAATTGACATAAAATTCATACACCATCTTGGGGTAGAAGGGGGAGAGGATGATCCACAGTCAAGAACAGTCCTCTTTCCTCAAAAAATTTGTCCATGCCAAGCTTAAAGAAAGATTCCCTATCTCTTTTCATTTCTACAACAAATGCTTTAGAGGAAATTAGGCCAAACCTATCAGAGACCTTCTTGGTCAAAAATTTCTTAGAGAAGGGTTTTTGGGAAGGAGCAATGGAGAGAGTAGAAGACATACCCTTGTCAGCTTTCTTCCTTGTAGATGTGCGTCTGAATGTGGGCACATCCTCAGACACATCCTTTGCAGAGAATGGAACTTTGATGGACTCTACCTCAGTTTCATCATCAGAAGAGGAATCTATTTCTTGGTCCTCTTTTTCTTGATCAAGCTCATCTCTCCCTAGCTTGAAATTCTCATCAGATGCAGTATCATCACTGTCAGAGCTTGAATCAGATTCAAAGGCTTCATCAACAATAGGCTCTAGATCAGTAGCAGCCACCTTTTTCTTCCCTTTTAACTCCATCAAAATGTTAGCCAAGGGTTCTTCATCACTAAAAGAAATAAGATCTTCAACAGGACTTGAAACCACAGTAGCAAGAGTATCAACAATAGGAATAGAGGCATCAACCACAGGAGATGAGGCAACAATGGAAGGAGTAGTAATGGGGATAATGGGATCAGATGACAATATGGGAGAGGATGGTGGAACAATAGGATCAACATGGGAAACAGACTCAGCATGGGAAATAGTCTCAACAGGATCAATAACTGGGGCAATAACAGAGGGAGGAGAAATAGCAGATTTAGCCCTAGTTCTAACAAGAGGAGCAATTACCTCTTCTTCTTCTTCATCTTCTTCAAGCACAATAGCTGTAGAGGGCTTCCCGCCAGGTTTCTTCAAGTTCTTGGCCGATTCTGACAACTTCCTAACCCTATGCGAACGACGAAGATTGCGTTGGGGGACAGGCGTCGCAGCAGGCTTCAGGGGTTTTGCTTGGGAAAGCTTCCTCTTCTTGGTTGAAGAAGGTTCTACAGAGGGAGGAATAGGGGCGACAACCGATGGTGGAATCACCGGAGAGGTTGGAACCTTAGGGTTTTCAGAGGTTGGTTCCAATGTAGGGGATTTAGGCGACGAAGCTTTCATGATTGGGTCAGATGAGGACGAAGGGGAGGTAAATTCAGCAAGGAATTTTGAAATAACAGGGTTGACGACAATGGAAGCTTCACCTTTAGCTACAGAGATTGGAGCAATGTCAAGAACGTCTTCCTCACGAATGTTGTTATGATCGGCCATTTAAACAGAGGAATTGGGTTAGGTTGAACAGTAGAAGGTGAAATTAATGCAAAGTGTGTGAGATTGTGTGCAAAGAGAAGGAAGAACAATAGGTTTTAGCAAGGATTTATGGGGGATGGGACGGATGTGAGGGCTCTTAAATACTCACAGCTCCCCCTTTTCAACTGAAATTTGGAAATCCTTTTCCAAAAAGGTCTCACATAACCCAAATACCTTAGGAGTCCTTCAACGGCTAGAAACCTTTGAGATTACCACACACAACCACCTTCTAAGAAATAGGGGATCAAAATAAAACCAAGATTTTGATAGATTTTTATGAAAACAAAAATTACTTCAGCCATATCTTTATTTAAAACAGAATCCCAAAGGAATTTTCCAACCTTTTCAAACAAGGAATGATACACACCTTTTCTTTCATGAAAGATATTGGAGATCAAACACCTATAAAATCAAGGAAAGAATTAAGAAAGAAAATTAATTAACTAGTATATTTACAAAGCTCCTATATGTCATAAAAAATGCAGTATGCCTAGCATGATGCAAACACACAGGTGGTGAAAATATTCTCAGCTTATGGATGTGGCATAGGATGTGAGTCACATATGGGGACACATTTAGATCACAAAAAGTCAATGAGCAATAATCCAATCTGCACAGCCTCTAGGATGCATCCACCCATTTTTTTTTGTTGTGGATTTTTGCATTGTGAGTAGCTTTCACTTTACTTGACCCCAAAGATAGCCCTTTTTCCCAATGATCTTATCAAGTTTGATTTCAAGATTTCTTATGAGAATCACTTGATCACAATGGTATGGCTTCATACTAAGGGTGAAGCAGCTGTTTCACACACACACACACACACACACACACATATATATATATATATATATATATATATATATATATATATATATATATATATATATATATATATATATATATATATATATTTTCTTTTAGCATCCACTGTGAGATACCTAGGAAGGTTATATCAAGTCATCAAAAGATGACATGAACAGGAAGTGCTCACAATTAAGTGATCAAAAATAATGTCAAAGATGAAGACTCACAAGTGAACACACTGAAAAATTTCGTGCTAATGCATGATAATTTTTTTTTTTTTTTTTTTTTTTATTTTTATAATTTTTTTTTCAGTTAATCTAATATACAGATGTGTTAGAGGATGTGAGACACATTTGGTCTCACAACCTTAGATATCACACAAGCCAAGAGACTTCCTCAAGGAGGAAAATCTCTCCAAATCTAATGCCTTTGTAAATATATCGCCCAATTGATTTTCAAATCCCAACAAATTCCTGCACAATACGCTTTTTGTTCTACAAGATCTCTAATGAAATGATGTCTAATATCAATGTGCTTTGTTCTAGAATGTTGGACAGGATTTTTAGATATGTCCAAGGCACTTTTGTTATCACAAAAAGCAGTCAAAATTTTGCTATTCAATCCATAATCTTTTAACATTTGATTCATCCAAAGCAATTGTGTGCAGCAACTCCCAAGGGAAACATATTCAGCCTCAGCAGTGGATAAGGACACACAATTTTGCTTTCTACTATACCAAGACACAAGGTTATTTCCTAGGTAGAAACATCCACCAGTGGTACTCTTTCTATCATCACTATTTCCAGCCCAATCAGAATCAGTGTACCCAACCAAATTGGTGTTTGTTTATTTGGAGTAATGCAGTCCTAGGTTCACAGTCCCACTTACATATCTAATGATTCTTTTCAAGGCTTTAAGATGGGACACCTTAGGGTTGGCTTGGTATCTTGCATAGAGACACACACTATATATAATGTCAGGTCTACTTGCAGTGAGGTAAAGCAGACTTCCTATCATGCTTTTGTACAGTGTTTGATCAACACTTTCACCATCAGAATCATGACTCAGCTTTTGGGAAGATCCCATTGGTGTTCTTTGATGTGAAGAGTGTTCAAGTTCAAACTTTTTCACAAGATTCTTGGCATACTTAGACTGTGAGATGAACATGCCATCTTTGAATTGCTTAATCTGTAAGCTTAAGAAAAAGTTCAACTCACCTACCATACTCATCTCAAATGTGGAAGTCATGCTATCCACAAATTCAGCTAACATAGGATCAGAATTTGACCCAAACACAATATCATCTACATAGATTTGTGCCACAAGAATCTCTTTATTTTTCCTCACAAACAATGTTTTGTCAACCTCACCTCTCTTGAATCCTAGTTGAAGCAAATGGTCAGTCAACCTACCATACCAAGCTCTAGGGGCTTGTTTTAGCCCATACAGAGCTTTCTTCAGCTTATACACATGGTTTGGATACTTGGAGTCTACAAAGCCTTTAGGTTGTTCAACATAGGCTTCCTCATTCAGTATCCCATTTAGAAAAGCACTCTTAACATCCATTTGATGTAGAGTGATCTTGAGGTAACAAGCAATGGCTAACGACAACCTAATGGACTCAATTCTTGCAACAGGAGCAAATGTCTCCTCAAAATCAATTCCCTCAATTTGAGTATAACCTTGAACAACTAACCTAGCTTTATTTCTAGTGATCACACCTTGCTCATCAGTTTTGTTTTTGAAAATCCATTTGGTTCCTATAACATTACCATGTGAGGGTCTAGGAACAAGAGTCCACACCTCATTCTTTTCAAATTGAATCAATTCATCTTGCATAGCAAGAATTCAGTCAACATCTTTCAATGCTTCAGCAACATTCTTAGGTTCAATCTTTGAAACAAAACAGCAAAAACTTACCTGGGAGTATGCTGAGGAGCAACTCCATAAACCAGCCATCTTTCTATAATCAACTTTGTCCTTTTGTCTAGTTCTCACTTGAGCATGCACATCTCCCACAACTTGTGAAGTGGGGTGGTTTTTCTGGATTTTTGAAGGAATATCCTTTGATCTATCCACACACCCATCCACATTACCTTCTGGAGCATCATCCCGATCGTAATCGAGGAACCTGTCCTCGCCAGGGAGTTTGAGTGGATGTGGGAGCAGATGTGAGTTCAGATGTGGAGGCAGATGTGTCCACATCCTTGGTTACATCCTTATCGGGTTACGGGTTTTCAAGATGCGACAACATTTGTTGGTTCTCCAAAGACTCGTTCGTATTTTTCCAAATTCAAAGAAGCAACCCGAAACATCATCCTCGGCGATCTTGAGGTTAAGATCAAGTGAGTCATCAAAAATAACATTAGCAGATTCCATAATGGTCTTAGTTTTGAGGTTAAAAACTCTGTAAGCTCTACTATTAGTGGAATAGCCCATGAAAATTGCTTTGTCACTCTTTGAATCAAACTTGGACAGATATTCTCTATCATTGAGAATGTAACAAACACATCCAAACACATGAAAATATTTCACAGTTGGCTTCTTTCCAAGAAGGATTTGGTATGGAGTGACAGTGCTATCAATCCTTAAAAACACCCTATTGCCAATGTGACAAGCAGTGTTTAAAGCTTCTGCCCAAAACTTTTTGGACAGGTTTTTAGAACTTAACATGACCCTAGCCATTTCTTGCAAGGTTCTATTCTTTCTTTCAGCAATTCCATTTTACTGTGGGGTGATTGGTGCAGAAAACTCATGAGTGATTCCCTTAGAATTGCAAAATTTGGTGAACATTTGATTCTCATATTCAGTGCCATGGTCAGACCTAATTCTCACAGTCTTAAGGCCATAAAGGTTTCTCACCCTTTTGTACCAATTCTTGAATTCTTCAATTGTTTCTGACTTTTCCCTTAAGAACATTACCCAAGGGTACCTAGAATAATCATCAACACATACAAAGGCATACTTTTTCCTACCAAAGCTTTCAACTTCAATAGGTCCCATTAAGTCAGTATGAATCATCTCCAAACACCTAGAAGTGGAGCATTGTTGAACCTTTTTATGTGATGCTTTTGTTTGCTTTTCCTTTTGACATGAACCACAGACATCAGGGTTCTTGAAGTTCAGTTTAGGGAGACCTTTTATAGCTTCAAACCTTTGAAGTTCTTCCAGAGTTCTACAGCTAGCATGTCCTAATTTTTGGTGCCACAGATTGACATCATTAGCTTTTGAGCTTAGGCAAGAAAGATTGTCACCAAATTGGTAACAATTATCAGCAGATCTAGGACCAGTAAACACACATGTATTATCCTTATCAAACACTTCACACAAGTGCTTATCAAATTTCACATAAAGGTCATCATCACATAGTTGACTGATGCTTATTAGGTTGGCTTTCAAGCCTTCCACATGGTACACATTGTGTAATTTTGGGAGACCCTTAACATCTAGGGTTCCTTTCCCAACAATCTTTCCTTGAGCACCTCCACCAAAATTTACTTTCCCTCCATTTATCACTTCATAGTCAAGAAGGACTGCTTGGTTTCCAGTCATGTGCCTAGAGCACCCACTATCAACATACCAAGAGCCAGAGACAGTACTCTTTAGGGAAGAGTAAACAACATTGCAGGTGGTAATTAGTTTGGCCACCCACTGTTTAACAGTTTTCTTTTTGGGTTGCAGAGGTCTCAGATTACCAGGATGTGTGTTTGGATGTGCATACATCTTCTCACACATCTGAGGCTGATTGAAGTGACCAGATTTTTTATCAGCCTTGAGTTTGTAACAGAAGGGCCTAATGTGACCAGGAGCTAGGCAGTAATGACAGATGTAGTGCCTCTTCCTAGGTCTTTTCTCACTCAAAATGACTTTTTCTTTAAAAACTTGTTTTTTCACACTTTTTGAGGTAGAAGCCTCACATCCCTCCTTTACAAAATTATTTTCAAAACCCAAACCAGTTTTGTCACGTTGACCCACAGAAAAAGCTTCTTCCATTTTCATCTTACTTTTATTTAACTTAGTAAAAGTATTTTCAGCTTTTTCACATTCATTCTTGAACTTTTCAAGGTCAACTTCTCTTTTGGTCACAAGGACTTCAAGTCTTGCAATGGTATCTTTTTGAGCATCATTTTCCTTTGAAAGCACAGCTTTTTCATCTTCACAAGCAGCCAATTTATCAGAAAGAGATTTATTTACCTTAACAAGTACCTCAATCTTGTCCAATCTTTTCATCCAATCTGTATGCAGCTCCTTGTATGTTGCAAAAAGTTCTTCATAGGGAATGTCCCTTTCTTCATCTTCATCATCTGAATCTCCTTTTACAGAGAAACAGTTCAGCAACAGTTCAGATGTGACACCAGATGTGTTCACAACTGAGACCACATCCAAGGAATTTTCAGGAGCATCTTCTTCTATATCTGCAGAAAAGGCATTAAACACAGAATGGCAGTTTATGATAGACATGTTAGCCACTTCTTCTTCATCATCCTCACTGTCACTAAGGGTAGCAGTTAAGCTCATTCCTTTCTTTTTAAGTGTGTTAGCACACTCATTGGCATAATGACCAAAGCCACGACATGCCCTACATTGGACAGATTCAGATGATTTGTTTTCAAAGCTTGGTTTCTTGAATCCAGTGTCAGTGCTAGGTTTTGATTTTTCAGGAGCACTGAGAGTAGGTTTGTTAGGAAATTTACTTATCCTTCTATTTTTCAGTATTGAACTGAACTTCTTTGAGATAAGAGCTACATCCTCTTCTTCTAGATTAGACTTGTCAATTTCAGAGGATAATTCCACAAGCTCTTTTGGAAGTGCAGCAGCACTTTTGAGAGCAAGACTGTGTGTTTTGTTCTTTTTCTGAGCCTCAAGGTTAAGCTCAAACACAGTCAAGATTCCTATGATTGTGTCAAGACCTACAGTGTTTGTGTCTTTTGTTTCCTCAATCACAGCCACTTTTATGTTAAACCTCTCAGGTAAGGTCCTTAAAATCTTACTTACAAGTCTTGCATTGGAGATAGATTCTCCTAGACTTGTGCATTCATTTGAAATCTCATGAATCTTAGCAGCATATGACACAATGTCCTCAGTTTCTTCCATTCGAAGTAACTCAAACTTATCCATTAAAATTCTAAGCCTGGTAGCCTTCACACTTGGTGCTCCCTCACATTGAGTTTGCAAAATATCCCAAGCAGTTTTGGCTATACTCTCATTTGTTATAAGCTTGTACATATTCCCAGAAACATGGCTGGAAATAGCACCCATAGCTTTTGAATTATAATTTGCAGCTTGTATTTCATCAAGAGTCCATTGATCTTCAGTTTTTCTTTCGAAAATAGACTCACCAACACCAGAAGGTGGCTTTTTCTCCACAGTAGGAGGTTGCCATGCAACAAGAATACACATCCAAGCTCTTTCATCAATACTTTTGATGTAATTTCCCATCTTAAACTTCCAAATAGAATAATTGGTGCCATCCAAGACAGGAGGCCTGTTTTGGTGATTTTGGCATTCCATAATGACTACACTTTCTGGATCAACACTCAGTAATATATCGAGAGTTGGCTCTGATACCAATTGAAAGTTTCGTGTAGCTAGGAAACTTAATCACACAACAGGCAACGGATGTGAGTACAGATGTGTCTCACAACTGTCCACACATTCACAGATAATGCAGCGGAATAAAACAATTAAAAGCAAATAAAATGTAATAACTCAAGAGTTATTTACGCTTACTGATCAATGTGATCAGCAAACTAGGCTTACGCCCAAAAAACTTTTGTTTCTTACAAAAACAAATAAGTGAAAAACTAAAATATGAAAATACTAAACGAGTTCTAATCACCTTCTATGACAAGAACAACTCCCCTTTCCCAAGTAGGATCTATTCTAGTCAGAAGTAAAACAAGAGAACTCTATGAAAACCTAGATGTGAGTTACGGATGTAAGGCACAACCTTCACTCACAACCTAAAATCAACAATGTCGAATACAATGAAGAATGAGTAATTTTCTCTCTAAAATTCCGTAGCTTCTCATGTGCTGAATGCCTTGTATTTATAGTGCACCATGGAGAAGATCTTCATGCAATCGACCTCTTTCTTTGTGAGATCTCTTTTCCTATATGAAAACATAAAACACACTCACAAGGAAATCAAATATTAGTGGGTTAGTTCTAATATAAAACTATGTACATAAATAAAAGATATTTACTTTATTTACAATTCCTAGTCAAAGTAGGATATTAATAAATCTTTCATGAAAGTCCCAAAATCTTCTTACCATAATAGAAGTCTTTTTAAATAAGGAAACATAAATATGTTTTCATAAAACTCACGGTTTCGTAAGGCTTTGTTGTTGTTGTTGTTGTTGTTGTTGTATTGATGAACGGTTATAATTAATTCGATATATTAAACTCATACCAATTTATCAATTAAATTAAAAATTGGTAAAATGAGCTGTCATTTTATTAGATTTTCATCAACATACTTGAACCAAATAAAAGTGGGGAAAAATAGGCAAGGTTCAGTTCCACTCAACACCATCTTATGTCACATGTAATCGTTACAATTTCGCCCACAACATCTGACCCCTTTTTCCTCGTGTTTGCTCCAAAGTCACTACTTGAATTTGGTACAAATCCAATTTTATCATCATTTTTTACCCCTTAATTAACCTTTCTCGACCAAAAACCAAACTTCTCCTCTCAAGAACCCATCCCCAAAGAGAGATATTGAGAGACTCAAAATAGACCACCACCATCGCTGCCGCCACGGACATCTAACCATGACCAAACTACCCTTAAATCCCGATAGATCCGCCTCCTCGGCGGCAGTTATCATCCCTAACAAACCTCTCTACACCAAGAACCCTCACCCGACCACCTGCATCTCCCCATTCTCTCTCTACTCTCCAAAACTCTCCATTTACCTCCTTGCCACTTGTGTCCTCCTCTTCATTCTTTTCCACATCAAAAACCTACATACCCTATCTTCTTCTTCTTCTTCTCCCTCCTCCCAACCCACATTCCCTTTAATCCACAGCCTGCAAGATATCACCACCAACTTAACCCCACCAAATCCACCATGTCCCAAACCCGAAGACGGCCACCTCGATTCCATCACCGAAAAACTCCGGGACTCGGTCACATTTCTCCCATTAAAAGATCTCCGTTACGCGCACGTGGCCCACCAAGGCCACACATGGTTCATGAGCTCAATGTACGACTCACATGAAGAAGGTGAAGTCCAATACCAAAAGTTCCCCTCTCAATCATCAAAAGGTAGAATCTTGTGCCTCAAGGGACGTGACACGCATGATGGTTCATGGAACTCCTATGCACTTGCATTCCCCGAAGCACTCCCACACAACGCCACTCTAATGAACGGTACAACTTTTGTGTCCTACAACCATTATAACTACGACAACATTTGGCACGGATTATCCGCTGTGGTTCCCTTCGTCGCATGGCACTTAAAGAGTGGGTGCATCGTACCTTCTCGATGGATCTTATACCATTGGGGTGAACTAAGGAGTAAGATGAATCTATGGCTAAGCACTTTGATGGAGGCTACTTTTAGTGGGCCCCTTTTGATCGAAACGTTCGATGGGGTCGAAGAAGATCGGGCCGTTTGTTTTGAGGAGGCTGTGGTGATGAGGCATAATGAAGGAGGGATGTCTAGGGAAAGGAGGATTGAGGTTTATGATGTGATGAGATGCAAGGCTAGGGAACACTGTAAAACCCAAGAAGCCCTAGGATCCGTTCTATACGATTAAATTGAATTGCTATGAGATAGAATTTACCAACCTAAATTGCTTTCCGGTCTTGAGCTATCGAACGGATAATTATGTGATTCGTAATCACAAACTTTTGATCTTCAAATCTTCGAATCTTCAACTCCTTTGGATCTTCAGATTTGAACTCTAGGTCTTTGATTTGTTTGAACAAAACTAAGACCCTCTTTTGGTAATCCACACAAATATGAATGTCGAGAACAATTCTCGGGTTGGGAATTGCTAGATTCCTAAAACTTATGGAAGAATATTGAGAGGACTTTTGATTGTGAATTTCTTATTGAAAAATTCGGCTAGGGAATTAGGTCTGACAGACCTCACATATTTATACTACAATAGTATGAATATGTCTCCTAATCGTATTAGGAGAACAGGCTGTCAAACCGCGTAGGGCTTGATATGTCGCGCGGTATATTAAGCCATTGGCTTAATATGTCGCGCGGCATATATAGCCAGATACAGAGACTCTCAACCATTCTTCCTCCGGTTTAACCAATTCATTCTATTTGTGTGTGACCCAATAGGATTGTATTATGTTGGCAATGAGTCCGATCATATCGGCTCTCATAAGATATAAGCGGACTCTAGCAAGCCATTATGTCTACCCAAATAACACAACGTAAGAGTTCACGTTTCCAATGGTACACTTTCATTTATCCCTTTGTCTCACGATGTTATATTGAACACAAGTCATGGTCCACGTCAACTTGTATTTGTTCAATGCTTTCTCGATCTTGAGTATAATGATAGTCCAATCATATTGGGGTGTGGCCACACGCTTTCATCATTATCACTCATTGAGGGGCCCAAGCAAAACATCTCTCTTTCGAGGGACAAATTCCATCTTGACTTATCATTCTTCCCATCATGAATCCGATCATGCCAAAGATAGCCTTTATAGATATCGTGTTAAGATACCGTTTGACTAAAATCAAACATAACTTTCATCATGTGTAAAGTCATGATAATCTCAGGTCTAGGGACTAAATGAAGTGACCATATGAGATTTAATTATGACATTTGACCATGACATAAATCTCATACGGGTCAAGTCCAGTTACTTGTTCTCTGACAAGTACCCATAATTTCAATGTGCATCTCTATGCATATAATCATCATATGATTATCCATTGACAATTATACTAATTATTCACTTAATAATCAGGGACGGAGATTATTACAATAAATATGCAAACTATATAATAATCAAATAATAAACATAAACGATAAAGATGATACATAACGGTTTTCAGTTAAACATAACTAAAGCCTAGGGCATTACACCAACAGTCTCCCACTTGCACTAGGCTCCATTTATGTATCGAATACTCATGGATCCAACATGACCATCATGCTTCCGCCTGTGCGAGGGTCTTTGTAAGTGAATCCCTTATGTCATCATCGGTTGATACTTTGTATATTTTAACGTCTTCTCATTCTTTATGAATTCCTTGAAGAACGTCTAAGTGAGTGTTTGGATCGCTGTTGTGACTTTGGTTCCATTGTTTGCACAAGTGGCACCACTATAGTCATAACAAAAGTTTCATCGATTAGTGATACTTGGAACATTTCCAAAACACTAAGCGAACTTTTGATCCAAACCGCCTACTTTTAGCTACATCATATGTTGCTAACAATTGGCCTTAGTAGTAGAATTGGCTACAATTTCTGCTTGGAACTCTTCCAATCAAAATTGCACCTCTTATAAGCATAAACACAAATCCTAATTGCGATTTTAAAAATAACTTTGTCAGTTTGGAAGCTAGCATCTATGTAACCCTTACAACAAGATTAAACTTCCAATCTTTCAAATCCCAAGAACGTATCCTTAGTTCTTTATAAGTACTTAAGGATCATCTTGACTGCCATCCAATGGTTCTCATCACAGGATTAGATTGGTATCGACTCATCATGCTTATAGCATATGAGACGTCGGGTCTAGTACAAATCATGGCATACATGACAGATCCAAATGCCGAAGCATATGGAACTTCATTCATTTCCCTTTTGCTCATCAGTTGTCATAAGACAATGAATATTGCGAAGAGAAATACCATGACCTATTGACAAGCTACTCTTCTTAGACTCTTCTAAGAATCTTGTCAATGTGAACACTTTGACTCAAACCAATTTATCCTTCTAGATCCATCTCTATAGATCTTGATGCCAAGGATGTAAGCGGCTTCACCCATATCTTTCACTGAGAAACCTTTCCTTGACCAAGACTTAACAGTCTTAAGTGTCGGAACTTGTTTTTCCAATGAGTAAGATATCATTGTAATAAAACAATAGAAATAATATTACGCTCCCACTGAATTTCATGCATACACAAGGTTCATCTTCGTACTTGATAAAGTCAAACTATTTGACCAATTCATCAAAACGAAGATTCCAATTCCTTTAAGCTTGCTTCAACCCATCTCATGGATCTTTGCAACATGCATACTCTATTAGAGTTTCTTGGATCGTCAAACTATTCGGGTTGTGTACTATACACATCCTTAATAATCTTTCCATTTAAAGAAAGTCGTTTGACATCCATTTGTCATATCACATAGTCACAATATGTGATAATGGCAATTGAAAATCTAACAGACTTCGACATTGTAACTGGCGAACAAGGTTTCAACATAGTCAATACTATGAATTTGCCTAAATTCCTTTGTTACAATTCTTAGTCATGAAAGTACACACCTTCCCATCCATGTCGGTCTTGAAGACCTTCTTGCATCCCATTAGTTTTTACACCTTCAGGTAGCCCAATCAAGTTCCAAACTTGATTGTCAAACATGGATTGTAATTTGGATTCCATAGTTCATAACCATCTATCCAAATTAGGAGAGGACATCGCTTCTTGATAGCAAGTAGGATCGTCATTCTCAATGACTTCCACTTCATCACTTTCCGCAACGAGAAATCACTATTTCTTGAGTTCGGATCGTAACCTATCCAATCTACGACGGACTTGTGCATCTTGAACCGGTTTCACAACTCCTTTGTGAACTTGGTTCTGTCTCTACTCTTGGTTCCATATTATTTTCGGGTTCTTGAACTTCTTTCAAGATTAATTTTACTCCCACTAGATTCTTTATTGAGAAACTATTTCTCAAGAAACAAATCGTGTAGAGCAACAAACATTTTGTTCTCTTTGTGATTGTAAAATCAATATCCGAAAATAACCTTGTCAGATTTGGTGCTAACTTATAAGAGACAAGTCTCTTTACATAAGATTCGCAACCCCAAATCTTCATGAAAGACAAACTAAGTTTTCTTCCATGCCACATCTCATGTGGGGCATTAGGAACCGATTTAGTAAGGACTCCATTCAGTGTAACCGCATTATTTCTAATGCATATCCTCAAAAGGAAATAGGAAATAGGAAAGTCTAATTGACACATCATCGAACCATGTCCTACAAGGTTCAATTCCTCCTTTCAGACACACCATACAATGTGGTGTTCCGGTTGGAGTCAACTTTGAAACGATTTCATAGTTTTTGAGATGATTGTCAAACTCTTGGCTCAAATATTCATTACCTCGATCTAATCGAAGTACTTAACAGTTTTACCAAGTTGTTTTGTACTTCATCTTTGATATGTTCAAAACATCTCAAACGATTCACCTTCGGACTTCATCAGATAGACATAGTCATATCTAGATAAGTCTTTAGCGAAATGTGATGAAATACCGAAATCTTCCCCTAGCAATGCTTCTTAATGGTCCACATACATCTCATGTATAATGACCAATAAGTCACTAGCCCTCCCACTACTTTAGTGTAGGGTGGTTTGGTCGATAATCCCAATAAATAAGATCAACATTCCTCAAATGATTGATAGTCATATGAGTCTAAAAGTCCATGTTAATGGAGTTTAGATATATGTTTCTTATTTATCTGACCAAACCGGCAATGCCATATGAACGCGTTGTTCATATTATTCGGTTTAGATTTCCATTTATATTATAGATATCTTCAACATTATTTTGTTTCTCATCTTCAAGGATATGAAGATCATTTAATGACATATGCATTACAATAAGGCATATTATTAAATAAATATAAAACTTCTTATTGAAAATAAGAAAATTATATCCTTCATCATCCATTTAAGAAACAGAAATAATACTCCTACTCAAATCTGGAACGTAGTTACACTTGTTCAAAACAAGTACTACTTCACAAGGTAAAGTGACTTCATAAGTCCCTTATGGCTAATGTTGCAACTCTTGCTTCATTCCCATGCATAGGTTTAATTTACCTTATTTGAGTAGCTTTCTATTCTTTGTTCCTTGCACATTTATACAAATGTGGGATCCAATCCGGTATCATATACCCAAGAATCAAGAAGTCGAAATGAAAAAATATCTATCATATAGATACTTGAAGTAGTAGCAATCATATTGCCCTTCTTCACCTTTTAGGCCTTCCTAATAAGCCTTGCAACTTTGCTTCCAATGACAATCTTATTGCAATGATAGCAAAATGCATCCTTTTGAGACACTTTGGGTTTAACCTCTTCGGCTTTGACAACATTTGTCCTAGGTTTAGCAACTTTTGCTTTACCTTCTTTTCCTTCCTTTATGAACCCTTTTATTGTGTCAACCATTAACACAATTTACGGATTGCTCCTTCTTTCATCATATGAATTGAGAGCCTTCACCACAACATATATCTTTTGCCTAGTTCGCATTTGGAACATTTCCTTTATGCGGTGTGCTAGAACAAAAGAATAGTTATCATGTGCTTAAGGTTCTTCATAAGAGCCTTTAAACACGGTGACAAATATAAGGCAAGCAATATTGTCAGAATCATCACTATGTTTCTAATGTTGCTTCCTTATTTGCCCTTTGCAACATTTGCAATAGGATCAATAGGAACGGATTCGTAATGAACGTACAAATTTACCTAAGAACCATTCTTTAGGCTTTTGATCCAATCAAAATTATTTGTATCATTCATTTCGAACTTTGTCCTTCATAAGGACGAATCGCAATTATCATTATGTAATGCTACTTCTACAACAAAATATACAAATTATATGAACACATATCAATATCAACACATTTATCATTTAAGAGTAAATAATGTATTTTACAAATACTCCCATTAAATCATACACCTTCCAATGCAAATAAGCATAATATGAATTTAATGGGCTAAGATCCAACTTTAATTTAATCTCAAGTACGCTATGGCGCACCGCTCAAGATTAAACTAATTAGGTAGAAAAACATCAATCATATCGTATATGACTCTTAGGACTAAGATCCAACTTTAATTTAATCTCAAGTACGCTATGGCGCACCGCTCAAGATTAAACTAATTAGGTAGAAAACATCAATCATATCATATATGACTCTTAGGATCTTTTATGAGATTTATTTAAGACATCATATGTCCAAGCATATTTTAATCTCATCTTATGCCTTGGGTCCAAAACCATTTTGATAACCCAATTAAGTTCATTCATATTAAACGTATAGGAACCACCATTTCCTCATCTTGCTCGCAAACGGAATAGAATCAAAGTACCTTGCTATGGCAAGCCCACCCAAAACTATCCGAGTGGTCTCAAGTGTTTAATCATGAATTGGCATAAAGAACTTAAAAGTTAAATGAAGGTTCTTTAAGGTAGATTATAAGCATATCAGCAAAGATGGTCATAATCATGCACCAGGTAAGTTCCCAGGAAGATAGGTGAGCCACAAGGACTACTTAAGTACCAACTCTTCCTTAGACAGAACTCTCCTAGTCATGCACAATTAGAAATCAGCTCTGATTTGGCAACATAATCACTACCTTTTATAAATAATCAGTTTCCTTTTAAATTTCGCATACTTATGACTTGTTTCCATAAACAATCATAAAATCCAAAAGTTACAATGTCTAAATCTAAACATATTAGGAAACTATGAATCAATGTTTCAACTAAACATCTAATAAAATTCTTACTTGTAAAACTGACTTGTTCCATAAACAATCAGACACTAACTTGTTTCTCATAAACAATTAGTGAACTATAATTCAATGTTCAAAAACATTCTAGAATTACAACAGTTCTTCATGCAACGCAATAATTAATAAAGTCACTTTTTAAACAATTAAGCAAGCATAAGAACACTCAATAATTATGCAACGCAACAATTAAATAAACACCTTTTAATTAATTAAGCAAGCATAAACAATGAATTAATCTAGCATAGCCCTATAAACTCAATTTCCAGAAATTTATAGCATCCAGATTAAGACATAATACATCTCAGATTGTAAACACAATCACGTAATAGCGTAAAAATTAAACAAACTGATTCTGCCCAGATTTGGCTTATTATGTCGCGTGACAACATCAGCCAGAGGCTTGATATGTCGCGCGACCTAACAGGCCAGATAACCTGAATTCCTCATGGCTCATCATGTCGCGCGACTAAAGTAGCCAAGTAACAGGATTTCCAGATTTCAATCAATTCAGATTACATGCAATTAAATCATATAAAACAACCCTTTTACAGATTTAATTCAACATAATTCGAAAACGATTTTCACATTGTTTCACATAAACAATCAAAATTCTATCGCATACAAAAACATGCAACGAACATATAAACAATTTATATAATCATTCTAGCATGTTAATTCAAACTTAACCATACGAACGGGGCTCTGATACCACTGTTGGGTTTTACGGGTCCATGCGCAGCGGAATTAAGCATTAAAAACATAAAACCCAAGAAGCCCTAGGATCCGTTCTATACGATTAAATTGAATTGCTATGAGATAGAATTTACCAACCTTAATTGCTTTCCGGTCTTGAGCTATCGAACGGATAATTATGTGATTCGTAATCACAAACTTTTGATCTTCAAATCTTCGAATCTTCAACTCCTTTGGATCTTCAGATTTGAACTCTAGGTCTTTGATTTGTTTGAACAAAACTAAGACCCTCTTTTGGTAATCCACACAAATATGAATGTCGAGAACAATTCTCGGGTTGGGAATTGCTAGATTCCTAAAACTTATGGAAGAATATTGAGAGGACTTTTGATTGTGAATTTCTTATTGAAAAATTCGGCTAGGGAATTAGGTCTGACAGACCTCACATATTTATACTACAATAGTATGAATATGTCTCCTAATCGTATTAGGAGAACAGGCTGTCAAACCGCGTAGGGCTTGATATGTCGCGCGGTATATTAAGCCATTGGCTTAATATGTCGCGCGGCATATATAGCCAGATTCAGAGACTCTCAACCATTCTTCCTCCGGTTTAACCAATTCATTCTATTTGTGTGTGACCCAATAGGATTGTATTATGTTGGCAATGAGTCCGATCATATCGGCTCTCATAAGATATAAGCGGACTCTAGCAAGCCATTATGTCTACCCAAATAACACAACGTAAGAGTTCACGTTTCCAATGGTACACTTTCATTTATCCCTTTGTCTCACGATGTTATATTGAACACAAGTCATGGTCCACGTCAACTTGTATTTGTTCAATGCTTTCTCGATCTTGAGTATAATGATAGTCCATTCATATTGGGGTGTGGCCACACGCTTTCATCATTATCACTCATTGAGGGGCCCAAGCAAAACATCTCTCTTTCGAGGGACAAATTCCATCTTGACTTATCATTCTTCCCATCATGAATCCGATCATGCCAAAGATAGCCTTTATAGATATCGTGTTAAGATACCGTTTGACTAAAATCAAACATAACTTTCATCATGTGTAAAGTCATGATAATCTCAGGTCTAGGGACTAAATGAAGTGACCATATGAGATTTAATTATGACATTTGACCATGACATAAATCTCATACGGGTCAAGTCCAGTTACTTGTTCTCTGACAAGTACCCATAATTTCAATGTGCATCTCTATGCATATAATCATCATATGATTATCCATTGACAATTATACTAATTATTCTCTTAATAATCAGGGACGGAGATTATTACAATAAATATGCAAACTATATAATAATCAAATAATAAACATAAACGATAAAGATGATACATAACGGTTTTCAGTTAAACATAACTAAAGCCTAGGGCATTACACCAACAGGTGAGACCGCAGGATGGTCAAGGTGGTTCGATTGGGTTGACCATGTTCATGAGGACGGGAGCTAGATCGTTTAAGAATGAGTCTGAAGTGGTTCGGATATTTCAAAATGAGTGCAACAAGGTTGATGGCTGCAAGCTGATGGTTGCTTACTCTAATAATCTCACCTTCTGTGAACAGGTACTTTATTTTTTTCCCCATTTCATTGCACTTATTTTTTACGTCATTATATATCATCTTAATGCGAGTGCGGATCGAAGTGTGTTCGATATCATCTTAATGCGAGTGCGGATCGAAGTGCGTTCGACATGTAAGATTTGTACGTTCTGTTTCAAAATAAACCTTTTTCCTGATATTCGTCTCAAAATAATTTTTCTTTCTTGTTCAAGTTAAAAAGTAAAAAATTTGTTTTGCACAAAAGTAAGATTTAAGATTAAAATTACCTACTTACTCCCTCCGTCCCATAAAACATTACCCATTTTACTATTTTGGGCGTCCCACTTTAAAGTCCCACTTTCCTAAAAAGGAAATTTTTTAATGCTTCTTTATTCATGGGACCCACTTGTCATACTCACAACACTTTTCAAATTTACTATTCTCTCCACTCATTCTCTCTCCTCCCACTCACAACACCTACTTTAATAACATTATTTCTTATTTTCCGTTTTCAACAGTAATAAAAGAGTAATGTTCAGTAATAAAAGAGTAATGTTTTGTAGAACGGAGGGAGTATGCCTTAATTGACTTTTGAATCAAGCATAAGGCTTGGTTCTACTTTCCTTCAATTTGAAATAATGGGAAAAAGTCAAAGTCTCCTTAATGCATTGTGAAGCCAATGAACACTTTACTTGAACCATCAGAATTCCACTAATATTAGTCCATAATAACACATTTCAGTGGAGACGTATCAGTCCCATTATCCCCCAATACATGCATGACACTTTACCCTCACCTATCACATGATTTTTTATTTTTTAATTTTTTTCAATATATGTACCAAATAATTAAATACAAGTACACCATTCATAATCCACCTAAATGTGGGGAGTGAAGAAATGAAACAAAAATATAACTACAAAGATTTTTAAATAAACAATTAGACTAATTAATAAAACATAATTCCTCCGTTCCAACTAAACCTTCATTTTTTACTTAAAAGGTTATTCCATTACAAGTTTACCTTTTCTAAAATGACAAAAAATTATTACAATAGTACTCTCTCTGTGTCAGTTTAAAATTTTTACTTTTCTTTTTTACTCTGTCCCAGTTTAAGATTGTTAGTTGCTTTACCCAAAATGGACAGTATGACTCGCTTGTAATTCTCACAACAAAAACTCTCTATCCATGCACTTTCTCTTTCCTACTTTACTTTTCATACTCATAACATTTAATTTTTCTTAATCTCCATTCCAATTCAAATTAAGAACATTAAACCGGGACGAAGAGAGTGTTTTATTATTCATACCCGACTTGTCCCTCTCACACACTTAAATTGTGGATCATTCTCAATTTCACTCACTTTTTTCTCTCACACATTTAAATTGTGTGTCCCACTTGTCATACTCTCTTATCACTTAGTTCTTCCCTCTCAAAATCCTTTTTCCACCGATCATTTTTCTTTATTTTTGTGCCAAGAAAAAATGGTGTAGCTTTTAGTGTGACGGAAGGAGGGATTATACAAATATACTACCTCTGTTCCAGTTTAAATTTTTGAGTTTGATTTTACACAAAAATTAAAAAAAAATAAATGTTGTGAATATGAAAAGATTAAATTTAATTATAAATACTCCGTATCTTAGCGTTCTTACAGCTAATAGTGAAATTTTTGAATATATATACAGGTGAAAATAATGAGTGAAACGGACATACTAGTATCACCACATGGTGCACAATTGACCAACATGTTCCTAATGGATAAAAACAGCAGTGTACTGGAGTTTTTCCCCAAAGGATGGCTTAAGCTTGCGGGCGTCGGTCAATACGTCTACCATTGGATCGCTAGCTGGTCCGGGATGAAACACCAGGGCGCATGGCGGGACCCTGATGGCGAGCATTGCCCGCACCCCGAAGATGATCGGAGGTGTATGTCTATATACAAGAGTGGCAGAATTGGGTACAATGAGACATATTTTTCCGAGTGGGCTAAAAATGTTCTTAGTGAAGTGAAAATTAGAAAAGTTGAGGAAGCATCTAAGGGTAGGGTTGTTACAACTAGATGTGCTTGTGGATGATTAAGCTTTTTTAATTTTTGACTTTATACTGAAAAATGTTTGACCAGATTAGTAGGTCTTTTATACACTGATTTATTTTAATTTGTGATATTCACTCACTTAGGTCTTTTAGTAGGTCTTTTATATATATATATATATATATATATATATATATATATATATATATATATATATATATATATATATATATATATATATAATATATATTATATATAAAAATCTATATAATATAATATATATACTAAATATATATAATATAATATATATACTAATATATATAATATAATATATATACATATATTATATATATATATAATACACATATTTCAAAAAACGAATTCATGATGAAAAATCAAACAGCTTGCCTAATTCAGAATTCAGTCTTCATACGCTGTCTCTTAACAGTTAATCAGATTTTAGAGATGAAATCAGATTTCAGCACTTAACGCTTAAAAAAAACAAAAGCCACCTGAGTTTAGTTTTTAATTTGGAATTGGAAATAAGCAGTCACAATAAGAGTTGTATCGGATATGAAATTGTTGCAACGATCAATTATACGATTGACTATGTTAACTTATAGTGAAACCAAGAGATCAATTTAAGTTCTACAACACATTTAAGGATACTAGCAACAAACCCGTGCGATGCACGGCGATTATATATAGCCATGCATGCACTGAAATAGTAAATCGAAAGACCAAAGTGTGATACTACTTAAACATTTCGAAATACTTCCTGAAACAAAACATTCGTAGTAGATTTAGCACTTGAAGAACTATCTTCTCCACCGACAACAGTTTTTTCACCAAATAGTGTTTCACTTCTACTCGAATCAATACTTTTCAAGATATCTTTCAATAAAAAATAAAGAAAATCCACATAGTAGGCTATTCTCTCCGAATGTATGCATACAAACCTTTTTAAATCTATAAAATGAATGTTCAATAATTTTTCAAATTTGCTATTTAATAAAGAGAAAATCTAATATTTTTTATATTATTTTAAAATAGAGAGAGTAAAAATAAAGACTTGCTCGAAGAAATTGAAGGTTATAAAATAGAATCACATACACCTTTTATAATTTTTTAAAAACAATATTTCACTTTCTTTTTAACCAACATTTTTCTCTCTCCCCTATACTAATTGGGTAATAGTTAGGACACAAAATAGTTACAAAAATTTGCTTACAAAATCGTAAATGTAATAATTCTATTATTGTTTTTAATTAGAGTGTATTGAGTCCATTACAGATGCTATCATAAATATCGTCAATTAATTTTGTTAGCAAGATTTTGTGGACAACTTTCAATCTGCCACCCAAAAATTCCAAATCAGCTTCAAATAAATTATTTTCACATTTAATGATACTTTTTACTTTCAACACAAAGATAAATTTAACTTCTTCCTCATAGTCAGCCCATCACCCCTAAATTATATTTATAAACTAAAAAATAGAGTCATGGCTCCATCCTCCCATTTAGTTTTCTCGATTTATCGATTTTCAAATTAAAAAGATCACTTTTTATTTAAAAATATTATTTATATTAGTAACCATTTAAAAAAAATTAATGCACCATTTTAAAAATTATTATTCTTTATTTAAATTTTATTTAATTTTATGATAACAAAACATTGAATGGAGTTACAAAATAAAAAAACGAAATACTCTATTTCTATAAAAAAATATGTCATCATAAATTAAAAAATAATGATCAAGTAATAAAGATTTTTTTTTTTTTAAACAAAGTAGCTAAGTTCAAAGAATAAAAAAATAGCTTCCAATTTTAAGCCTAGAAATTCGCCAATTTTCAGAAATAAGTTCGTTTAATGAAATTTATAATTTTCAAAGTAAGAAGGTTTTGATTAAAAAAAATGTGAAGGAAAATCTTTTGATAATATTAGAAAATAGTTTTTTATTTTTTTTTAAAAAATAAAATCTTCTTCTTTTTTTAACAAAAGTAAAATAAAAAAAAATATCTAACTAATGATCATCTATCTCTAAAACATAAGAAAAGTAGCTATAATCTAAATATATATTCTTAAATTTTAGACTAAAAGTGAAAAAATAAATTAAATATCCACATCTAAATTTTAAAATTATCGTTAATACAAAAAACTGTTATTAATTAATAATTAGAAAACAATAAATTTAGTCTAAAATATAAGAATATATATTTATATTATAACTGTTTAATGAGTTTATTAGACTAAAAATGAGGTTTTTTTTTTCAATTTTTATGAATTAAAAATAATAAATTTTAAAGCTCATTAAACAATTATTTTTTAAAGAAATAATTAGAAAACATTCAAATATTGCAACCTAGTCTAGACACTTAGTGTTGATTAATTAATGAAAAAGAAAAAAAATTACATATTTCCAAAAGTTTTCAAAGAGTGTGAGTAGTATAAATCATTTTTCCACTTTCTCTCCACCCATGTTTCAAAACCATTTGCCAAAATCATTTGCTAAAGTCATGTGTTGAATCAATTTCTATTTTTAGCCTCTTGATAGTGACATTTTTTTGCTTCAACTTGTCAAATTTAAGAACGACTTTGCTTTAATATATTTATAGATGTGGTCAAATCTTGATCAACTATTGCAACGTAGCAACAAACTGAAATTGTTCGTTAAGCAATTTCCAAATCCAATCTATATTGTAGGAAATAAAATGGATCATATCCTGCCCAAATAACTATAGTCCTAAATATTTTGTTCAAGCTCTGTTCAAATGGTCCTAAATGAATGTAAAAAAAGTTTCAAATTGCTTTGATTAACAAGAGCAAATTTGAAACTGTTTCGAAATTCATTTAGGTACGGAGAAAGTATTGTTCTTGAGGACTTGGGCCATTATCTTACCTGAAACTGGAACCGGGGATGGCCAAACGGGTTGGCCCGTTCCGATCCGATCTGTACGAACCAACTCGCGGGTGGGACGGGTTGATGCCCGTCAGCCCGTTTGAAGAAACGGGCCTAGACCCGGCCTGTCCCAACCCAATTTGGATGTTCAAGCCCGTCCTTTTGGCCCGGATCTGAAGATCCACGGACCAAACGGAGTTTTCTATTTTTTATTATTTTAAAAAAATCAGAAAAAATATGAAAAAAATTAGAAAAATATGGAAAAAATAAAAAGAAATTTAATATTTAATAATCTATTTTTTAAAATATAAATCACTTAGACATAAGAAAATTAGTTGTTTTATATATAAAAAAAATAGAAAAAAACTAAAAAAATGAAAGTATATATAAGAAAGGAGGGACGGACTACCTTATATTTATTTTTTATTTTCTTTTTATTTTCTATTGACTAGTAAATAATATTTTAGACTTTGTTTATTAGTGATTTTTTTTTTTACAAAAATGTATATAAAAAAAGATAGAAAAAAACTAAACAATTTAAAGTCTAAAAAAGAAAAGAGGGACAAATTATCCTTTATTTATTTTTATTTATTTATTAATTTTTATTAGTGATTTTTTTTTACAAAAAGGTATATAAAAAAAGATAGAAAAAAGCTAAATAAATGAAAGTATATAGAAGAAAAGAGGGACGGACTACCCTATATTTATTTTTTATTTTATTTTAATTTTTTATTGACTAGAAAATAAAATTTTAGAATTTTTTTATTAGTGTTTTTTTTTTGCAAAAAGGTATATGAAAAAGATCGAAAAAAGCTAAACAAATGAAAGTATATAGAAGAAAAGAGGGACGGACTACCCTATATTTATATTTTATTTTATTTTAATTTTTTATTGACTAAGAAATAATATTTTAGACTTTGTTTATTAGTGATTTTTTTTTACAAAAAGGTATATAAAAAAAGATAGAAAAAAACTAAACAATTTAAAATATATAAAAGAAAAGAGGGACGGACTATCCTTTATTTATTTTTATTTTTTTATTAATTTTTTATTGACTAAAAAAATAATATTTTAGACTTTTTTATTAGTGTTTTTTTTACAAAAATGTATATAAAAAAAGATAGAAAAAAACTAAACTATTTAAAGTATATAAAAGAAAAGAGGGACGGACTATCCTTTATTTATTTTTATTTTTTATTAATTTTTTATTGACTATAAAATAATATTTTAGACTATTTTTATTAGTTATTTTTTTACAAAAAGGTATATAAAAAAAGATAGAAAAAAGCTAAACAAATGAAAGTATATAGAAGAAAAGAGGGGACGGACTACCCTATATTTATTTTTTATTTTCTTTTAATTTTTTATTGACTAGAAAATAATATTTTAGACATTTTTTATTAGTTATTTATTTTACAAAAAGGTATATAAAAAAGATAGAAAAGAACTAAACAATTTAAAGTATATAAAAGAAAAGAGGGACGGACTATCCTTTATTTATTTTTATTTTTTATTAATTTTTTATTGACTAGGAAATAATATTTTAGACTTTTTATTACTGATATTTTTTATAAATAGGTATTTGAAAAAAGATAGAAAAAAAAATAAACAATTTAAAGTATATAAAAGAAAATGAGGTAATAATGTAATCAGTTTAATAATAGAAACTCTATGAATATTTATTTCATAATTTTTTGGCAAAACTTTTCGTTGTCTTCAAATGATACAATTAAGTCTTCAAATCTTCAAAGTAATTATGTTCTTCAAATTTAACAAAGTCTTGAAAATAAACGAGTTTTCAAATGATCAAACTAATTATGGTCTTCAAATCTTTAAAGTCTTCAAAAAGCTTTAGGTCTTCAAAGTCTTTGTGTTTGTTGAATTATTATTCTTCTTCTTCTTCTTCTTCTAGTATCATTCTCGCAAAAATTCCTCGTTGAGATTGTCTTCTTCGAGGCTTTCATAATCATCGTCTTCAAGATTTCGAAATGTGCCTTGTTTTTTCTCAAATTTGCGTCATCCCAATTCGCAAGGCAAATCAATCTCTCGATAAGAGCGGGTTTGAGTTGGTTTCACTTTGACGTCACCACTCTTCCTGCAACACTAAAAGCAGCCTCCGATGCTACCGTGAACACCGGAGGGGTAAGTAGATCACGTGCCATCACCGAAAGAATAGGATAAATATTAGCATGCGACTTCCACCATTGTAGGACATTCTAGTTTTCAAAACTGTCACCATCTAAGGGATAATATGGGCTTTCAAGGTATTGGTGTAATTTATCTACACCACTTTGAGAACTACGACTAGATGAGGATGTAGTTTTTCTTTTTGTCATGAAATTCCAACCTTTTTTTAGCAATTTTGTTGCTCCACTCCCTTTTCTTTTGGATGTTGTGTTTGGTCCCTTTAGTGTTCTAAAATAGTGGTCGAACAAATGATATATGATTGTGTGAATTTTCCTAAGTTTGCTCTTGGACAATGTGTTTACGGCATCTGGGTCAAGGTCGGGCCTCGTGTTCTCATAAAATTCATCAAACAAGCCACCTAATGAGGAGAACTTAATCCTATGGTCCATTATGGTCGCTAATTGAAAAACTACGGAAAAATGTTCATAATATTTTGTGAATTTACTTTTCATTTACATAACGACACCTCCAAACAAGGCATGTGATCTAAATTTCCTAATAACTTCACTTAGGACATTTATTTCACGGCATAAAAGATGGAAGGTGGGATAATAACTTCCCGAGAAAATCTTGATTTCCCTCCACCAGGTTTAAGTAAATCTAATAGCTCGGTAGCTATCGACCAATCATACTCACTAATTTGGTAGTCCATTTGATGACTAGAAAAGTATTCCGTGAGGACCACCCTATATTCGACATCTCTTTTCAACATTTTATATGTTGAGTTTCACTTAATATCCTCGATCACTTGAGGTTTCTTGTATTTTATGTTATAATCGACGCATAAATCGACATAAATTTTCAACCTTAGGCCGAAATTTTTGATAACATAGGAGGCCGTGTTGATACTATTGGTGACATGCTTTAATGAGTGGATTAAGTCCTTAACACACAGATTAACAATGTGGCATTCACATCTAACATGAGACAAAGTGCCATCTAGGGGAGGATTAAGAGCTTGGATTAACATTGTGGCGGTGAGGATATTGTAAGTCGCATTATCAAAGGATATTATTAATTTTTTGTTGGTGATACATACTAATTCAATACATCCTTAATGTGACTTGTACATTGCAAAGCCGTATGAAGATAGGGCATTGTTCTAAAGAAAATCACCCTCTTTTGCAACATCCACTCCTCATCAATCTATTGAGCGGTTATACAAGTAAAGGTTTCAGATGATGATGGCCAAAATGGGCTTAGGCCCGTGGGTTTTTTTTGGCCCGTGGCCCATATTGGTCTAGCTCGTGGCCCGTGGTCTAACCCATGGTCCGGCCCGTCAACTATATGGTACAGGCTTCGAAAAAATATGGGCGACGGGCCGAGCTTAGCCCGCGGGCTTCCAAGCCCGTTTGACCCAAGTCCGTTTGGCCCCCTTTTTTTTTGGGTGAAATGTTCTTAATGTCCCCATATATATCCGTTAATTAATTCGTTGAAGGGGCATTTTGATCAAAATCAATTTCTGAAAATTTCCAAAAAAAAATAGTATTTACTAGTTAAATATTGTGTTAAGTAGTTAAAAAAAATAGTATTTACTTAATTGTTTTCCTTTAATTAAAAATTTATAATTATAAACTTTTATTTACTTAAGTTAATAAAAGTTTATAATTATACCTCTTAGAAAATATAATTAACATTATTGGGACTAAGTTGTTATTTTTTTATAAAATTCTTTGTTTAATTCTAAAGAATTTTGTATTTTTTAAAAATAATTTCAAGCATTTTCAGAAGTTAAAAAAAAAAGGGTAAAATCCGTTTGGCCCGTGGATCCTTGGATCCGGGCTATACGGGCGGACCTCACCACCTCAAAACGGTCGGACCGGGTCGGGCTTTAGCCCGTTTACTCTCACGGACGGGTCGGGTAAAGCCCGTTTGTCCATTTGGCCCTTGGTTGACGAGCCGGGCCGGGTTGTCCGTTTGGACATCATCAGTTTTAGAACTAGAACTTAGAGTGGCCTTTCAAGCATTGGTGGTCAAGCAAACACTACCCTTGAATTTTTGGAGGTCGCTCGCTAGTTGAAGTTGACGAGTTTGGAAGAGCTTCTTTATATGCCTAGTAATAGTTTGGCGGCTCATTGGTTGGTATGACGGGTTGAGGCCTCTAGAATAGCGGGTGAGTCTATCATCATTCGAAAGTGAAAGAGGCAATCGACAACTCACTAGTAACATCGTTATCAAATCGATGTCCACTTTTGGGTAAGTGACACATGGTCTATTTAGTTGCGTTTGCACGGTACCATCTATCCCTTTAGCGGCTTCCTTACCATGTTTATCCATGTGCCTCTTTATATGGGAGGTACCATGTACACCTGTTGGGTTTAAAATTTTTGAGCACCTCTTGCATTTGGCCTTTGTTTCACCGTCAATAATTACTAAATCATATAAATGGGCATATTTGGACACTCTAGGTTGCGCCTTTGCCTTACCCCTTCCTCCACTAGGTGCACTACCCGAGGCAACGTATGAAATATGTGTATTTGAATTTGTGCGGGTTTTGTGGGTGACTTGTACATCGTCATCGTCATCCCCCTCCCCTCCCCACCCTTATCTATGTCTTCTATGTGATGATAGGTTTTAGATGTATAGTTTGTGTTGAGCTCATTCATCCAATTCGGGGTCGAATTCGAATTATATCCGTGAAATGGAGAGGGGTGTTGATTGGGTTCGAGGATTGATTAATTAGATCAAACATAATTTGATCATTACGGTGCAAAATGAAATTATCTATTGAGTGACGGTTTGAAATAGGTACATTTTGATTTTGAGTTTGAGTTTGTGGTGGGGAAAATATGCAAATATATCATTAACTAGATCATCCATGATAAATAGCAATATAAATTACCTAGCAATTAAAATTAAAAATGCAACACTTAATTTTATTTTATTTTGAATTTTTGAAAATTTATAAGGATTAAATAGATTAACAATAATTTTGGCAATCATATATAATATAAACAACAAAACTATTTAGAGCCTCCAGAAAAGGCCACGTCAAAGGCCACGTCATCAGCTCCATTTCCAACTCATTTTTATTCTAGATTTTAATTAAAAAAATATAGGATAAGTGTTTTTTTTTTCATAAATCCGAAATTAGGATAAGTGTTTTTTTTAATTAAATCCGAAAAAATCAAAACTAGGATAAATGGTGAAAAATTCGGAGCAAAAATTCTGATAATGCAATTGAAATTTAGATAAAATTTAAAATTTTGATAAGATATATCTAACTTTAAATTTCTAGATTATATTTAACTGTAACAATTTTTCAAATGTGGATAATATATTCCGATAAATCTCAAATTTTTGAAATTTAACTAAGATGTCATCTGAGCATAACAAATCATTTTCAGTTATATATATTTCGGATAATATAACTTTAGGTATACTTACATGATTAGGTATAATCAAAACTAGGATAAGTTGTCATCTGAGCATAAGAAATTTTTTTCATAACTAAGATGTCACTACTGTTATCTCAAAAATTTGAGATTTATCCGAATATATTACTCAATTTTTTTTCGAATTTATGAAAAAAAAAACACTTAGATAATTTTTTTAGCCTATAAATATTAAGTCATTCATCTATATTTCGTATATAACTGTTTTTTTTTCTTCACTGTCAACTCTTCAAATTTCTTCACTGTCATCTGAGCATAACAAATTTTTTTCATAACTAAGATGTCACTACTGTTATCTCAAAAATTTGAGATTTATGTGTTTAGTCAAATGTTGCTCTTCTGGACTGAGGGAGTAATATGTATTGTCATATTGAGGTTTTATTTCCTGAAAAACAATGTGGACGAATGCCATAATTACTATCACTTTAAATTGCACTTATGAACTAACTCGTAATGCACAGGTTCCATCAAAACCTTGTGAAAATTGTGGGGGTTCAGGGATTTGTCCAGAATGTAACGGTGAAGGATTTACTCTCAAGAAACTATCTGATGGAAGCGCTGAAAAAGCAAGATTGAATGCCAAGAATATGGCCACTAGATACACTGCTGCGTAAGTCTCTCTTTCTTTCAGCTCTCTCTTTATCTCTACGCCTCGTCTATAAATTTGTGAACGCTTGCTTTGACAGGCTCCCAAAGAAGTGGAGCTACTGTACGAAATGCTCGTCTGCGAGATCTTGTAGTTCATGTGGAGGCAGCGGAAAGATAATTTTGTAGTTTCGGATTGCAGTTAAAAGATCTGAGTTTGTTCATAATAATGTCGCATAATTCTTTATAAGATTAATTCATGTATAGAGTATTCTTAATTTTCAGTGCTCCTATAATACAATCTTTTAGCAATTTGATGATGAAGGTATGTCAAAACTTACAAGCCTTTGTGTATAGAGCCATGCAAAACTGAATTTTTCTAATATTTGATCAAGCATCAATAGGCCTTCTCAACTTCAAAGCTATTATTCTTAGGAGTTTTTACCAAAAACTATCTCAAAAAAGATGTTATCATATATAATATATATAGCAAAACTATTTAGAGGCTCCAAAAAAGGCCACATCAAAGGCCACGTCAGCAATTCAATTTCCAACTCATTTTTATTCCAAGTAAGACTTGATTAAGGGCATTATTGTAATATTATTAGTTAAAGTTAATTTGCAATTTAAAATAAAAATTCCCTCTTAATTAGAAGTTGATTGATTTAATCAGTTTTGAAATTTTGAAAACTAATGGTTACCTAAATTTAAGCACAATTTTTGAATAATTCAAACTCTTTAGGTGATAATTGTGGAGATATAATTATCAGTAATTTTCGAAATTTAAAATAATTAGTAATTTTTGAAATTAAAAATAGATTCCAGACATTTTAGATAATAGTTTTATTTTTAATTTTAAAAATAGATTTTGAAATCCAAAATGGATTCCATGTATTTCTTAACTGATTGATTCTGAAATTTGAATAAATTGAACTCCATGAATTTGATTGAGTCATATAAAGAATGGATTTATGGAAATTTAAATTCGTCAGACTCTTCTAATCTTTCTTTTCTCTAATTTAGTTATTGGAGGATTTTTAATAATTTTAACAAAATATTTGGAAATAAGCTAATAATGTTATATTCAAATTTGAAATTTGAAATCAGAATATTCAACTTTTTATAATTAACCTGTTCTTTTCTCTAATTTAGCATGTGATCTAAATATATAATATACTCCCTCCGTCCCACGTGATAGTGGACTAACTTTTTGGGTGTAGGAATTAAGGAAAAGTGATGTAAGAAAGAGAAAAAGTTAAATGTTGTGAGTATGAAAAATTAAATAGGAGAGAGAATGAGTGGGAGGAATAGTGAGGAGAGAGAATGTTGTGAGTGTAAAAGTGAAGTAGGAGAGAGAATGAGTGAGTGAAATAGTGAATATTCTTTGCCATTTTGGGAAGTTTGCATTCACGTGGGACGGACCAAAATAGAAATAAGTTTGCATTCACGTGGGACGGAGGGAGCACATGATTATTTAAATGATAAAAAATAAATTCTGTGAACAATTTTCATTATATTTATTATATTTAATATTTTAATCAATTAGTCAACTATATATTTCAAAGAGCTAAAATAAATATATTAATCGTTCTCAACATTCTTTTGATATTGTAGGAACAGATAATGTAACAGTAGCAAATAATACAACATTATTATCTCCTACTGTGAATTTAGGTAATGATTTTTTTAATTGTTCAACATTCGATATTTTTAAATAAAACTATTTATTATTACAAATTATTATTCAATAGTTTATGATAAAATATTTCATTAATACTAAGTCATATATTCCATTTGTATACAGAATCCGCGTTAATAAATAATTCTCGCATGCATGCGACAACAAGTGAGTCGTTAATAAATCAGAAGGAAAAATCCAAGAAAGCGCGCGTCGGTAGAAAGCAAAAAGATTCGGACGAACAATATAATACAGGTGTTTATTATTTTTTTTCTCAAGTGTATATTATATTATTATTTTCTATGTATAGCCAATGAATTACTAACATAATTTAAATATTTATCAATATATTGTAGTTTATGGGGATATAGGCGATCCGGAGTACGAATGTGCAAAATGTGGTGCGATGTTCTGGTATGATGAAAGGTTAAAAAGTACGCAAGCATCAACACAGCCTAAATTTTCATTATGCTGCATGAATGGAAAAGTTCAGATTGACCCATTAGTGCAGCCACCTAAGTTATTGAGTGATCTCTTAGAGAACAAGCATGAAAAGAGTAAAAATTATAAAGACAATATTCGAGCGTACAATTCTATGTTCGCATTCACTTCAATGACCGGTGCAGTTGACCATGGCATAAACAATGGTCGTGGTCCTTATTCGTTTAAATTGAAAGGAAAGAATGATCATATGATAGGTTCTTTATTGCCTAATGACGGCCATCCCCCCCCCATTTTTCTCAGCTTTATATCTATGACACGGATAATGAAGTTAAAAATAGAATTAATGCTTTCAGGTACGTTTTTATTTAATTATTCGAGAATTATAATGTATATTACATATATTGTATGACTATCTTCTATTTATATGTCTGATTCTTTCACACAAGCAGGAAAGATAAAGATAAGCCTTCTCCATTCGATGAGTCAATTGTTGCTGATTTGAAAAATATGATAGATGTGCATAACCCTTATGCACAGACGTACAGAATGGCCAGAGCACATATTGGAATGAAGAAAGATATTAAATTGAGGCTTATAGGAAAGCGGGGTAGAGATGGAAAACCATTTAATATGCCGACAGCCTCAGAGGTCGCTGCTATAATTGAAGGTGATATTGATGATTCGGGTGATGTCAGGGACATTGTTATTGAAAAGCAGAATGGGGCTCTGAAACATATTCATGAATTTGATAAATCTTACCTTCCTCTACATTATCCTCTGTTATTTGTATACGGTGAAGATGGATATTTCACAGACATTCCGAGAAATAAACCTCTCGGGGCAAAGAGATCAAGTTTGTCAATAAAAGAGTTTTTATCTTTTCGACTTCAGGAGAGGATAAGAGAAGGATCACAGCTTATGAGAAGCGGTCGGTTGCTGCAGCAATTTATGGTTGATGCATATGTTATGATGGATACACAGAGGCTTCAATGGATACATTATAATCAGCCTACTCTTCGGATGAAAACTTATAAAAATCTGTCGGATGCATCGGTAAGGGGAGATACCGGCGAAGCATCTGGGAGACGAGTTATATTTCCATCCTCTTATACCGGCGGGCAGCGGTGGATTACTCAAAATTACCAGGATTCTCTCGCTATATGTAATGGACTGGGTATCCATCACTTTTCATAACATTTACGTGTAATCCTAAATGGCCGGAGATTACGAGATT
Organism: Adenophora triphylla var. japonica; assembly: GCA_022495995.1. Lineage (NCBI taxonomy): Eukaryota > Viridiplantae > Streptophyta > Magnoliopsida > Asterales > Campanulaceae > Adenophora > Adenophora triphylla. The sequence goes on along the minus strand of JAFEMH010001751.1, from coordinate 327,063 downwards.
CTGTAAAAAATATGGCATTAGGCCTGTGGATAGGCCTGATGTATTAAACAGGGTATTTAGAATGAAGCTTAATCAGATGATTGCAGATTTCAAGGAAGGCAAAGTATTTGGCACCCCAAAAGCAAGTAAGTAAATCTTTAAATATTATTTGTTTTCCTCTTATTGTTTTGTCATTTATATTTTTTTTATTAGCATGTTCCTCTTATTTTGTTAATTGATTCATGCAGTTATATACACGGTGGAGTTTTAGAAGAGGGGCCTTCCGCATGCTCATATTCTTCTCTTTCTTAACTGCCAGGATCAGGGTCATAATCCTGAAGATATTGACAAGTGGATTATTGCTGAGATTCCTGACAAGGAGAAATATCCTAGATTATACGAGCGATTCTTGAATATATGTTGCATGGACCATATGGTGCTGCTAATCCTAAATCTCCGTGTATGGATCACAACAGGTGCTCAAAGAAATTCCCTAAATCATTCAATGATCGCACTCGTGTAGACGAGAATGGGTATCATGTATATAGGCGAAGAGACACGGGTTTCATAATTGATAAGGGTGGAGTTGCTCTCGACAATTGTTCAGTTGTCCCATTCAATCCATATCTTTTGCTAAAGTATGAAGCTCACATAAATGTCGAGTACTGCAATCAGAGCAAGGCAATCAATTATTTGTTCAAGTATATAAACAAGGGAACCGACAGGATATGCCTTGCAATCGAAAATGATGAGGTGAAAAGGCAAATTGATTGTCGATATGTCTCTGCGTGTGAAGCTATGTGGAGGATTTTCAGATTCCACAGACATTATCGGACCCCTCCTGTTGAGCGCTTGGCTTTTCACTTGGAGGGTGACCATAGTATCCCCTTCAAGGGCGGGGACTTTCTTCCTGATGTTTTGGATAAAGCGACAGTTAAAGAATCTCAATTTATGAAGTGGATGGAGTATAACAATATTCATTCAGAGGCTCGGAAATATAAATACTGTGAATTTCCTCATCATTTCGTATGGGATAAAACTAAACGTGAATGGCGTCCGAGGAAAGATAAACGTTTTGCAGTGGGGCGTATTTATCATGTTCCAATGAATTGCGGAGAATTGTATTACCTCAGGATAATGTTGAATCATGTAGCAGATCCCATGGAATTCAAGGATTTGAGAACTGTAAATCGCGTTGTTCATCCCGATTTCAAATCTGCATGTTACGCTCTGGGATTATTAGATGATGACAAGGAATATGTTGATGGAATTATAGAAGCGGGTCATTGGGGGTTGCCCGATAGTCTGAGAAGACTATTTTCTATGTTGCTACTATCTAATAGTATGTCGAATCCGGGAGAGGTATAGGAGAAGACTTGGCACTTATTATCTGATGATATAAAGTACAAGTATTGGAGGAGAAGACTATTTTATTTCTACTTTACAATTATACAATATGATTCTAGGGTTAATTGCAATTTAGGGCCTGAACTCGAGGGGGTGGTCTCCAAGCGGGGCTCCATATTTATTTTTTGCTAAATCAGGGCTCAATGTCTAAATTTTTCGCCAGTTAAGGGCTTTTTGACGATTTTCGTTAAAAAATTAGCTAAGTGGCATGTGTCATGCACGTGATTAACAAATTCGTTAGTTTTAACTGATATTTAAATTATAAGGGGTTAAGTGAAGTAAACTAAATGTGGGGGTGAAACAAATAAAACCCCATCTCCATTCCTTATTTTCACAAATGCGTGCGTTATCCCTTCTCTGGCCGTCTCACCTCCGATCTGTTCTCCGGCGATGCCAAAATCTGGTCACCATCATCTCACTCTAAAAGCCCTCTCCCTTTCTTCCCCTTCTGACCACCACCCCAGACCAACACACTCCGCCGCCTCCTCCGGTGAAAATTGCACAATATCCAAACGACCTCCATGGAATCACTCTTCCCCACGCTCGCAAATTCTTTTTGTCCAAACCCAGTTTCAAATCTCCGCAATCGTTCTTAATCTGTTTCTTTCTTCTTCAATTGGGTATGTCGCCAGATCTGTTTACGATCTTCACCCTTACCAGAATTTTTGTTTGATTTTGTTGGAGGTGAGTGTTTGTAGTGAAGATTGAGATTGATTTTTTTAGTTTAGATGAAGAGGGTGGATGGTAGTAGTTGAAGATGGGTGTCGCAGTGTTTGATTTTGAACAGAATAGTATATCTTCAGTTAATTTTATGGTCTTTTTTTATTTAATCTATGGTGTTTGTTTGAGAAATTTGATGGAGATTGCTGGTTGGTGGGTTAGGTGGTAGCATGTTGGTGGCTATGGTGGTTGCAGGTGGGGATGGCGGTGGCTAAAAGGGTCGCTATGGAATTGAAGATGAAGAAAGAAGGGAGTTGGGAGTTGGTGTGGGGGATGAATGAGATATAAATATGAAAGTGGGTTTTTTTATTTTTTTGGCAAAAAAAAAATTAACATTTTTTTCTGGAAAGGACATATTAATGTTTCAAAAAAGAGTTTTAATATCTTTTCTGAAAGTAATAAATATATTTTTAAAAATAATAGTTAACATCTTAAATTATTTTAAATCATATTAACTATTATTTTTATTTTTTTCAATATTTTAAATTTACTAATTATTTTTTGTTAAAAAAAAACTAAATATTTGAATTTGGATAATTTTTTTAATAAATTATGATAACATAAGAATTAAAAAGAAATTCAAGAAAATATAAGGTTTATTTTGTTCTGTGATCCCTTATTTATAAAATATGTCATTTAACCCCTTAAAATTTAGTGCCAATTTAATTTAACCAAATCTGTTAATCACATGCATGACACATGCCACTTAGCTAATTTTTTAATGAAAATCGTCAAAAATCCCTTAACTGGCGAAAAATTTAGACATTGAGCTCTGATTTGGCAAAAAAAAAAAAAATATGGGGCCCCGCTTGGAGACCACCCCCTCGTGTTCTGGCCCTAAATTGCAATTTGCCCTATGATTCTATATATTTATTTATAATAATATATTTATTTTGTTTTTTATAATTTCAGGTTTGAAATTAATTAATGAACAGGTCCAGAATCTTGCTTTGGCGGAAATTGAGAAGTTACTGATCGAGAATTGTAGCAGTCTCCATAAATTTAAAGACATGCCTAAACCGGTGGGCAATGTTATTGGTGATGCGATAAATAAGCTCATTCTAGATGAGACATCTTATGACATTGATGAGATGAAAGCTGAGCACTTCAGATTACATCCTCAGTTAACAGCCGAGCAAAAGAGTGTTTATGATAAGATTATGTCGGCTGTTGATCGAGGAAACGGTGGTGTGTTTTTCCTCTATGGTTATGGTGGTACGGAAAAGACCTTCTTATGGAAAACATTGTGTTCTGCATTAAGGATCAGGAGAGATATTGTTCTTCCTGTTGCTTCCAGTGGCATAGCTTCATTGCTCCTTCAGAAAGGTAGGACCGCGCATTCTAGGTTCGGTATCCCGATACAGGTAAACGAGAGCTCAACTTGCAGTAAACTAAAGTCGGGTACGGATGAGGCAGCACTTCTACAGAAAACCAAACTAATTAATTATATGGGACGAAGCTCCAGTGGCTCATAAACATTGTTTTGAGGCTCTTGATCGTAGCCTCCGAGATATTATTCGTACACCCGAGGGGAGATATTCCAATAAACCATTTGGTGATTTAGTTATTGTATTCGGTGGTGACTTCGGGCATGATTTTACCTGTTGTTACTAAAGGGAGTAGGCATGATATTGTGCATGCTGCACTCTGTTCATCCAAATTATGAAATGACTGTGAGGTTCTCAGATTGACGCTAATATGAGATTGCAGGTAATTCTTAAATAGCCTTTATTCATCTACTTAAATATTTTTATTTCAATTTAAGTAATTTGTATATATTTAACTTAATGTAGGGTGATTCTACTTCTCATAATTCCGAAGAGATAAGAGATTTCGCTCAGTGGCTCTTGAGTGTCGGAGATGGGATTGCCGGTGGAGATAATGACGGGGAAATTGACATTAACCTTCCTGATGATATATTGATTCGTGAGGCTTCAGATCCTATTGCAAAAATAGTCGAATCTATATATCCTGACTTATTGCAAAATAAGGATGTCGAAGGATTCTTCCAGACTAGAGCTGTGCTTGCTCCAACAAATGAGATTGTCGATATTAACATAAATGATTATGTCATGTCACTCTTTCCGGGAGACGAAGTTGAATATATGAGTTCTGATGCCATTTGTAAGAATGAGGATGATGAAAATGGTGCTGAAGATATATTCTCACCTGAATTTCTAAACACTATCAAGTGTTTTGGATTGGAAAATCACATTATTAAGCTGAAGGTTGGGTGCATAGTAATGCTTTTTGAGAAATCTTGATCAAGCTGCTGAATTGTGTAACGACACCAGAATGATTGCCACTCAATTAGGTAAATACAGTAATTTTTTATTTTTTATATACATATAATTTAATACTTAATTTTGTTACATATATATAGGTAAGCACGTAGTCGAAGCCAAGATGCTTTCGGGAAAGAATGCTGGCATGAAGGTGCTTATTCCTAGAATGATAATGTCTCCGTCAGATGTGACAAAATTTCCGGTAAGATTCCAAATTAGTAGGCAATTTCTACTTGTCGTTTCTTTTTCTATGACAATCAACAAGAGTCAGGGACAATCTATTTCCTATGTAGGACTATATCTTTCACAACCTGTTTTCAGTCACGGACAAATTTATGTATCATTTTCCAGAGTAACCAGCAAGAGAGGACTTAAAGTTATTATTTGTGATTCAGATGCTCAAACATATGACAAGACGCTGAATGTAGTCTACAAGGAAGTTTTCGACAGACTCCGAAAATTTATGTCGCACAATATGTGGTTAAACAAAAGTATTGCAATTTCTTATTATTTTCTTTGTTTTTATTTTGTTTTTCTTTAAATATATAGGAGATGGAAGAGAATATGTTGACACTTAGGCACACACTATTAAACTCACGCTATTGTAACCATATCTCTTCATCTTCCAAAGTTGTAACACTAAAATCTTAATAGTGTTTTTGGGTTATGCAGGGACCTAACCACCTGTGGTTTTGTGCCGGCGAAATAGTTGTCTCAAGGGTTTTCCACGTTACATCATGTGTCAACATCTTTTTTCTATATTAATTATACTCCTAATATCCGCTACATTGATTATCAATTTCGATTTTTATTGTTACTTAAAAATCAATTAAAGCACATAAATAATTATTTACTTAATCAAAAAAAAAAATTATTCACCGTCGGGTACCGACGGGTTACTGACTAGTAATTTACTAACAATAAAAGTAAACAATTATAATTTTGTTGTAATTTTCGGAATAAAAGTAATTTTTTATTTGGAATTTTCGAAATTTATGAAGATTAAAATAAAAATAACTACTAAACACAATATTTAACTAGCGAGTAAACAATTAAAACAATAAAATTACCTTCAACTCGTACGATGCGATCACAAGCTTTGGTCTTGAAAATATTTGATGATTTGGGTTTGAGAGAATGATGGATTGAATTTATTTTGTGAGAAAAATGGTAAAAGTTCCTCTTCTATTTATACAAATTATAAATGCAAAAACAGGTCCGCACAGACCTCTATGATAAATGAGCCGTTGTATAAATTGGACCAAAATACCCCTATAACAGATTTATTAACGAATATATTTGAGGACATTTTAGGTATTTACAAACAGGTCCGTGCGGACATGTTTGTAAAACGGGCCAACGGGACAAACGGATTTTCTGCTACGCGGGCCAAAGCCCGGTCCATGCGAATCTCCTGATCCAAGTCCGTCCCGTATACAAAGCGGGCTGGACGGACTACGGGCCACGAACTGGACGAGCGCGAACCAAACGGGTTACGGACCACAGTCCGTGCGAACCTTCCACGAATTTGAGCCCACTTTTGGCCATCACCACCCGAAAGTTTCAGGGTGAAGCGGGTGGCAACAAAAGCAGCTAGTACCCCCACATGACACAAAAATGTACCATCCGATCTCCAGCCCATATGTTTCACAACCTTTCCCCACCATACCCATGCTGTGCAGACACACCTTTAAAACCTTTGGGATTCCATGTCCTCGTGTGCAGGTGTGATGTGTTTTGCATGCACCGACAGCAGCTGAAATTTTAAGACTATTTTTAAAAATTGCCATAGTTTCCTTTTAAAATAAATAAAAATGGTTAGTAAACATTTTTTTTTTCCAAGGAGATAATGAGTACTTTAATTGGATATCCTTGTGTTGTTTATACAGATCAATTTTTTTATATTTTTTCGTTGAGCATTATCTTGTAAAAAAAAGCCTATCACCTTTTTTACTCAATGTACTATTATGAAATTCCAGTTTTAACCATCATATTTCTATTAATAATTTTAACCATCCTGCTATATATACAAATTTAATTTTACCTTACCCTCTCTAACGACATCTTAAAAGTTAAATTTCATTAAAATAATTTTTAAAAAAACTAACATGAATTTACTAAAATTTAACGTCATTCAAAAATATGAAATGTTGTGTTGGTCGAAAGAAGTGAGTTAATTGGTGGAGAGGGTTAGAGGATGATGTTTGAGCTTCATGAAACGTTGGTTCGCATGTATGAGGATTTGGCACGATAATGAAATATCCGAGTCGTGGTTTGATGCGGTGAAAAATCCATCTTTTTTGGATGCCATTAGTTTTTGGTAAATTTTGTTAAGTTTTTTGAAGAAAAACTAACATTTTTGAATGTCGTTAGGGGTTAGGATTAAATTGAATGCATAAATACAATATAGGATGATTAAAATTACTAAAAAATATGTGAATGGTTAATCCGAGGATTCATGATAATGCAATGGGTTAAAAATGACGATAGGAAAAAAAAAAAAATACTCCCTCAGTCCCACTTCATGATAATGCAATGGGTTAAAAATGACGATAGGAAAAAAAAAAAATACTCCCTCAGTCCCACTTCAGTGTGGACTTATTTTCTTTTTGGGACGTCCCACTCCAGTGTAAATTGTTCAAAATGGCAAAGAATTTTTACTATTCCATCCACTCATTCTCTTTCCTATTTTACTTTAACACTTACAACATTCTCTCTCCTAACTATTTCTCCCACTCATTCTCTCTCCTATTTAATTTTTCATACTCACAAACACCTCCTCCACCTATTTCTCTTTCCTACTTTTCCTTAATTCTCGTGCCCAAAAAATAAGTCCACAGTAAAAGTGGGACGGAAGGAGTATATGCTAAAAACATTTTTTTTATATATAAAATAAGTTTTATTTTTTTGAGTTTTAGTGGCACCAAACTATAGGAGTCCCTGCAATTTCGACCCGTTACCTACTAATTCGCACGATCAATTGACTAATTTTTTGATCAAACCCGTTTAAGTTAGCGGGTTGACACAGGTCACCTGCCTCAACCCACCAAGTTTCACGGGCCTACCAACCCGACCCGCTTCAACACGCAAATATAAATAGTCAGAATTAATAAATAGTCAGAATTAATGAATTTAAGACATTCTGACTGAAAAAATAAAAGGACGTCCTGCTTCAATCAGCCAATCCGATCCGTTTTAACTCGATACGTTTGACCCGTTAACCCAAACGAGTCGTAATAGGTCGACACGTCTCAACCCGTTAATACGACACAACTTGACTCAATTTGCCTCGACTCAATTCGCACTAGGGGTGTGCTCGATCCGGTTTGATTCGGTTTTAGGCTAAAATCGAAATTGAACCGAAATATATCAATTTTTGTATTTTAAAACCATTAAGCTTCGATTTTATTCGGTTATATCGGTTCAGTTCGATTTTATCGGCTCGGTTTTTCATTTGAAACCAAAACCGAAATCGAAAGTTTCGGTTTTTAAATGGTTAAAGCCATTAATATTTCGATTTTGTCGGTTTCGATTTTCGGTCCGATTTTCTCAATTTCAGTCCGATTTTTTCAATTTTTCAATTTTGTTGCACACCCCTAATTCGCACAATCGACGAACCTACCAAGCTACCACTTGTTGTGTAATTGGAAAAAGATAAAACTAAACCTAACGGGCCTTGGCCCAGTGATACAATGGTGACTTTCCGAAGGGGAGGTCACCGGTTCGAGTCCCCTCAAGGGGATTCTTGGGACTTAATTTCCTACCTTGGTTTCAGGGTCCTTAGGAGCCTCCCGGGGCACATTCGTGCAGTTAAGGAAGCGGCATTGTTGGGCTTGTATCCTCAGTGTGGGGAGTTCAAATCTTGGCAGGTGCAAAGCTGGAGCAGCCATTTGGTGTTATAAGAGTGATGTAAATACCTCTTTGACAGGAGCATCTGGAGCAGCCATTTGGTGATGTAAGAGTGATGTAAATGCCTTGTAGGAGGGCTCCCTTGGGGCTCTGGAGTATAAGGGGTCTGCCATTGCCGCAGGCATATCCGCGATTTACCTCCGCCAAAGATTTGAGGCCGGTGCTGGTGGCCTGGGATTAGTCGGCGAAGTCGGGAACACAGGTATCAAAAAAAAAAAAAAAAAAAAAAAAGGAAAGAGATAAAACTAGACAAAACCGGGCCCACTAAAACATAATAGTAATAAATAGGAGTTTGATTAGAACATCTCTTCAAGTTGCAAGGCACTTGATATTCTTCTTTCTTATAGTGGGCCCACTTAAACCCAATACCCATCCTGAATGAATTCTAGCCCAATAATTTATTTCTACATTAGGCAATAGTAAGTTGTTAATCCATACAAACTTTATCATATCAATAGATTCTCGGCATTCTCCAACCAACAAAGGAACATGGGTATTTAATGGCCGTCCGCTTGAGCGCATGGGCACTTTTGAAATTGTGCTGCTAAAAAAAGAAGCAATTTTACTATAATTTTGGATCTGCATGTAGGATCCAAAATATTCTGCTTTATGCAACAAGTGAAATAGTAATACATCCATCACTTCGTGATTATAGCTAGAAGCATGATGGGCAGGTCTGACAATAGGGCGGGTTGGATAGGGTCGGGTTACTAGGTTGAAATGAGTCGACACACTACAATCCATTTAAATTAATGGGTCGTGTCGAAACGGGTTGGGTCAGTAGATTGAGACGTGCCGGGTCGATGGGTTGACACGGGCTGACCCATTTTTTTCATGACTCTGAATGCCTTAGATTCATTAGTTCTGGGTATTTATGTTTGCCAATTGAAATAGGTCAGGTCGGGTTGGGTCTACCCGTTAAATTTAGTGGGTTGAAACGGGTGACCTGTTTCAACCCGCTAGTTTAAATGAGTTAAATTGGGTTAGACAATTAATGAGTTGAATCGTACGAGTTAATAGATAACGGGTCGAAATTATTTAACTATGGGGAAAGAGTTGAAATAGATAGGTCCATCCATGTTCTAATGTTTATAGGCTATGAAGTATTTTTGGCCTAACATGAGAATGATTAAACAATGATATGCAACACAAATGTGATAGACACATGCTACTCATGTGTGCAATAATATAAGTACATACTACTCCATGTAATATATTGCGTAATTTTAGTAAGGTACAAAAAAAAAAAAGTAAAATATATAGTAAAACATTATATTTATTTATTTTTCGGAATGGGGAGTAGTTTTTAACAAAAGTTTCTAAAAGGGTAAAATAAATTTAATGGTCATAAGATTTGTGATATACTCCATTCATCTTAATCATAAAATAAATGTTTGATTTTCTGTATTTTATTTTCTCATATATAGTGGAAAAAGAAAGAATATTTAGAAACTAGGCATCAATTCAATATAGCTATAGAGATATACATTGATAATTCATAATAACATAACATGGGGGTCTTCCGGCAAGCCCCTTCGGCGTGAGAGTAAGATGATGAACTGAAAAGTGGTGCAGATAATATGATATGTGAGTGGGTACGTGAATATGCAATAAATCATTACCTTTGTCCATGTTGATACTCTCTTATTTATAGTAGGAATAGTGATATTAGGGTTTTCACCAGAGCCGTTGGATTGGATGGTCTCCAACCGTTAGATCAGCTCTGCCTTCTAGGTGTACACGTGTCACGCTGGGATTGGTCCGTCTATGTAAGGACACTGCAGCTTCTGACATCCGATAAGTAGTTTACCTTATAAAGGAAAGTCAACCTGCACGCCTTTTGTTGTTATTACTGGTTGCATGATTGCACGTGTAACAAGGCATCAGACAGGTGTCCGACATTATCCCAAATTAGCTAATTAACCAAGCTTGTTGAGGAAGCTTAATAGAGGAGACGACCTGGAGCTGTATGTCCAGTTGGGTCGTCTCCTTGAGGTACGTCTCGACGAGAGAGGGTTAGTCGCTCAATGACGACGCTCACTCTGGGACGAGTGTCAGTTGGTGTAGAAGGAAGGCTCGTCGTTAGATGGGCCTAGCTCATTGTCGACGATCTCTTCTTGGCGTATCGACGGGTTAGAAGCTAGCTCTTCCATTAATGGTGCGATAGCTCGTCGTTTGGATGGGCTTGGTCGCTCAGTGGCGACGACTGCCAACCAATGTTGGACGGGCTATGGCCCAAGGCTTTGATTTGATCCTTTGTGGGTGGTCTTTTGATGGGCCCGTTGGGCCTCTGGGCTCGTAGCAAACATTGGGCTCGGCCCATCACAGAATATTCCGTTCAGTGGCCCCCAACTCATGGTCGTCTTGACGGGCCAGGAGTTGTCATTTTCCCACCAAGGCAATCCGTACGACCGTCAATTTGAATTTTGAATTACGGTGACGTCAGCATAGGTGACGTGGGCGGCTGAGATCTCTTCTTCAATTGCCACGTGTCCTCTGATGGGACAAGTGCCTCGGAAGTTGCAGAGGGTATTTAATGCCCCTACTCATTGCGCCGTTTGGTTTTCCCAGGAATGAACCGTTCATCTTCCCTCAATATAAAAACTTTCTTTCTTCATCATTTCAAACTTTCCAAACCCTTGATCAGTGAGAGCAAAGTAAGAGGGGCGATTTCCGGCCACCGTCAGAAAGAATTCCGGCAACCAGGATCACGATCTCCGGCAACCACAATCGTTCTGGCAACTCCGTCTGTGAGGTATCTAGGCGCCTGGATAAGAGATTTCTTCGAACTTCCGCCGGAAAACTCATCGGAAAGAGCATCTTCCAACCCATTACCAGGTAACATCTTCATCTGTTCTTCATTTTCTGGGTTTTTCATTGGGGTTAGTCAGATGGGACCAAGAACTATAAGTTTCGAGAGAGGTGTCAAGTTTGGCTTTGGGTTGAATCAAAGGGTTTATAAATGTGCCAAGGGGATTTGGAGGGAGATTCCTTTATCTGAGTGTGCTTCAATCCTGGAGAAGTTTAACTTTGAGAATGAGCCCTTGGGGTTCCCAGAGGGAGAGATTCTAGGGGATTTTGAGGATGGTGACCCAAGGGTAACTCCCTTCCGGTCCATGAACGATCTGCCCGCCCATGTTAGGACCCACTACTCTTTGTCCCGTCGTGATTCAACTAGGGCTTTGGTCGTAGGGGAATCTAGGTCGCCACTAGGTAGGTCGTTGCCTACGGATGTTAGGATTGATTCCCCTCTTTTATCCCCTTGTTTTGTAGAGATGGATCACGACGGGAGTCCTGACCATCCGGCCCCAGAAGCCAACGAGCCGAGCACAAGTGCAAGGGGCAAACAGGCAGCTTTAGCCTATCACACGTTTGTACAAGTTGGATCAAACAACGATGAGTTTGGAGGTGGGGCAAGAGGAAAATGGGCCGTGCCTAAGATCGAGCTCAGGAAACAGGACGTCGGGAAACAGATGATCGACGCCCTACGAGGATCGTTTAGGGTTCAAGCTTCGACCTACAAGTTGGAGCATCTCAGTTTGACGGAGTACGAGCCCCGTCGTCAATCCTTAGTGACCAAAGAAGGAGAAGGTGGGCTTCTTCTATAAACACTTTGAGTTCGGCCCGAGATTGCCTTTGGATCCTTTCATCAACGAAGTTCCCGGAGGACTCCGCCCGTATGCCCATGGAACTTAGTGCCAACACCGTCGAATTTTGTGTGGCTTTGCCGTCGTCTCGCATTTCCTTGGCTACGAGCCTTGCAATAAAGTATTCCGTCGATACTACCGAACGGCTCGGAATACCTCCAAAGGGAAATCCACCGTGAGTGTATCTTCGATTAAAAACGCAAGGAACTTTTTCTTGGATATCCCGAACAAGGTGTATGGTTGGGAGAACCATTTGATCCTGGTGGAAAGTCGAGTAGGATGGCAGTTTCCTTTTCCAGAGGGCAACGGGCCAGTCAGTGATAGGCATATCTTTCAAGCTCCGTGGGCCGACGAGCTGAAAGGAAAGATTGACAATTTGTTAGATCTTGGATGGGTCTCGTACAAAGACATAGAGGCCTCACAATGGAGATACATCCGAGCTGGCATGATGTCTAAGCCGTCTATGGGGCCTGAACCTTTGGTGAAGATTGATTTGGATGCCCGCTATCCTGACTGGGTCGTCCACCAGGAGTTTGTTTTTAAAGATAATTGTTTGAACTGTGCGACGGCGCGAACTGGTCGTCTTGAAGAAAGTTGTGAAAACCTTGAAATGAATGGGGGTTGGACTCCTGCTATCTTTTCAATTTTAACATTCTCTTGTCTCGTCGTGAATACAAACTAACCTCTTTTACTTGGTCGTTTATGCAGTTCTTACCCAAGACGACGTGGATAAAATTGAAAAAAGGATAATGGATGGAGCCATCAGAGCTAGTGACAGGGGCACCAAGAAGAAGGAGAGGGCCGCGACTCGGTGCCATACTCGATCGTCAAGAGAAGCACGACGAGGAATGAGCAACTCCCCAAAGACCCCGCTGGTGCTATCCCAATGATCGAAAGGGAGCCCGTCGTCGAAGGATTGAACACCGGAGGCCGTCAGGCCGTCGTTGATGCACCTGAGAGAGCAATAGGTATGGAGATTGATCCAAGTATGGAAGCTGCTGGAGCTCAGATGGCCATTGCTGATGAGGCCGAGCGTATTGAAGTGGAGAGCACAGATTCAAACCCCGAGCTCCGTGAGGTCGACGCTCGTGCCTCCAAAAAGAGAAAAAGTCATCTCATCGACCCCCTAGCCCGTCGGACCCGTCAACTCCAAGGGCCGATGCTCCAAGCTCGTCTTCGCCGGTCTCTGCTCTAAGTGCCAAGGCTAAAGAGATGGCGATCTCAATTGCCAAAGCTTCTCACATAACTGGGATCCCTTATCTGCAGAGAAACGGCAATGCGCTCTTGCTGGGGACGGCTCTGACAAGGCGTGGTCGGGATGTTGAGTTGACTCGTAGGATGAAGGAGGCCAACCTTACCCCCGAAACCTTTCATGCCCGTCTAGGGCTAATCCAGACTGAGGTACTTCGAATTAAAGTTTGTCTTTCTTCGTCTTGCTCATACTTGTGCTAATAATTTAACTGTTGCAGCTATCGTCGATGATGGATGCCATGACGTCGGGTTATAGGGAATGTCTTGATGCAGAGCTTCGGGCAACGAGCAAATGAAGGCCGCCGGCGATAAGGGGACTACCGAGCAAAAGCTGCAGGAGGCGGAGACCAACGTTGGCGAGCTCACTCTGGCCCATGAGCTTTTGGTGAATGAAAAGGACAACCTTCAGAAGGAGATAGATGCCTTGAAGGAAGGGAAGGCCAAAGCTGAGGCTGACTCGAAGGTGCTCTCGGACGGTCTTCGCGTTTGTGAGAACCGGCTTCAGAAATCGACGGCTCAGATTGAAGCGATGAAGACGAGCCGTGATGCTGAGCTGGCCCAAGCCAGGCGTGATGCCGTCGACGACTTCAAGAAGAGTTTTGAGTGCCTTCAACTGGTCACCAAACATGCTAGTGGGTTCTTCAAAGATGGGGCTAAACATATGGCCAGGCGGCTTCTTCTGGACCCTGCAATAAAAGATCTTCTCTCCGTCCGGAAGTTGGCCGACCTTTGCACGGAGGAAGCTCACGACGACGATGCACGCTCGGTCCATCCCCTCGTCCCCTATACTGACAATGATTTTCTTATCATAAGGGAGGATGACGCCAAAGCTGGAAAAGACGAGTGGCCTATCCCTGCCGTTGTCCCAGGCAACTTCGATGCATATTACAAATACTTTATTGAAGACGGCCCTGACCCCGATGCAGCTCCTTCGGACGCCGGCGGTGCTCCTTAGTTTATTCCGTTGAAAAAATTGTAATCTCTTTAAACAATGTTTAGTTTGATTCGGTTGTCTTAAACAATGTTTCATTTTATTTGGTTGTGGTTCCAAACATTGTCTCCAAACAATTTTTCTCTTTTTGTAATATAGTCGGCCTGTTTCCTCTTTGTTTAGAGGGGGTCGTACGTACAATATTTGCTCTATGATTAAGTTATTCAATGCCTTTGTGTTCTGTTAGTTAATCTGTGTTAACGTAGATAGCATGTGATAACTTGTAATATAGTCGACGCTTGTTCAAACTTGTATTTTCTCAACGTCTCAATGGCTCGTAGGAATAGTACGAAGGTTCATAGGTTTCTTGCTCGTAGACAAGATTTTATGGACGAGTCGTCTTATTCCGTTATAGCATTCGACGAAGTCTGGCTTCGTCTAACCTTTATACTTGGCTAAAGTGAGTGCAAGTGTCGAAGTCTTTGCTACGACTGATTTTTATACTTGATCAAAGTAGTTGTAGGGGTCGAAGTCAGGCTTCAACCGCCTCAGGCTTGATTTGTAATGAACGAGGTTCGGCGAAGTGGTGAGTTTCCATTGATAATCTCTGATTAATAACAGCGTATTGATAACTCATTTACTTCCTACGACCTGGGGATTTATAGGTTATCCCTTAGACTTCAAAAATTACAGACCTCAAAAACTTCTTACAAAATGACAATAAAAAGTTTAAACTAAGAATCACAAAAGGGGTGCCTTGAGGGCGCTGAGTGTTTTCGACGACGACGATCAAAAGTAATACTTCATCAGATGATTGGCGTGCCATGGATGCTTGAGATGTTCCCCGTTGGGCTTAGACAGGCGGTAGGTTCCTTCTCTGACCACACTTGTGACGACGTATGGCCCTTCCCAATTGGGGGAGAGTTTGTTTTGGCGGGCTTTGAGTCCCGTCGCTTCGATCTTTCTGAGCACATGATCACCTACTTTAAAGAACCTTCTCTTCACCTTCTTGTCATGATAAGCCTTGGTTTTCTTTTTGTAATTCTCCATCCTTAATTGGGCGTCCAATCTCCGCTCGTCTACGAGGTCCAGGTCAACTTGCCGGTTATGGATGTTCTTTTCAACATCGTAGAGAGCAACTCGGTCTGTTGGAAGCCGAAGCTCGGCGGGAGCCACGGCCTCGTGAGCCATAAGCCAAAGCAAATGGGGTTTCCCCGTGGGCCCCCAGGTGGCTGCGCCGGGACGCTCTGCAGTGCCTGAAGGGAGTTCGTCCAACCATCTTGTGCCGCGTCCCTCGAGATTTTTACATAAAGCGGATAAGACGAGCTTGTTCGCCGTTTCCGCCTGCCCGTCGCCTCGGGGATAGGCGACGGACGACTGGAATGCTTCGACGCCCATTCTATTCAATTCTTGTTCAAATTTCCTTCGAGAACTACAGCCGTTGTCCGAAACAATTACCCTCGGGATTCCAAAGCGACACCATATTGAATCATGGATGAAGCTAGGGCATTGTTTTCGCAATTTTGTTTAAGGCCTTGGCATCCACCCACTTTGAGAAATAGTCAATCGCCACAATCACATATTTGACTCCTCCTTCGCCTGTGGAAAAGGCCCAATCGCATCGACACCCCACATATCAAACGGCCAAGCAGCCCATGACAGGGGTTTGCTCAGCTTGCTCGGTAGCTTGGGAGGTCGGCAAATCGTCGGCAAGTATCGCATTTTTTCACAAACCGTTTAGCATCTTCACTGAGGCGGGGCCGTAGTATCCCATGGTGATCAACTTGTCGGCCAATGTACGGCCCCGTGATGGCCTCCACACTCTCCTTGGTGTACCTCAAAAAGCAACTGAATGACCTTATCTGGGTGGACGCAGTTCAGCAATGGCCTGGTAATGGATCGTCGGTAGAGCTCTCCTTCTACGACCGTAAATCTAGGGGACTTTCTCTTGATTTGCCTTGCCAAAACTTCGTCCGTCGGCAAGTCATTCCGTTCAATGAAAACTTTCACTGCCTATCCAAAGATCTTGGACCGTCGACATTGCACATGACCTTTACTCGATCGTAGGCCGGTTGTTCCAAGTAGGCTAGGTGATGGCCGTGCTCCTCCTCCGGGAGTTGGGTCCGTAGCTAGCTTGGGAGAGCAGTGCTCGGCGTGTTCGTTGTTTTCTCGAGCTATCCTCTGTATGGCCCAAAATTCCAACCCTTGGATCAATTCTACGACCAATGAATGGTACTTCATAGGTGGAATCGACGACTTGATATTCTCCCCTCACTTGATTCACGATCAATTGAGAATCACAATAAGCTGCTATTTTGGTAGCTCCAAAACACTTTGCGTATTCAATGGCTGCTATGAGCGCCTCGTACTCCGCCTGATTGTTAGATGCTTGAAACTTGAACCTTAATACTTCTTCAAAAACTGTTCCACTTTCGGGCTCGACAAGAACGATCCCTGCCCCGCTCAGATTTCTAGTAGCTGACCCGTCTGAATAAACCTTCCAAAGAACCTACGGCAAAACCAACTCCTCTCGGTTTGTCGCCGACTTCCTTGCCTCGTCATTTTTCTCGAGGTCGTCTTTGGTCGTCGGCAACGCTCGAATGATGTTTCAACCAGAAGTCTCGCAAAGATTGTGCCTCGTAGGGTCTTTCTCGTCCTATACTCGATATCAAACTCAGCTAGCTCAATACTCCACTGAGTAGACGACCGTAGCTTTCAGACGGTGCAAGATCTGCGCAGTGGGGCATCCGTATAAACGATGATGGGGTGAGCAGAGAAGTATGCTCGTAGCTTTCGTGGCCGTAATTACGAGAGCGTAAGCGATCTTCTCCGCGTTAAAAATAACGAGTTTCCACATCCGATAGAGCCTTGGCCGACATAGTAGATCGGCCTCGTGTTCTACCCTCCTCCTCGACCAATACGGCGGCGACGGCCTTGTCACTCGCCGAGAGATAAACGTAAAGGTCTTCCCCCGCTACGGGGCTTTGTAGGAGTGGTGGGGAGCCAAGGTACTCTTTCACTGCTTAAACGACCGAGAACATTCATCCGTCCATTCAAGTCCTTTGCCCTCTGAGAGCTTTAAAAATGGAAGTGACCTCTCACAGACTCTGGGCAATAAAACGACCTAAGGCCGCTACTCGTCCATTTAAGCGCCGAACCTCCTTGATGCTCGTAGGTTCGGCCATGTCTATCAAAGCCTTAATTTTTCAGATTGGCTTCGATTCCCCGCCGAGAGAGCATGAATCCTAGAAACTTTCCCGCCGCAACACCAAAGACGCATTTAGCCGGGTTGAGGACCATATCATTTGCTCCTGAGGTTGGAGAAAGTTTTCTGTAGGTCGTCGACATGCTTTCTCTTTCTACTTTGACGACCATGTCATCAACATACGCCTCTAGGTTGTCGCCGATCCGGGTCTTTGAATACCTTGTTTATCATTCTTTGGTAAGTGGCACCGCGTTCTTAAGCCCAAAAGGCATCTTCGTATAACAAGAAGTTCCCCCGCCGCCCGAAAAGCCGTCTTTGGGATATCTTCCTCGGCCATCTTGATTTGGTGATAGCCTGAGTAGGCATCAAGAAAGCTCAAAGCCGAATGGCCGGCCACGTAGTCGACGAGCTTGTCGATTCTGCAAGGGGTAACTGCCCTTGGGGCACGCCAGTTTAGATCGGTAAAATCAACACATAATCTCCACTTCCCATTTGGCTTTTTTACAAGAACCACATTGGCTAACCAAGTTGTGAACCCAGCGCTCACAATAATCCCAAAGCACTCGCAATTTTTCAATCTCCGCTTTATAGCAATCTCTTTTTCACCGAAAAAACTCGACACCTTGCTTCTAATTTCATGGTGGGATTCACCCCAAGCTTATGAACCGCCACGTCCTCTCTAATTCCCTTCATGTCTTCCACTTTCCGTGCAAAAACATCGAGGTTCTTGTTTGAGTAGGGAGATTATCTCTTCCCTCTCCTCGTGCTTAACCGAGACCCCGCTTGATTTTCTCGCTCCGGATAGCCGGGGTTAATGACTAGTTCAATTAGCTCGTCTACCGGCTTCATCTCGTGGGCGTCGTCCCTAAAGTCCATGGATTCAATGACGATCTCTTTAATTTTCCTTCTTGCTTCAGCGCCGTCCGGTACCTCGTCGTCAATTAATTTATCCAAACTGCCCCCGATTCTCGGGCGACCAAAAGTTGTGGCTTTGCAGCTTGGTCGTCCCATGAATATTTCCTCAAAGACCCCAGGGTCGTCTATGCACTTCGATCGTCGAGATGCCGCATACGAGGTCATCGTCTCGCTTGACGGATTTAGAGAGCTTCACGTCGTGATCGGATCAAGCCGATTTCAATGGTTCGTTTTGCCTTCAATACATGCTCTAGGAATTCTGGGGCCGTCCCTAACACACATCCTACTCCGGCACGGATGGAAATTTGACTCGCTGACGGGGAACCGAGGCGACGATCCCCAAGGCGGCTTGACCCGCTGACCAAGGATTGCATGGTAGTCACCGACGACGTCCGATCACAATGAAAGTCACCGTTTTGATTGTTCTCAATGGGTGTTCTCCGATGTCGACCGGAAGGTCGATTCGCCTTCAGCATCTACCCGGTGATTGGTGAATCCTTCTGCACGACCTAAGTAAGGACTTAGGCGGCTATCGTGCAGACCCATTCTCCGGTAGACGTTGTAGAAACAAGATGTCTTCGCCGCTCCCGTATCGATCAAAATTCTTCTTGATTCGCAGCTTATCGATGAAACCAGGTATGACTAGAGTTTGTTGACGAGCTAATGGATTGGCTGGCAACTCGTAGGGAAAGAAACTTATCACGTCGTTTGGAGTTTCGATTTTGGGGGACATGTGGGGCCTTCTTTAGATGGTAGATGGCGCTCTTAATTTGGTTCTTGCTCGTCTCTTCGTAGATTACTAGGACCATTCTAGGATTCCTCTGGGGAGGGTCGTCGTTAGCAGCTCGTGTGTTGGCCGCCTGACGATCCTTCCTTCCATATTCTACAAGTCGCCCATCGTCGATCCATCTTTGAATGATCTTTTTCAAGCTGAAACATTCCTGCATCATGTCCTTTATCCCCGTGATATTTGCAATACTTGTTCATGTTTTTCTTTCCCTTCCCGTTAGGATTCATCTTCGGCGTCTGCCAAAATCAACGTTGCTCAAAATTTCGCCCTAGACACAAATGGAGTGGAGTGTACGACTCTGGGACTTTTTCTGCTTTCACTTTGTTTTTTCCTTTATCTCCGACCTTATCCTTCCTAGATTTTGTCGCCTCAACCTCGTCGACGGCCTTTCCCTCTCTTTGCAACTTTCTTTCTTCAGCCTCGGCGACGGCATATGCCTGGCATGCAGGTCTCATCGGACTCGGCCTGCGGACTTGAAGCTCGTAGTCTAGAGTGGGGAAATGACGCCGTGCCGAAGCAATTTATGATTTCCCGTCTCGTTAGGTCTTCATCAACTGATCTACCAGCTTCTTGAACCTCTCAAGTAGCTCATCGAGCTTTCAGGCTCCTCGGGATATGTTGCTAAGGTCGCTGACGCTTTACGACGTTCTCCCGCCGTAGCAAATCTTCCCAAAACTTCTTTCTCATCTCGCTTCCATGATTCGATACTCCCTTGGGCAAGCTTCTAAACCACCTCGTAGCCGCGTCGACCAAAGGTGCTCGTAAGAGCTGCACACGATGTCGTCGTGGCCCGAAGCTTTTGCCACTACGTACATTTGTGCCTCAAGGTGCCGTATGTGGTCGATGGCACTGGTGGAGCCGTCGTATGGCTTAAGTTTGGGTAGGTTAAAGCCCGGTTCTGGGGGTCCTGTTTCCAACATCCAGGGTGCAAGGGGATTCATGGTGCCACCGTCGTCATCAGAGTCGTCGCTGTCCGTTTTCTTTCTTTTTGCTCGTCGCTTCTTCCACTCGCGCCTCGCCTCAAGAACTCTCTCATATCTACCCCTCCCGCTGGGACGGCCTGGGAATCCTATTCGACGGGGCCCCCTGCAACGGTGTTAGATCGTTGCCTCACGGTGGGGCGGGTCGTTGTGAGATGGATCGCTCCCCGTAGCTAGGAGGGGAGACGGCCTATAAGACCTCGACAGCCTCGCTCATGACGAGGCGGGGTACGAGTTCTCTCTTTGGCTCTCGCGCTTGTTCATTTCTTGATGACGGAGTCTCGTAGACGACCGCGGACAATCTGATTCTGATTTGCTTCAGGATTCTCGACGGCTAGAGCTCTACGAAGCTCTGCTTCCCCAACTCGTCGTTGCCGCGACGGTGCTCCTCGCTCCGTCTCTCATTAATGTGATCCCTTAGGTCAAGCCGTGGTACAACACGCCATTCCCAGCTGGAGCCCCTTCACGACGACCAAAGATTCTCTCTCCGGTTTCTTCTCCTCCTTCCCGACGAGATTGTTTGGTGGGATGCCCGGGGAGCTTGAGGAGCGGCCATATGAATGAGCTCGTCTTGGATTTGCAAAAATTCTTCGAGGGCGTTGGCTCTTTCGACGAGGAAAGCCGCTCGTCGAGATTAGGTTGGGAGGGACCTCCCGCATATCTTGCCGCGTCTCCGCCTCCTTTCCAGCTGAGGTCTCCTCTCGCGCCGCCAAGCAGCAGCCTTTTCTCTCTTCTCCCGGCCGTTTGAAGGCTCGTATCGTCAACCATCCCTCGCGACTGTAACCCTTAAGTTAGGTTCCTAGGTGGTGAGGGTGGCCTCGGGATTTTCTGCCGAGGTGGTACGCCCTCATCCGTCGTAGACTTGCCGGCCGTATGGCCATCTCGACACCATTTTTCAAACTCTTCGGCCGTATTCCTTCTACTCGGAGATCACTAACACGTTTCCCGCAATGGAACCAATCTCGATCGCGCAGAAAGCGCGTGGGCTCGCTCTTGTGTTCAAAGAATGAATGAGCTAGCTAAGGATCTCGCACAAAGACAAGAAACAAGGGTAAACTGCGCCGGGGTCTTCCGGCAAGCTTCTCCTGGCTGAGAGTAAGATGACGGATCAAAAGTGGTGCAGATAATATGATATGTGAGCGGGTACGTGAATATGCAATAAATCATTACCTTGGCCCATGTTGATACTCTCTTATTTATAGTAGGAATAGTGATATTAGGGTTTTCACTGTGAGCCGCTGGATCGGATGGTCTCCAACCGTTAGATCGCCCTCTCGCCTTCTAGCGTACACGTGTCACGCCGGGATTGGTCCGTCTATGTAAGGACACCGCAGCCTTCGACATCCGATAAGTAGTTTACCTTATAAAGGAAAGTCAACTCCGCACGCCTTTATTGTTATTACCGGGCCGCATGATCGCACGTGTAACAAGGCATCAGAAGCGTGTCCGACATTATCCCAAATTAGCTAATTAACCAAGCTTGCGAGGAAGCTTAATAGAGGAGACGACCCGGAGCCGTATGTCCAAATGGGTCGTCTCCTCGAGGTACGTCTCGACGAGAGAGGGTTAGTCGCTCAATGACGACGCTCACTCTGGGACGAGTGTCAGTTGGTGTAGAAGGAAGGCTCGTCGTTAGATGGGCCTAGCTCATTGTCGACGATCTCTTCTTGGCGTATCGACGGGTTAGAAGCTAGCTCTTCCATTAATGGTGCGATAGCTCGTCGTTTGGATGGGCTTTGGCCGTCGCCATGGCGACGATCGCCAACCAATGTTGGACGGGCATGGCCCAAGGCTTTGATTTGATCCTTTCGTGGGTGGTCTTACGCTGGCCGCCCGGGGCTCGTAGCAAACATCGTGGGCTTCTACCCCATCACGAAATATTCCTGCATACACGCTACTCATGTGTGCAATAATATAAGTACATACTACTCCATGTAATATATTGCGTAATTTTAGTAAGGTACAAAAAAAAAAAAGTAAAATATATAGTAAAACATTATATTTATTTATTTTTCGGAATGGGGAGTAGTTTTTAACAAAAGTTTCTAAAAGGGTAAAATAAATTTAATGGTCATAAGATTTGTGATATACTCCATTCATCTTAATCATAAAATAAATGTTTGATTTTCTGTATTTTATTTTCTCATATATAGTGGAAAAAGAAAGAATATTTAGAAACTAGGCATCAATTCAATATAGCTATAGAGATATACATTGATAATTCATAATAACATAACATGGGACCCTTTTATACTAAACGTTTCCAGTCATGATAACTAGGTATTAATTGCTCTGGGAGAATATATTTTGGTAACATTTAAAATAGCTTAATTTTATTTATTCCATTTGACTAATAAACATACATTAATGACTACTTTATTCATGGTATTAATTATGTAATGGTCCAACTGCCCAACTCAAAACATTCTAATAATTATGACATTTCCTAGTGGCAAAAGCCACAATTTTAAGGGAATGAGTCAAAATTATATAATACTTGTATTTTAATCCTTAAATTAAAGAGGGTGAAATTGCAAAATATATTAGTCAAAATTTTACAAAAAATACGTTTTTCTTTAAGGTTAGAAAAAATGTGTTTTGATTCCCCCGATAGTGTCGGTGTTAAAGTAACAAAGTGCCAGTTTAAAAAGTGTTAATGCATGTATTATTATGTGTCAGTGTAAAAAAGTGTCAGTGTTAGTGTAACAAATTGCCAGTGTAAGATTATTAAGTGCTAGTGTTAGTGTAAAAAAGTGCCAGTATTAGCGTAAAAAAGTGTCAGTGTTAGTGTACCAAATTGCCAGTGTTAGTGTAAAAAAGTGCCAATGTTAGTGTAACAAAGTGCCAGTGTAAAGAGTGCTAGTGCATGTATTATTAAATGTCAGTGTAAAGAGTGCTAGTGCATGTATTATTAAGTGTCAGTGTAGGGTAAAAAATGCTAGTGTTAGTATAAAAAAGTGCCAGAAAAGAAAGTCGCAAGAATATATTATTAAATGTCAGTGTAAAATGATTTTTTTTTAAGCTTAGAAAAAAATGCATTTTTTTTATAAGAGCAACTCTATGTACTATGCTTAATGATAAAAATGTTAATTTCATGAATTGAAGGTAATAGTAAAAATGTTAATTTCATGAAGTTGAAGATAGTAAAATTGACGTAACTTTAAAATGAGTCAAATGAAATGACCCACATTTGCCGGCCACTCACTGTTAAAAGTATTTTTCTATTTGATGAAGAAAATTACAATATGATATTTATTTTGAGCCGAGTAGAGTTCAGAAAAAAAAAAAATACTTAGAGCAATAAACAGTAAAAAGTAAAAAAATCAAGAATGTAGTGTACAACAATTATTAAATATCAGCTCCACCAGAGAAATACTCCCTCTGTCCCGTCCCGTCTGATGATTCACCATTTTGGTGAAACACGTAAATTAAGAAAAGTGATGAGTGTGAGAAGGGTTGTGAGAGGAAAGTGAGTGGATATAAAAAGTGGGGCCCACAATTTAAATATGTGAGGGAGAAATGTTAGTGAATATGACAAGTGGGCTCCAAAATTTGAGTATGTAAGAGGAAAAAGTGAGTGAGATTGACAAATGGGGCCCACATTTATTACCATTTTAAGAAAGGTGAAGCTTCTATCGGAACACCAATTTGAATAAAAGGGAAACTTCGGACGGAAAGGAGGGAGTAGTTATATACTAGGTACTAAAAAAAGGCCAAAGAAAAGGCTCTAATAAAATTGTCTGCTTACATTTCTACCATAAAGAGCTAGTTACCCAAACATTATGTATGTATGCCCAGTAGCTCCCATTACTTCACAGGCTGTAACAGAGCTTCAAACTGGCTGGGGAAACAGACATTTTCAAGGATAATAATTCCAAGCTAATCCCCCTCCCCTCCCATGTGCCTTTCTTCCCTTTTTACACCTACTCATCCTCCCCTCTCTTCTCCTCCTGCTAATTCCTCTACTTTCCTGAGAAAATTTCTCCAATTTTCCCATCATGTGGGAATCTGAAACTGAATCAGTTGGAGGTAGGGACTATGGCAATGGAGTTCTTACCACTACCAAGAACACTGTCCAGACTGATGGCTTTGAACAAAGAGGCCAATCTTGGTATGTACTTGTACCCTTTTCTCATTCTTCTCTTCCTAGAAAATACCCATGTTTTCTTTCTTTCTTTTTCGTTTTCACAAAATCTTATAAGTATATTGAGTACTTCCTCCGTCCCAAAATGAATGACCAAGAAATTTTCAATTCCGCTCTTTTGGTCATTCCTTTTGGGACGGAGGGAATAGTATTAATGATTGATCTAGTCTGAGAAAAATCTGCAAAGGTATTCATAATCCTTAGAGAAGTTAAGAGTCTTAAAGTATGTAGTTTGAGATAATTATGGGATACTTTACTACTTGGGGTTATGCATAGAGAACTGAACATGATTTATATTGTTGCGTAACAAACGAGCACCAAATTTATGTTGTGTTAAAATGACAAATTTATTACTGTAGTATTTTGGGTTATGTAAAGCTTCTGAAGTGTGTGGTGTGTTTTTCACTGCAAATAGGTTTGTTGCTACTGATATACCAAGTGACTTTACTGTTCAAATTGGAGATGCTAGTTTCCACTTGCACAAGGTATATCTACTCTTTCCCTATTGATGTAAAGGAGTAAATGATTAACCAAAAACCGCCTCTTCCGTCCTAAAATGATTGTCCTTTTTTCTTCAAAACGATGATCAAAAAGGGATAATCATTTTAGGTACTGTAACCTGGGACTTGAAGAAAGTTTAACAACTTCTGTCTTGTTTCTGTCTCTAGTATCCCCTGCTTTCTAGAAGTGGAAAGATGAACAGAATCATATATGAATCAAGAGATGCAGAGTTGAGCAAGATAGTTTTAGATGACTTACCAGGTGGGCCCGAGGCATTCGAGCTAGCAGCAAAGTTCTGCTACGGAATTGCTGTTGATCTCACAGCAACAAACATATCTGGACTCAGATGTGCAGCTGAGTATCTTGAAATGACCGAGGATTTAGAAGAAGGAAATCTCATCTTCAAGACCGAAGCTTTCCTCAGTTACGTTGTTTTGTCATCATGGAGAGATTCCATACTGGTATTAAAAAGTTGCGAGAAGCTATCCCCCTGGGCAGAAAACCTGCAAATAGTTAGAAGATGCAGTGAGTCAATTGCTTGGAAAGCGTGCGCAAATCCCAAAGGGATCAGATGGCAGTATACCGGAAAACCATCAAAAGTTTCGAGCCCAAGTTGGAGTGAAATGAAGAATTCAAGCCCAAGTAGGAACCAACTAGTTCCTCCCGATTGGTGGTACGAAGATGTATCGATACTAAGAATTGATCACTTTGTTCGCGTTATTACTGCGATAAAGGTGAAGGGAATGAAATATGAATTGGTTGGAGCAGTATTAATGCACTATGCAATGAAATGGCTTCCAGGATTGATAAAAGAAGGGATGGGAATAGGGGAAGAAGGAAGTAGTAGTAGTAATAGTAATGGGAGCGGAAATAGTTGGAAAGGCGGACTTCATATGATTGTGGCAGGAAACAAAGATGACCCGTCTTCACCGGTTCAATCCAGAGATCAAAGAATGATAATCGAGAGCCTAATTAGTATAATTCCGCCACAAAAAGATAGTGTTTCTTGTAGCTTCCTTCTTAGGCTATTGAGAATGGCAAACAAGTTAAAAGTGGCCCCCGCTTTGGTTACTGAACTGGAGAAACGCGTGGGGATGCAATTTGAACAAGCTACATTGGGAGATCTTCTCATACCGTGTTATAATAATAGAGGGGAAACTATGTTTGACGTAGATCTTGTTCAGAGACTTTTGGAGCATTTTCTTGTTCAAGAACAGATGGAAGGTTCGAGTCCAGGTAGACAAACTGTGTCTGAACAACATATGTATGAAGGGATTCAAAGGGCTAATATTTCAAATGCCAAGATCAGAGTAGCAAAACTTGTTGACAGTTACTTAACAGAAGTGTCCAGAGATAAAAATTTATCTCTGACGACATTTCAGGTCCTGGCTGAAGCTTTGCCCGAGTCAGCAAGAACTTGTGACGATGGCTTGTACCGAGCAGTTGACTCTTATCTCAAGGTAATCAAATTTTGACCCCCAAGTTTTTTTTTTTTTTTCTAATATCAAAACAATTTTAATTTTGACAAATTTTTTGACAGGCTCATCCAACCCTGTCAGAGCACGAAAGAAAGAGGCTTTGTCGAGTAATGGACTGCCAGAAGCTGTCAATAGATGCATGTATGCATGCAGCACAAAATGAAAGGCTTCCGTTGAGAATTGTTGTGCAAGTTCTTTTTTCAGAACAGGTGAAGATAAGCAATGCAATAGCTAATACCTCACTTAAAGATGCTGCTGATTCTCAGTACCAACCAATGGTGGCTAACCGGAAAACATTACTCGAAGGGACCCCACAATCTTTCCAAGAAGGATGGTCAACTGCTAAGAAGGACATTAATACTCTTAAGTTTGAACTGGAGACTGTAAAAACCAAGTATTTAGAGCTCCAACATGATATGGAGAATTTGCAGAGGCAGTTTGACAAGGTGGCAAAGCCAAAGTCGTCGTCTGCTTGGAGTAGTGGGTGGAAAAAACTGGGCAAGATCACTAAGATTACGACTATGGAGAACAATGATAGCGGGTCTCAGAATCCAGAGCAGCCAAGAAAGACACCTAGAAGGTGGAGGAACTCAATTTCATAGTAGAGGAGATCACAGAGCAATGAGACTGTCAAAAGAAGAATTCTGCTATAATGATTTGTTTTCTATTTTTTTTCTTTCCATTTTTGGGCCTTCTTCCTCTTTTTTATTTTTTTATTTTTCTAGAACATAGATGTTTCCCAATTTATTTCACAATCTGTGTTTCTGTTAATGGTGGTTTCCCCGAAGTTTGAGGTTTGGCTTCAAATCTCCAAGTTTGTTGTTATGTTTATTGAGAAGTTACCGCTAGTATACACAGCAGAGTTCATCATCATTCAACATCAAAATTATTAGAGCTTATCGAGGTGTATTTTAACACCTATGCCATTCTAAAAAAAATGACAACCTTATGATATAAGAGCTCCCACTATGCGTGGGGTCTATGTAAGGGTTACCTGGGCTATTCTAAGCAAAAAGATGCTAAAATATACTCTAGGAAAATGTACTTTCTCTGCCTTCAGAGACAAGCGATAAAATTGGAACGATACAGAGAAGATTAGCGAATTGTACTACCCCAGTTAATTGTGTGTACAACTTACTTTATATAGATAATATCAAATTGTAAACCTTTAAGCACTATCAAATATGCTTCATCAAAGGCTAAGATAATCTAATTTTTCATTTATGCTATTCAAAAGCCAAATACAGATTAATAGATAGTAAGTATTTGAGCATCACGTGTGTGCCTTAAATTAATTAGTACCATTAACAGTTTAAACCTATCATAATATCCAATCCAGGGAGCCATGAGAAGCCACGTTGGGAGCTGCCTAACTTCATTTATAGCCACTAATGACTCCGCTCAACGCCAAAAAGCTATGATCTTGTTTCAATAAATAAACTTGTACCCATTAAAGTATACTATGTCTTCTAATGAACCGCTAAATAAGAATGTCAGCTTTAAATTAAGCACTTTAAATGGATATTGATTCAACTTGATCGTGACACTGTATTTGTGATATCCATCATCACATCGGAAATATGTGGAAATTTAGTATGATATATAAAAGGTCTATACACTACTACTAACCATCAAATCATCCATTGGACTTTTGGAGGCCTGTGATTGACCCAAATGAGGAGGTGTTTAGTGCACCAGTGTGTGGTACCTATGCATCGGGTCGGGTTTAGGGCTCGGGTCATTTACAGTTTTAGTATTGGTCTGTTTGTCCGATTCTGTGACTTCAGTCAGACAGAAGTAGGTGCACAACTCTATTGCATATACCTACTGTAGTTTACCCAACAAAACTTTAAAGATTCGTCATCCTCAACCATGAGTTTAGTTAAAAAAATTGGCTTGCTTTCGGATCCCCTCTCTGACAATTTAACAAAAAACTAAAACGACTAGCATTTTTCAGCTGATGTGCCCATATATATCCGCAACCGCTCATTTTTAAAATGAAGCCCACATGATGTGCTTCTCAATAATTCATTCAACAGTATGGTCTCAGCTCCTTTATGTTGTTTTGGGCACAGCTAATTAACCTACTCAATGATATGATGAATACGTCCAGATTATATGATATGCTTGTAGCTAAATGCAGACATAATACATCCAATCCATATACTATAGGAAAAAGGCTATTTCCCATACTATAAGCAAGGATGAAAACTATGTTGAAGGACTGTGAGAAATTGACAAACCTGTAAATCATCCAAATTTGCTAAAATAATCCTGCAGTCAAGAACCAATGTCTCACGTAGCGTTGATGAAGACATCATGTCTCACTCCTACATCATTTTCGGTTGAAGATGCAAGTAAACTGAAAATAAATAAATTGAAAACTGTAACCCTTGGAATTAAGAAATACTGATGATTACTACTCCCTCCGTCCCAAAA
Organism: Adenophora triphylla var. japonica; assembly: GCA_022495995.1. Taxonomy (NCBI): domain Eukaryota; kingdom Viridiplantae; phylum Streptophyta; class Magnoliopsida; order Asterales; family Campanulaceae; genus Adenophora; species Adenophora triphylla. The sequence goes on along the minus strand of JAFEMH010001751.1, from coordinate 298,482 downwards.
ATGAATTTCCAAAAAAAATATTCAGTTTTGCTGCAAATTTGAAAATTTTTTGGACATTTATTTTGGGACAGAGGTAGTACTAAAATGACATCAGAAAAAAAATAGTTGAGTACTATAATACAGTTAGTTTATTCAGACTGAATTTATATCTCCTTCATGTTCTGATTGTGCATGAATCCAGCAAAGGGAAAATTATATTCATACTACCCCGTAGAAATATAGTGGTCGCATTTTATCTTTTAAAAGTCAACCTAGTACGAAATCAAACCACATATTAACATACATTTGTTATGTCTTAAGATAATAGATATTAAAGTTCTATGAATGAAAAATCAACCGAAACTGCTTCCCTTGTTTGCTGAATTCTTCTTACTCTGATAGTGTTGGAACTTGAGAAAGGATTCAACCTCATCCATATTAACTGTACTTCTTCCACAAGCAAATGTCGCGATCAAGTGATTATATGATTCAGGAAGCGAGAGAAGTAGTAAATGGGCTTTATGTTCTACCTCAATTTCAACACCAATTTCCTCAAGCTGTTCCACAATTCCTTTGAACACCTTCATGTGTTCTATGAGATTCCCACCTTCCTCCATCTTCAAACTAAATAATCTCAACTTCATATAAAACCTTGTGATGTTGCTACACCGCCTCCTGAGATATAACTCCTCTAGCTTTGCCCACAATCCCTGTGCAGAATCTTGACACATAACTCTAATCAAGACGTTATCACTTAGACAAAGCTGAATCGTGGAGTAACATTTGGCCTCTATTTCCTCCCAATCATCTTCCGTTATATTTTCTGGCTTACCTTCTGACGTAGCGGAAGACTTGATAAAGATTAATCACAGAATTTCGCTCGAGAAATTCATCGATCAACCGTCAATTTTCGCTCGAGAAAACTGAAGAGTAAACACTCAAATTTTATTAATCAACAACTGATTTTCGGAATTACACAAAACCCTATTTTTATATGACTCCTACGACTTGGAAAACAAGTCAAACACTTCTAAAAATATACCTAATCTATATGGTAACCTAATAAACCATTATTTTATCATAATATTGAGTAAATCTACTTCTAAACATGATTTATCCCCTAATTAAATAATAATCCGAAAATAACATTAAATAAATAAAACTAAAACTGAACTTATCACTATATTCATCTTCATCATTCTCCTCGGCTTCGAAAAATTCGTCCTCGAATTTGCAGCATGTTGTAGTCGAATCTTGATCATTGCATAAAAAATATTTGTAACGATCCTCTCATTGAAATGATACTTGAACACTTGAAATCTTCCTTTACAACCTTGTCGGACTTTAAACTTGCTTACTTGAGTAACAACCTCCATCCAATCCGTCCAATGTAATCTAATAAACTCATGAAGTAACAAATTCTTTATGTAACTAGAAGAAAATGTCTTTGAATGAGGGATATCAAACGGGTCAACGAATCGATGACTAATAATCTCTTCATCATAAATCGAAGGCTGAAACCAATCAATCTTAGATTGCGGAAAAGGTGTATCGGAAAAAGGTAGGACACTATCAAACTGACAATTTTCACAATCATACCTATCGTATATTGGTGGTTTTGACCAATCGATGGAAACTTCGGTAGTCGCCGATTCGACGAAAGGCCACGAAATATCACCACCACCAGAATCCACCGCCCAGTCTCGCAGTCCGTCGCTGCCACCAGGTCTAGGCTGATTCCTCCGAGCCAGTTGATTGAACAAGTCGGTCATCCAGGCCGTAAACTGTTCCATCAACAACTCCATACGTTGATCTACGATGGATCCGATGCGTTTCTCCAAAACTGCCTCATCATGCTCGTAGATTGCTTCCACAGTTTGTCTCTTCTGCCCTCGAACCATTCTTCCTGAATCGAACGACAAGCTCTGATACCAACTGACGTAGCGGAAGACTTGATAAAGATTAATCACAGAATTTCGCTCGAGAAATTCAGCGATCAACCGTCAATTTTCGCTCGAGAAAACTGAAGAGTAAACACTCAAATTTTATTAATCAACAACTGATTTTCGGAATTACACAAAACCCTATTTTTATATGACTCCTACGACTTGGAAAACAAGTCAAACACTTCTAAAAATATACCTAATCTATATGGTAACCTAATAAACCATTATTTTATCATAATATTGAGTAAATCTACTTCTAAACATGATTTATCCCCTAATTAAATAATAATCCGAAAATAACATTAAATAAATAAAACTAAAACTGAACTTATCACTATATTCATCTTCATCACCTTCCTTTGCCTTCAAAGCTCTGTCCACGCCCTGTTGAACTAGGATATCTTTCACCCTTGTTTGCCATAGGGTAAAGCCTCCTTTCCCATCTAACAGCTCCACCTTAAGGGAATCGAAATGAATCCATGTCATGGGTAATCTTGATCAAATCTCCAGAGATGGACCTGGAAAAGTATCGGAAATAACTTTCATCCTTCATTGCATATACAATTTAGGGAACCTAATATACACATCAAGCACTGGCGGAGCCACCCCTACACTTAAGGGGGCAAGCATATTTAAAATTTACAAATTAACACTAGAATTTTTTAGAAAAATGATATGCTAGTGTAAGAAATCATATTTTTCGAATTTTGACCCCCTTCATATTGAGAAAAAAATACACTATATTATAATTTTGCACCCCCCCCCCTTTAAACTATATGTAAAATAATTTTTGAACGCAAAATATTCTTGCTCCCTTTACCAAAACATCCTGGCTCCGCCACTGACATCAAGGCTTCAACTTTAATCCTATAACTCCCCTTTCCAATCTACAGAAACCTTAAATTGGAGAAGCATAATACCCTCTTTGTTGCAATTAAAAAAATCAATATTTCAGTATGTTTCATTAAGTCCACTTTTGAACATTATGCATACAATCTCTATATCCCTCCGATATAATTTGTGGAGAGAGTTTAATCTCATGGAATTACAAAGGTATAAACCCCATATTTATACACAAATCCTAGGATTACTAAAACTCGAGGAATACTCATCTTATGGTCTTACCTAAACTATATCACCTAATTTAAGGTAAGATGATAATTATAAAAGATATGCACAATCTCCTAATCTATTGTATCATTGATACGTATATTCTTTTGGATTTGTCTGATCTCCAGCTCGATTCCGCTTCATCTCCATCTCGATTCCTTCTATTCAAGCGCTTTAACCACGCACTTCCTTCTAACTCCCTCCCATGTTTTTACCCTCAATTGTTCAAGTATTATAGTAATTGAACGTGGACACGAATGAAATCAACATTAAATATTGAGTTCTTTGATTAATTCAATTGTCTAGGGTTAGCTAGGTCAAGAAATCAGAACTTTTGTAGTTGTAGTAATCAAATCATACATGTGAATAAGAATCTAACCAAGATCGCGCAGAAGCAACCATTTAATTTGAAAAATTAACAAAGGAAATATGGAAAGAAAAGATTAGAAGGAACTTACAGAGAGTGATTTCAAGAGAGAACTCAGAATTAATTGAATTCGTATATAGAGGTTCTATTAAACCTTAACATTGGCGGGAAGGCGGCGAGGTTATTGTATTGACTGATAAGACCAAATTACCCTCGTTGCTTTGTCTTTTGAGGGATTTACCATATAATCCCTCAAACTTATCATTTTTACCTCACAAGACAAGCAATATTTCATCTAACCATATACTCCCATTGTCCCATAAGTCTTAATAATTACACCCTCCCATCATTTAACTATGTTCACCCTCCCATCATTTTACTAATTCCACCCTCTTTGTCAATTTACTTTCTCTCCAACCACCATCACCTTATGACACCCCCTCCTCATCTTCTCCAGTTAACACCTCCGGCAACCATCAACTCCGACGATCAACTCCGGCGACTTTTTTTTTTTTTTCGGTCGGCAACCTCTTTGGCGACCAAACAACTGAGAACTTAACTTATCAGTAAGTTCTCAGTTGTAAACTAAACTACTAATAACACGATTAACTCTGGCGACCTTTCCGGTGAACAAACAACTGAGAACTTAACTTATCAGTGAGTTCTCAGTTGTTAACTAAACTACTAAGATCTCGATCAACTCCGGCAACCACCAACTACGGCGACCTCTCCGGAGACCAAACAATTAATAAGTATCAGTAAGTTCTCAGTTGTCACCTAAACTACTAAGAATACGATCAACTCCGATGATCACCAACTCCGGCGACCTCTCCGACGATCAATGAGGGTGACCAAGCTTCCCCTTCTAAAATTGACCCTACTAGGCCAAGCACCTCAGCCTTTCTCAGGTTGGGGGCCCATTCTCAAAGCCTGAACAGCCTCTCCCCTGCTCAAAAGGGTTTGAAGAGGCTGGCGGAGGAAGCTAGAGCCGAGAAAGCCCTCTTACTCACTGGCCCAAAAACTCATCTAAAAGCTCCCATCACCTCCCCAAATACTCCTCTCACCCCCGAGATAATCCTCAAGAGGCAGGAAACCCTGGCCGCTAGGTCCAAACTGAGCCGAGGCCATAGCCATCAATGACGCTCAGTTGGATTTGGTTGAGCTAGAGGCAAACGGAGGAATGCCCCTCCCAGCAGGGTCCCAAAGGTTCTCCCAACTAGTCCCCGCTAATTCGCTTGCTAGTCAAGCTAGGGGGCACAACGGGCAAAACCAACCCTCAACAGCAACCAGGTAGCAACGGAGAATGTGGTGAAAGTTTATGATAGCGAGGAGAGAGGGGAGGAGGCTCAGTCCAATCACCGCGTAAAGTCCAAAGCCAGACCCGTGGCTTACGCCAGGGAGAAGGCCGTGACTCCGCGTGCTAAGAAGCCAAGGGTGGATAACCAGAACCCATAATTTGTTAAGTTCATGCACCAAATGTGGGAGACCCACCAGAAAACGGCCCAGAGGTGTGGCCGCACCATGGATGCATTTAGTGATAAGATTGCCCGGTCACCCATTCAGAAGGAGAAATCCCCCCAGATAGAAACATATAATGATTCAAAAAATGCCAAGAGCCATATGGGGAGGTTTGAAGGGAAGATGTCCCTATTCTCTTCGGATGAAGCGGTGATGTGTAAGGCCTTGGCCGAAACATTCACGGGCAAGGCACTATCTTAGATGCTGGCCCTCAAGCCCAAGTCCCTCAAGTCCTACAATCAGTTCAGTCAACCCTTCCTGAATGCATTTGCTGGGGCAGGCGAGCCCGCATGGCCCAAGACAGACCTGGTCCGAGTCAAGCAAGCACCGACAGAGACCACGAAAAGCTACTTCTCTCGGTTTAGAAAGATGAGCGAGCAGATTATAGATCTGGAAGAGGGTGACATCAGACTTTGCTTTGAGGGCGGTCTCTCCTCCTCGTTCCTAAAAATGAACTTTGCCTCTAACAGGCCTAAAAGCGTGGAGGAGATGTACGAGCGGGCATCTGCCATTGCCTCTGCAGCGGAGCCAAGTGAGGCCGCTCCAGCTTAACCAACCTTCACCAGGCAATCAAATCCCTTTTTCTCTAACCTCTTTTCAGGAACAAAAGATCAAATTCCAAAGGGAAAAAGAGCCTCCAAATGGGGACCTTTAAGGCTGCTTGATGATCAAGAACCTCTGTCCAAGGCTGTGCTGAAATCAAGACAGGATGATACCTTTAAGTATGATGATGACATGAGCTGGGAATGGAACAATGAGATGTATTTCAGGGGAGTGGAACCAAGGATCAGAAAGGAGCTGGAATCTGAAAGAAAATAAATCCTTGATGCCAGAAAAGAAAGAGAAGAAGACTCTGACTAGAGTCTGTTGGTGAAGTCTTTTATTTTACCTTTCTGAAAATTATGTGTCTTAAACATTTTTTTGGATAATGTTTTGTGTTTATGAACTTGTGATTGAATCAAGAAGATATGACTTCACTTCATTGGTACATTCAATTCATAAGTTTTCTTGCGGGCATATCTTCATAAGATATATTACTTTGCCAAAAAGGGAGAAATTGTTAGGACCTAACTATGTATCTACATAGTTAAGTATGATTTTGACAAAGAAACATATCTAATATATCAGACAGCCAAGATATACTCAACAAACAACAGATAGCCAAAATATGACAAGTAATGATAAATCAAGCTGATAGTGATCAAGAGAACCAATCCAATAAAACAAGTGTTACTTCATTACAAAGAGATCATTACATATCACCTAACTCAAACCATGCCCTTTACTCATCAAGATTTAATAGCTAAGACTGACAGCTAAGAAACTCAACAGCAGAGAATTCATCACTCTGACAACTATGATCTTCAGTGCCAAGAACAATGTTCTATTTCATTGATGACAAAGATATGCTGTGCTTAAATCTCTCAACAAACATTGCCATGTCATCTCCATGAAGATCTTCTGAATTTGGGTTGTAAATTCCAGCCTGTTTACATCCAGTCAACAATGCACTAAATGCAAACACTATTCCACCCACAAACATTTGCTGCCTTGTCTCCTCTAACGGCTCTTTCTCAACTTATAAAAGGAAGACTCAATGACTGAATCATCTGCCCCTCAACACACAATCTTTTGCAACCTTTCTCAAACCCTTGCATACCTGCAAACCTGTGAATCAACATCAAAAACAAACTTCAGACACTTGAGACTGCACTTCAAGTGTATAATCAAACTTGTAAAACACTTAAGACTGTACTTTAAGTGTGGACTCTGTAATTTGCTTCGTAACAAGTAAATCCCTAATTGACTGTACTAATTAAAGAAAGTTCAAGGAACTTGCCTGATCAATCTTTGTAACTCTTAAAGCGACCTAGAGTATAGTGGATTGAGTTCACTTATCAAAATTGACAGTGAGAGTGGACGTAGGAGGAGTGAACTCTGAACCACTTTAAATTCTTGTGTTCTTTGGTATTATCACACACAAACACACACACACTCACACACACTTACACTAACCACTTTGTCTTTACATTATTTCACCTTACTATTCCGCTGCACATTACTCTATGTTATTTTAATCAGTTAATATGTGACAGCTAAGATTCACCTTAGCTGTCAAAGCTTAACTGCCTGATCTTCTCTTAGTTGATCAAGTACACAGAGCCTTTCAAAACTCATATTATTTAGCTGGGAAGCATTCAATTTCAAAAGTTTTTGCCATACTTTCATTATTGAGTCAGTCACATGATAATTTGAAAATAATAAATTTGACCATTGTTATAAAGATCCTTTTGATATCAATCAATTAAGAATTTCATACTCTTGGTTCATCAAGAAGCTTATTATTGATTACTTTCTCATAACTCGTTGGACTGATTGGATGGATATCGTCACGAAGGTGATAAAATATAACATTCATCAATGAATTTTGTAAATATTCTTACAAGTATTTTTCATGCACTTCACAAAATTCGTGGGCGAATTTTCTTCAAGTGGGGGAGTATGATGCAAGAGCCAAGTGGTCGGTATTTGACACTCTCAACAAAGTTAGTCAACTTTTATCTCCCATTACGTTTATTCAAGCATTACAAGAAATATATGGTTGGAAAGCTCTATGAATCTAGTTTCCAATGCACTTTTCGGATCAGAATTTGGATCATTCTAGAGGGAGTTATGAACATTTTCGTGACAGGTAGCCTGAAAGTCAGATTCATCCGAAAATGGGCTAAGTTTTGATGTTTATCAAGTCTTTTGAGTTTTCTATGTTTTCTTATCACTAAATATTAATTATTAGATTTATCTTTAATTATTTTGTTATTCCTAAGCTTGGAGGGATGTTCCAAGTAATCTATAAATAAGCCACAACATATTTTTGTAAGGTAGAGTTTTGGATAATAATTTTATTTGCAAAATACCACTTTGCTTGGAGTGAGCGACATCCTCCATTGAATCAAGCTATCGGTTTGGTCGCGTCGAGTGGCTTCCGCGATTAGTGACGTTGAGTGGCTTCCGTCATCCCTTGTTGAGTGGCATCCTAGGTTTCTATCTTTTGTAGGTCTCGACCTGCATCAGATTTGGATCACGAGTTTGTGGCGAATGGTAGGGATGCAAATTGGATTTAGGTTTATTAAGCTATAATAACGAAGAATCCAGCATATAACGTCCATTGTGGATGGCAGCAACTGATTTGAAGGCCGGTGAGAAGGTGGATATATGGATGGTTGGATTGCTTGCAATGGAGTTGTTTTATGGGAAAATCTGTGCTTCGAATCCACAGGAATTTATGAGGCTACTATTGAGGATCAAAGATTCAGAATAGAGTTTGTTCGAGTGATTCTGGACAGATACCATCAAGATTGTTGGGAGAGATGATGGTGCTATGTTTGGATCCGAACACGTTTAATAGGCCAACTGCTAAGGATCTCTTGAATCATGAATTCTTCGGCATGCCACATGATTGCAAATTCAAATAGTTGAAGGTTGATAAGGAAATTAATCTGTTGTTGAGGGCTGATACTGGAAGATTATGATTCATATTAGGGTTACCTATGTCAGTTTTATCAAGAAATTTCATGTATGGTTAGTTTAGTTAGTTAGTTACTGTTATTCTTGTAGGTGGTGTTCTATTATCTTTATAGCTTAAATATTCCTTGCACTTTTATCATTGTTTTGTAATTAACTGGTTTTCTTCCGTTTATTTTGATACATGTATCTCTCTCTCTCTCTCTCTTGTTTGCACTAGCCACTCTCTCTCTCTCTCTCTCTCTCTCTCTCTCTCTCAATCTCTTCCAAAAGAATAGTTCATTTTATTTTTATAATAATCTCAATTGAATTTTTGACCAAAATTTTTGAAAGGCCCTTGTTTGATATGCAAATGATCAGACATCTATGGTTTGTCTTAGCTGTCAGATATTTGTTGAGTTGTGCAGCGGAATAAGTAAGGCTTGAAATAATGATGGGACAATGAACACAATGAAATAATGCAAGTGTGTGAATGTGTTTGCAGAAAAGGTAATAACACAACAAGATTTAAAGTGGTTCAGAGTTCACTCCTCCTACATCTACCCCCACTGTCAACTGACAAGTGAGATCAATTTATTATAATCTTAATCAACAAGAATTACAACGATTGATTAGGCAAGTTCCTTGAACTTCCTCTTCCTAATTAGTACAGTCAACTAGGGATCCACTTAAAGTACAGTCTTAAGTGTTTTTACAACTTGAAGTACAGTCTCAAGATTTACAAAACAAATACACTCAAAGTACAGTCTTGAGTGTTTACAAAATAACTAATACACCTAAAGTACAGTCTTAGATGTTTACAATCATAAACTTATCACACTAAGGTTTGTTGTTGAAGAAACAGGGGTTGAAGGGTGAAGGTTTGGATTTGGAGCAGTGTTTGAAGGGTAGGGATTGGTGTTTAAGGTTTGGATTACAGGAGGTGTGTAAAGGTGTAAGGGAAAGGTTTTTGGATTGTGAAAAAGAGAGTTTTTCAAAGGATATTTTGTGCAGAGGTTGAACTCTTCTATTTATAGCCTTCAATGTAGCCGTTGGAATATGACTGTTGCAGCTTCATTAATGAGTCTTGGCCCCACTTGTCCACTTGCAGGTCTTCATGAGCTGGATTGAGCTGTAGGCTTCCAGAAGTTCTTCAATGGTCTTCAAAGGTTAACTTGATAGCTGTGAAGATACAGGATCCATCTTGGTTGAGATTTTGGCATCAAAGTATGAGACAGAGTAATGGCTGTCTGAAGGAATGAAGCCATAGCTGTCAGATCATACCAAGGCTTAGCTATCAGAATTGATCTTTAATAAGGATTGAGATTCACTTGATGATCTTGATAGCTTAGAAAAGGAATATGATTCATGTAATTGATTGATTGTAACCAATGTATAAAGCAGAATCATAACTGTCAGACTCACAGCTATCAGAGTGAAGGACCATTACTGACAGATTTCATCTTTTGATATAAACCCTGTTCTATATATTCCTTTATCAAAACCAACTAACTATGACATTGATCCAAGTTAGGTCCTAACAATTTCCCCCTTTTTGGTAAAGGAAGATCTATTTAGAACATGACTTCACAGTTAATGATAAGAAAGATATTAATGAAAGAAGTAATTCAGGGATTCTCAACATTCACAAGTAATCTGAATGAGATTGAAATACTTGGAATTAACTCAAAATGAAAGAAGTTCACATATTACATCCATAAATACTGAACCAAACAAAACAGATTGTTTCAAACACAAAAAAATGTTCCACAGTAATACAATTCAATCATCTGCCAGTTGATCATAGAACTCTTCTCTTTCTTTCCTGGCTGATATGAGCTCATTTCTTTCTTCCTCCAGCTCTCTTCTCATATCTGGCTCAACCCCTCTGTAATAGAACTCATTGTTCCATTCCCAAGTCATCCTCTCATCATATTTGAAGAACTCATCTTCCTTTGCTTTCAGTTGAGCCCTTGTAAGAGGCATTTGATCATTTCTTATTCTCATTGTGCCCCACAAATTCTTCTTCTTGTTCTTTGTTTTCTTGCTTTTCTTGGGCACATTGGATGGACCTGGTTGTGTTTGAACTGGTGCTTGAACTTCAGGGGAACTTTGAGTAGATTGCTGAGGAGGGTTGGTAATGGTAGGAGATGGAATTTTTATGGGTGATTCCTGATCTGGGCTTGAAGGATCATCATCATTATCATCACTGTCAGAGTCTGAGGAGACATCAATAACAATATTGGCTCTGTTTTGGCTGACAGCTATTGGTTCTCTAAACTTTTTGATCTCTGGAATAGAGATCAATCTCATGAAGAGTGAGTTTTCATTGGGAGAGTTGAAATTTATGGGATCAACAGAGATAGAAGGTGAAAGATATGGCTCAATGCCTGGATTTAAGGTTGGAAGAAAGATTTTGACCTTTTTGCTTATCAAGAGCATAAGAGCACACTTTTGTTCAAACAGTGAGTGAAAAAATGATTTTGCAAGCTCAATGCACAAGGTGAAGACTAGACCATTTGGCATATAGAGGCAGGAATTGAGTGATGGGGAGAGAAGTTGATTGAAGAGAATTTCCCAATCAAGAAGTGTGTTGGGAGTGATGAATTTTGGGAAGGATGGGATTTGGTGAACAAAATTTGAGGTTGATGAGATCCTTGATACTTTCCACTCTTCATAGGCAAAGAAAACCAATCCTGCAAGGTTTCTTGCCACCAAAATCAGACCATTTTTTGACAGCTCCCAGGATTTAGGATAAGTAAAAGGATTTGCAATTTCAGGGATATGAGTCACATGGGCTAACTTTGTCCTTATTGCCTTGATGGAAGGGATAGAAAACTCAATGCCACAGCTAAGCATCCAAGGTTCTTTCTTGGGAAGATAGGCTTGATTTAGAGTGGGAGGAATGGAATGGCTTGGAGGATTGTCAGGACTGTCAAGGATGGGTTCACTGTCAGACATATTTTGGCCCTGTCCAGCAAGGATTGGACTATGAGGGGAGGTTTCAACAGTTTCAATTTCTGGGATTGGAGAAATTGGCTTGGGAGGAGTAGAGATATGAGTTGAAAAAATTGGGATTGAATCAGAGGATTGACCAAGACCTTGCTTGAGGAGATCAGCTCTAAATTGAGATTTTAGAAGGTTTAAGGCTGCCCTGACTTCTCCTTTGTTCAATTTTTGTTCAAGAATAGTTTCAAGGGCTGCCTCATTGTCTGGGGTTCCATCAAATACAAGTCCCTTGCATGCATCCATGATTGTTTCTCCCTTTGAAACTGAATTGGGATCAATTTCAACTCCTATCTTCTTAAGACTTTGTATAACCTCAGTTGTCTTTTTCAAGATTCCCCCTATCAATTTCAACATTTGGGGCAGGTTCACTCACAGACTCAGTTTCAGGAATAGAAGGGATGGTTTGGGTATCTACATCCATAGCTGTCACCTTGGGATTGCTAGATGACTCTCCTGGTCCACTATTTTTCTTCATGAACCTAGACCTGAGTTCATCTAAGGCTATCTTTGTCTCTTCTTTACTTAGAACGTCATCAAGAAATATGAGAGCAGCTTTTTCAGTATTGGGGTTCCCATCCAACTCAATAGCATCAATGGCTCTCAAAATTTTGGCTGACAGTTGAGGTTGGGCAAAGAGGATATTATCATCAGTGTTCCCCCTCAAAGGTTGCTTTTCTAATGGTTCATTGAGATTGAGGATTGCTTCTATAGCTGACAGATGATCAGAGCTAGGTGTGGATGACTTGTCAACTATTGGACTGATAGTTGTGGATTTTGGAGAAGGGGAAGGGGTATTTAGTTTAGTTTTCTTGGGTTTTGGTGCTTTCTTTTCTGGCTTTCTTTTCTGAGGCAAGGATTTAGAGGGAAGGGATGAGGAAGATTGTACCTTGGATCTGGTGATAACCTGCCTGGTAGGGATGGCTGTCAGAGGTTGTTTGCCTTTATGCAGAATTTTGGACAAGTCAATAGCTGCCTGAAGCTCTTGAGGATCAATATCAAAGCATCACCAAAGCATCGCTTGACCCATGGTGTCATCCCTATGACCGTCAATAGCACCCCTTTCTTCATCATCTTTCCATGGCCGTCGACAAGGTTCCTTCACTTCTGTCACTTGAACAACCTTGTTCTTGCTTTTATCACCATGAGGTACCACAGCCTTTTTCAATGTACTCGTCTTCTTAACATTGGATTGTACACCCTCTTTATTCTCCTACTTGTAGCCAATGCTACCAAGTCCTTCCAATGTTCAATTTTCTTTCTTCTTTCTTCCCGCATCTTTTCTTGTGTTTCATTAAAGCTTCTAGTGCTCACATCATCTCCACCTCTCATTATAGCTCCTTTCTTTTGTTTTAACACAAATGTTCTCGTCATTGAAGCACTTTGTCTCGAGAGCTTTACGCCTTCACCCATTTCTTGTGTAGTGGAGGATTGAGCTTGGGAATCGAACTTCTAGTATTCCACTCATGAATCTAAAGTTATTCATTTTTCCACCTTGTTTCTTGAATTTTAGAGAAGAGGTTGAAGCTGCTAGCTTGGAAGTTGTGGAGTAGAACTGCACCCAGGTTTGTGTCTTTAGTCATTAGGCTCAAGATCTCGCTTCCATTCATTTGCTCCCATTTGGTCAAAAGAAGATTGCTTGCCATCAATGGCCTTGTTGACCACATCCATAAGGGTTGACTTGAAGATATCGATTTGTCTTTAACCATTGCCTTGTCCCGTACATTCTCGAAGTCGTGGACTTTAACACCAAGGAATTTTTCATACACAGCCTTCAATCTATCTCGACCCTCTATCCCAAATGTTCTTCACAAAGATCTGATTTGTTTGGGATATCATAGACCTCACTGACCAATTCCTGAGTAATGGTTATCTCAGTATTGTCAATGGTGATAGTTATTGAGTTGTCTTCCTTGTTTCTCCTTCCCACAAGGTAAATCTCCCTGCATAATTCTTCATAAATTGGTGGTCTGGCTCCCATGAAATCAAGCAGTTCATTGACTTCAAGTAATTCTTTAATGAGTGCCCCAACTTCAGAATCATAAAAGCTAGGTTTAATGAAGTAGCTGTGAGCATCTGGGTAGTTTGCTTTTGATTCTGCCATGGATGGTTGAATGAATTAGGGTTGAAGAAATTTGATGGTGGATTAGTGAGGGAAAGAAACGGATTACAAACAGAGAGTTAATGAAACAGGAGTTTTGGTTTCAAAAAGAGAGAGAGGAAAATAATGAGTGGAGAGTGGGTTTTAATGAGCATTGGGGATTTCAAAGTTTAGTAACTGTTCATATGAACAGTTATTTTTGCCCTTCCCCACGTTGAGGCCATTAAATCCCACAAAACATGGGAAGAACATTCCCTTTTTCAAAAATATTGCAGATAACGAGAAGGCTAAGGAGGTGATATTTGTGAGCAATTAACACGATCAAATCACCGAAAAAAAATTGCTTTAACCTAGCTGTCAGAGAATATAAACATTTTGACAGTTAAGTCTAAGTTGAATGATGATGGCTGTCTGAGATAGCTATGGATCAATTTGCCTATAAAACAATGAAATTTTTTGATGAAACTCATTCAGTTTGTTTTATAAACACAGATGGGTAGATTTTCTTCAAAGTTCAATCCCAAAAAAATGGCTCACACAGCTAAACAACTGGTTTTTGGGAAAAGTCATGTGGGTGATTTGGAGGGTGATGAAGGGGAGAGAGAAAGAGTGTCTTTCAATGTGATTGAAGGTTCAAGGGTGGTGAGTGACAAAGGTAAAAATAAGAGGGTGAGAGTAGAGCAGGATTATGGTATCAAAGAGATAACTGTCAGAGAGAAGGTTGATGGTAGAGATGGAGAAGGGATAAGGATTTTTGGGAAAAATATTAGGGTTGATCAGGGTGAGTCTAGCAAGGGAAAAGGTAAGGCAGAGAGGGTTTATACACTAGGAGAATTGGTTGGGCAAGATAGGGCTCAGATAGTTATTGAGAGGGGCTTAGCTATCAAGCAAAAGGTTGAGCCTGAGAGGAAGTACACACCATGAGCGTGGGATTCACTTTCTCCCGGGGTTGGTTTGTTGGAGGGTAGAGGTGATAACTTTGCCGGAGTACATGTATCTCCTTCCTCAACTATATCACATCTGTTCAACCGCTTTATAGGTTGTTTTAGCCCCGTCGAGTTCCAGCTTGTGGAGAGAGATGAGTCTAGAGTTGAAAATGGTATTTATTCGGAGATTTCAGCTTTGTGACACCACCGGAAGGTTTGCTTCAACCTTATGATGCCGTAGAAGAATGGTGGCCAAGAAGAGCTAGTCCTTCTCTTCGCACTCGCCATTACTTCAATTGATCCCTTTCTTGAGAGGCATCCAAGATGGTTGCAAAGGTACCATCGACCTTGCAGCCTACTCAGGAGGCCGATGTGAAGGAATGAGTGCAGGTGGTGGATCTCGGAGAGACAGTGACATTTCCTAGGAATGTCCGATGCCTAAGGTGTGAAGATTTGAAGAGGAGTTGGATCTGGATGTTGTTTGTGTTTAAGGAAGTTTTTGTGGGTTGTTTTATGTATGTTTTTTGTTTTTCCTTGTCTTTTGCATAGATAGCCGTCGCAGATGGCTATCAGAATATTTTGAAGGGATAGCTGCCAAGCTTCACTTGTGACAAAGATTGCTCTATCTCGTATGCCCCTTTTTGTTAATGAAGCAAAAAAAACTTTTTATTTTGGCAAGTTTATCATTCCAAGCATAGCTCTTAAAAGCTCAAATCTTTTTTCATCCATTGCTTTTTGTAAGAATATCGCAACATTGTCCTCTGCTCCAACTTTATTAAGACATATATGACCTTTTTCAACATGGTCTCTAATAAAGTGGTGTCTCGACTTCAATGTGTTTAGTTTTTGAATGCCGAACAGATTCTCGCCATTGCAATGGTGCTTCGAGTTGTCACACGTAATAGGAACATTGTCTACAACAATTCCAAAGTCTTGAAGTTGACTTCGAGATATAAAATTTGAGAACAACAATGTCCTCGCAGCCCACATATTCAGCCTTTCCGCCGTGGAAGTAGCAACCGAGGTTTGTTTCTTGCCGGACCAAGAAATTATTCTTGAACCTTAAACCGACGCCTACCACTTGTGGATTTTCTATCCAAATTGCATCCAAAGATAGTCTCGAATCGTGAATCCAATTAGGAATAAAGGAGCTTCACATGGATACCATAATCCATAACTGGAGTTCCCTTTAGATACCTAAGAACCCTTTTGACACCGCCATGTGTGATTCTTTTGGATTTGCTTGAAATCTTGCACACGTGCACACACTGAACATGATATCTGGCCTAGAAGCAGTTACATATAGTAGAGATCCAATGTAACTTCTATAGAGTGTTTGATTAACACTTGGACCATCAATGTCAGCATGAAGTTTGGTGGTGGTTGAGAGAGGAGTTCTTGCAGGAGAGGCATTTTGCATGTCAAATTTCTTGATCATGTCTCTTGTATATTTGGCCTGATTTATGAATGTGCCTGCACCGGATCAAGCTTCACCTGAAGTCCCAAGAAGAATGTGAGCTCACCAATCATGCTCATTTCAAATTGTTCTTGCATGGTTTTTCCAAATTCTAGGCAGAGTGACTCATTTGAAGATCCAAAAATTATGTCATCAACATAGACTTGAATGAGCAAGGTATCTTCACCATATTTCTTGATAAACAGGGTATTATCAATATGGCCTTTGGTAAATCCTTTGCCAAGTAAGAATTTTGACAGGGTTTCATACCATGCCCTTGGTGCTTGCTTGAGTCCATATAGAGCTTTATCAAGCTTAAATACATGGTCAAGGAACTTAGGGTGCTCAAAGCCAGGGGGTTGTGAGACATAGACCTTTTCTTTTAATATTCCATTAAGAAAAGCACTTTTGACATCCATTTGATAGACTTTCATCTTTTTGGAAGATGCAAAAGCAAGGAATAGTCTGATAGCTTCCAGTCTGGCAACAATGGCAAATGTTTCATCATAATCAATGTCTTCTTCTTGCCTATACCCTTGAGATACTAATCTGGCTTTGTTTCTGATGACAGTCCCTTCCTCATTCATTTTATTTCTGAAAACCCACCTTGTTCCAATAACAGTTTGATTTCTTGGTTTGGGAACAAGTTGCCATACTTTGTTCCTTTCAAACTATTCTAATTCTTCTTCCATAGCTTCTATCCAGTCAGCATCTTGGAGTGCTTCATTTATTTTCTTTGGTTCCAATTGGGATATGAATGCACTCATGATAAAAGGAATGTTGTCTGGAACTGGTGTTTTGTCAATTTGAAGGCTGATGAAAAAATCTTTATTGGGTGGAATGATGTGAGTAATGGTGGATTTATCATTGGTTTTTGGAGGAGAAAGAGGATTATTGGATGGGGATGAAAGGTGGCTATAGTAGATGGATTACTTGAAGAATTTGGATGGCTGTCAGCTAAGGGTTGGCTGTCAGCTAAGGAAGAATCTTGAGAGATGTCAGTCAAAGGATGACCATTTAATTTAGTATTTTCTTCCTCGTCAATTGGATTGGTTGAGGGAATGCTTGCTATTGACTTGGTTGGCTGGATTGGTTGATGATGAGAATGAAATGGTTCATGGCTGTTAGAGAGATGATGACTGTCTGGCACATGATAGCTGTCAGATGAATTTCTTGGTACCATGTATGGAAGATTTGATGAATCTTGTTCATGATGGAGTACAGTTGAATCAAGAATAGGAGATGCTTCAGAGAGATTATCTGGATTTCCTAACACTTCATCAAAATCACACAATTCAGTCACACTTTGATCATTGTTTTCATCAAAGTCAACATGAATTGATTCTTCTACTACAAGTCTTCTTTTGTTGTAAACTCTATAAGCTTTGCTTGTATTAGAATACCCAAGAAAGATTCCTTCATCACTTTTGGAGTCAAATTTGTCCAAATTGTTCTTGCCATTATTGTGGATGATGCATCTACTTCCAAAACTGTGAAAGTAGGAAATGGTAGGAACTTTGTCATTTCATAATTCATATGGAGTCTTCTTATGGAATTTGTTGATTAGTGTTTTATTTTGAACATACACAGCAGTAGTGATAGCTTCACCCCAAAAATACTTTGGGAGATTGTGTTCTGACAGCATTGTTCTTGCTGCCTCACAAATTATCCTGTTTTTCCTTTCAGCAACACCATTTTGTTGGGGTGTTCTTGGGACTGAAAAATTATGACAATACCTTTGCAGTCACAATATTCTTCTACTCCTGTGTTTTCAAATTCCTTTCCATGATCAGATCTGATCTTGATGATGGTGTCCCTTTTTGATTTTGAATTTTATTAAACAGTTTTGTTAGACAGCTAAGGGTGTCACTTTTGGATTCAAGAAGAATGATCCAAGTGAATCTGGTGTAGTCATCAACCACAACTAGGGAGTATCTTTTTCCTCCTAAAGATCTAGTTCTTATGGGTCCAAAAAGATCCATATGAAGTAGTTCAATAGGTCTTGAGGTGTCCAATCTGGTCTTGGGCTTGAATGAAGATCTCTTTTGCTTCCCACATTGGCATGCTTTGCAAAGTTTGTCCTTCTTGAATGGGATCTTTGGAAGACCTCTGACTAGATTTGAATTTGCAAGCTTGGAGATGGTTTTATGGTTAAGGTGAGCCAATCTTTTGTGCCATAGCCATGACATATCAGATTGACTAAAAGACAGAAGGCAGTGAGCATTTGAGGATTCCACAATCTCTAGGTTTAAGCAGTAGAGATTTCCTTTTCTTGATCCAGTCAGAATGACTTTATTGCTTTTGTCTTTAACAGTACATTGATTCTTAGTGCAAACAACATGATATCCCTTATCACAGATTTGACTAATGCTAATCAAATTGTGTTTGAGACCCTCTACATAAGACACATTTGTAAAAATGATATCTTTAGTAATAAGATTTCCTGATCCTTTAACCTTAGCTTGGGAATTGTCACCAATGGTTACATTTGGACCATTTTTAGGGATATATTGTTGCAACCAGTCTTTATTAAAGGTCATATGTCTACTACAACCACTATCTAAATACCAGAGTCCTTTCCTAGGTACCTGCAAAACAAAAAGTAAATTTTATGGTACCCTATTTATTCTTTTGGGTCCAAAGGATTAGTTTTTCTTTGGTACCCTAGCTTTGTTCATTGATCTTTTCTGAAGAACTGGTTTAGGGTATTGTAATATGACATGATTTGCATCATGTAAGGAGTAAGGACAGTGGATTGGGATGGATTGAAGAAGTGGTTTGGGTTGTTATATTGGGGTTGAAACTGAAAGATATTTGGATAGGATGATCTGGGGGAGTCATTTTGATTTGCATGACTTCTTCTATTTGAGTATTGCCATTGAGGTTTTTGTTGTTTGGTGTATCTATGTTTGTTATAGAATCTTTGTTGCCTTGGGGTTCTTTGTTGTTTGGAATATCTTGGCTGTCTGTCAGGCCTTGGCTGTCTGTCAGGGCTTGGCTGTCTAGCACATTTTTGCAGCTTAATTTCTTCCTGTATATTGGCCCCTTTTTGAACCCAAATATACTTGCTTCCTTGAATTTTACTTGGTCCTTTGTTTGAATGACTAGGACCAAACAAGATTTCCTTTGATTTTCCCTTGGTTTGAACAGGATAGGTTTGAGTTTGATAGCTGCCAGAGCTTAGGTTTTCTAGAACCATTTTTTCAATGGCCCTTTCACCAGTGGGAGGAGTGTACATCTTTAGTGTAGGATTATCAGCACCAATCTCTGTTTTGTCACTAGGATGTCTTTGGGTGTAGGTGAAAAGGGATAATGCTTTGCTTGACTTGTTCCATAAATCTATTTTCTTTTTAAGAGCATCATTCTCTTTTTCAAGATTTATGAGTCTTTGACAGTTTTCTTGAGTACTGGATGTCTCAGCTGTCAGATCCATATTTTGTTTTTCAAGCATGAAGCATTGTTCTCTTAGCCCTTGACATGCTTTTTCAAGCTCAGAATTGGTTTTTGTGAGGGTGTCAATGGTAGAGGATTGGGAAAGGTTCTCATTGACCAGTGAAGCAAAGCTAGTTTTTTGTTTCTTGGTTTGAATTAAAAGAGTGCAAACTAATTGCTTGAAACCATCAATATTTAAAGAATTAAAATCATGTACCTCTTTTAGTTCTTACGCAGCTAGAAGTGCTTCCATTTCTTCCTCATTGTCTCGACTCTTCCTCATCTTCAGCCTATAAATCATAGCATGGCCTCCTCTCCTTCATTGTCGAGTCATTACTGGACTCATATTCTTCATCACCGAATTTTGATGAATCGCCTATCATAACTTGCTCCTTGTTTTTGTCATTTTTATTTTTGGAGCAGCTTGAAGCAGTTGCACTGGAACTGTGAATGATCTCTTTTGAGTAAGTCAATCTCTTAGCCGTCCGATTTTCCCTAGGTTTCCTTGGTTCAGACAATCGATGAGTAATGTCCTTGCTTTCCACAGTTAAAGCAATCAACCTGTCTTCTTGAAGCCGTCTTGTTGAGCATTAGATGTAGAAGGATTGTACCTTTTGTCAAAAGATTTCTTTTGAAATTTCATGGCATTTCTGATGTACCATGGATATGAGACTTGGAATGTCTTCTTGAGAGATCCGTTTATTGACAGGTTTGGAGCCGATGTTTATCTTTTGAAGGGCATTGTTGACAATGGTCTCAATGTCTTGGTGAGTGATTGGTTTGTGGGCGATTCTTGAGCAGCTTAAAGCTAAAGTTTATGAAATGGTAGGAACTGGTTGAATTTTTATCATACCTTCCAGTTCATAAGCTTCAAGCTTTCCAAAATACTGTTCAACTGTCATTGTGCTCCATTCAGATCCTTCTCTAATAGGTAATGCTACCTTTTCATATTCTTGTGGAAGATTGGAATATATTTTGAGGCGTAGATCTTGTCGCTCAAAGGTTTTTCCATGGTCAATAGATCTTACAAGGTTTTCAAACCTTGGTTGAGCAATACTCACTTTTTCTCCAGGATAGAACTTGAAGTTGTCTAATTGCCTAAGCAAGTTATACAAATTTTGTGTCCTGACACTGGTGTGTTTAGTGAATTTAGTTTGAATGAGATCCCATGCTGATCTGGCATTTGGTTCCTTAGCAATTTCTTGTGCTAGTGAGTCATTTACACTCTTCTGAAGAATATTTTTGACTTTTAGATTTGCACCGATTAATTGCTTTTCGATTCGTACCATGCTTCGGGGATTTCGTCGTACTAGCTCCTCCATTAATATCTATTTGAGTTGGGTAGGACACTTCATTATTTAGAACATACCAGTTCCATATACTGTTTGCATCAAGGTGTGTTTTTATTTTTGATGCATAAATCTCAAAAGATCCACAGTCGTCAATGTGTGGGATGTCTTTCTCATTATTTCTCCTTGGTTGAGGCATGGTGGGTTTGAAGAGGATCCTTCACAAGTTGTTAGACTTTTGAATGTGAAGACAAGCTCTGATACCAATTGAAAGGCCCTTGTTTGATATGCAAATGATCAGACAGCTATGGTTTATCTTAGCTATCAGATATTTGTTGAGTTGTGCAAATGGAATAAGTAAGGCTTGAAATAATGATAGGACAATGAACACAATGAAATAATACAAGTGTGTGTGAATGTGTTTGCGTAAAAGGTAATAACACAAAGAAGATTTAAAGTGGTTCGCAGTTCACTCCTCCTACATCCACCCCCACCGTCAACCGACAAGTGAGATCAATTTATTATAATCTTAATCAACAAGAATTACAAAGATTGATTAGGCAAGTTCCTTGAACTTCCTCTTCCTAATTAGTACAGTCAACTAGGGATACACTTAAAGTACAGTCTAAGTGTTTTTACAACTTGAAGTACAGTCTCAAGATTTACAAAACAAATACACTCAAAGTACAGTCTTGAGTGTTTACAAAATAACTAATACACCTAAAGTACAGTCTTAGATGTTTACAATCATAAACTTATCACACTAAGGTTTGTTGTTGAAGAAACAGGGGTTGAAGGGTGAAGGTTTGGGTTTGGAACAGTGTTTGAAGGGTAGGGATTGGTGTGTAAGGTTTGGATTACAGGAGGTGTGTAAAGGTGTAAGGCAAAAGTTTTTGGATTGTGAAAAAGAGAGTTTTTCAAGGGTGTTTTGTGCAGAGGTTGAACTCTTCTATTTATAGCCTTCAATGTAGCCGTTGGAATATGACTGTTGCAGCTTCATTAATGAGTCTTTGCCCCACTTGTCCACTTGCAGGTCTTCATGAGCTGGATTGAGCTGTAGGCTTCCAGAAGGTCTTCAATGGTCTTCAAAGGTGAACTTGATAGCTGTGAAGATACAGGATCCATCTTGGTTGAGATTTTGGCAACAAAGTATGAGACAGAGTAATGGCTGTCTGAAGGACTGAAGCCATAGCTGTCAGATCATACCAAGGCTTAGCTATCAGAATTGATCTTTAATAAGGATTGAGATTCACTTGATGATCTTGATAGCTTAGAGAAGGAATGTGATTCGTGTAATTGATTGATTGTAACCAATGTATAAAGCAGAATCATAACTGTCAGACTCACAGCTATCAGAGTGAAGGACCATTACTGACAGATTTCATCTTTTGATATAAACCATGTTCTATATATTCCTTTATCAAAACCAACTAACTATGACATTGATCAAAGTTAGGTCCTAACAAAATCTTCATAATTTTTTGGTCATAATCAGTGACATATCTAGGATTTAGAATGAAGGTGTGCAAAAAAAAAAAAAAATAGGGTGCAAACTGTTTATAAGTATAATTTAAAAAAAAAACATAAGAACAAAATGATAAAACTAACAATATTACTAAAATATTTATAAGTATAATAGCTTGTTGTAATATTTTCTAATAATGGACCTTTAGTATTTTTTCTTAAATCCATTACATCTCTTGGGCCTTTTACTTGTTTATTTTTATGTGAAAGTCTCATGAAATTTTTGGAGGCAAATGAAATTTTATTTTTCCCACCATCTCTAAATTTAAATATTTTTAGTGTTTCCCACATAGATGCATTCTACCTTTTTCTAATCTTTTTTCTACTATACATAGATGATTCATCTTCATTGTTTTTCAAGTTTCCTTGGAACCTCTCTTAGTGAGAGGACCTTTAAGGGGACTTCCTCTTTCTAATTTAGTATTTTATATATATATATATATATAATATATATATATATATATATATATATATATATATATATATATATATATATATATATATATATATATATATAAAGAAAGAAGGGAGAGAAGAGAAGAATTAACAATGAGTAGTAATATGTTTTTTTTCACATATTTACACTTTGCATCCCTCTTCTTTCGAAAATTATAGTTTGCACTTTATATATATATATATATATATATATATATATATATATATATATATACTCCCTCCGTCCCATCTTTTTATAGACTTTTGGGTTTTGCACGGGAATTAAGGAGGAAATATTATATTGAAAGTGTTGTGAGTGTGAAAATAAAATATGAGAGAGAATGAGTGGAGAGAATAGTAAATTATAATGGTGATGTGAGTATTAAAATAATGTAGGAGAGAGAATGAGTGGAGGAAATAGTAAAGATTTCTTTCAATTTTAGGAAAGTATATATTATTGTGGGACGTCCAAAATAGAAAGTTTATATATTATTGTAAGACGGAGGGAGTATATATATATATATATATATATATATATATATATATATATATATATATATATATATTTATAAATACTCGGTAAATTTTTTTCAAAATGTCAGGGGCGTCGCTTGCACTTCCTGGAGCTATACTACATCCGCCCCTGGTCATAATTCATTTTAATTGACCATGTGTGACATTTAATATCATACAAGCATACAATTATATATCTGTACATATATATATACACATATAAAAATGAATCTGTAGACAAAATTATGATCTTTCTTGATTTTTACCGATAAAACTAGATTGCTGCGATGACGGCAAGCTGATTCATGGATAGGTTAATCTGTGGATCAGACAACTCAGTGAGTAACTAAAAGATTAGTGAAACAGCGTTTTAACTGTTAGGGTTTCACTTTAGTTTACTAAGGCAATCTGTAAAAATCAGTCAACAAAAAAAATAGACAATTAAAGGTTAGGGTTTTACCGAGATGAGGAGATTGACAGGGAGAAGGGAGTAATTGACATTAGTATTCAGTATGATTCTTGTAGGGTTTAAGGAGTTATTAGTGGACAGAGATTAGGGTTGTTAACATAATAAATTCCGTCCCGTCCAAAATACATGAGGTTTTGAAGATTTTTATAAATATTAAGAAATACAATTGTTATTATGATTTTATGAATAAAGTACCAAATATGCCATTTTTTTTGTATCTCTCCCTCTCTCTCTTATATTGGGTTCACTTAAAAAGTATAATTAATGAGACGGAACAAGTTTTAATGAGTGGTAAATTTGGATTTTTAACCCTAAACGGCATATATTTTGGACCAAATTTGATTAAAGAACAAGTACCTAATATTTCTATGATGCAAGATAAATACTACACTCTCTGTTCCTAAATAAATGTCCAAATTCAAGAAATTTTTGTTCCAAATGAATGTATTTTTGTAAAAACATTGTCCCTAAATGCTTTTTTACCCAAAAAAAAAAAAAATGTAACCCAAATTTGTTTGAGCCCAATGTTAAATGTTCAGTAGAGAATAGTCTAAAATCATCAAATTATCACTCACAGACACAAATAAAAAAATACAACTTAACAAACACATTAAACATACTTCACTTATATTTAATTTTAATCTTTATTTTTTTATTTTTATTTTTTTTGGGGGGGTCGGGTCGACTCTAAAACCGAATTCGATCTTGAAAAAGTCCACCTGAATTTTACTTTTTCGAATCCGAATCTAATCACCCCTCAAATATCGAAGAATTGAGTTTGATCAAATTATCGTCTCTATCTCTCTCCGGATGTTCCAGATTCCCTATTACATTGACCCATACCCCCATTTTTGTATTTGGATTAATTGTTGGGCCTGTTATCCAAGTAAAACTAGTGCAGGCCAGATATGTAACTGGCTGGGCTCAAAAACAAAAGAATCCCAAATACTTAATTTATAAAAGATTACTATTATTGATACACTATAAAATACTATTAATAATAAGTTTTAGGCCTTAAATAGGCTAATCAAATTAATATAAACTTTTGATCAAAAAATAAGATGACTAGGGAGAGTAATTGGCTTAATCCAGGGTCGGAGAGAGTAATTGATCGGGCTGGAACAGTGCAACATCGCATCTGTCAACTCCGGTGACTTTACCGTCATCGAGGAAGCTACGGCGAGGCAAATAATCACCATATACGGAGGGAGCTCTCCAAGACGAATTAGACAGTCAAAAATTCGTCACCAAAGAACCTCAAACGAAGGAGATGAATGTCGGCACTGGAATTTGATGGATAAAATGGGTGTATTTAAAAAATAGCCTTTAAAATCGGGATGGAAAATTAATTCAACAAATATAATAAGTCGAGGCAAAAGTTTAACTCTTTTCCTTAAGACAATATTGATCCGTATACAAGTGCTCACGGTTCTCGGCAATTGTCCCCAAGATACAACGACTAACGAAATTTCAGAATGCAGCACAACAAATTTGAAATTATCGGGCGAACTACTGAATAATCGGAATTTTCTTGGACTGGGATGCAAAGGCTAAGAATGCAAGGATGCTTTGAGAATACTAGAATGCTTGAAGATTTTTGGATGGAATGAAATGAGGAGGAGGGGTCTATTTATACTTGTTGAAGAGTAGGGTGTCTATTGGGAATATGCACTAATAGCATTCGGTGAAATCTCCACCATTGGATCAGATTTGGACGAAGGGCTGAAATCTGATGGGTCAACCCATCCAGCCGACCCACCTGTATGAAGGGTCGCGGGTCGCCCTCCCTCTTCTGCCCACAGAACCTTCTAGAATCATCCGGATCTGCCAGACGGGTTGAAGCCCATGTGCCCCAAGCCCACTTGATGATCTGCCCCTTACCCAACGAATTGGGCCAGCCCAGTTGAGCCATCCCAACCCAAGCGAACCGAACCAACCCACTTGGACCACCACCGAACTGAAATTTGTCAAAACTTTAAGGCTCCTCAGCTCCCAACGAAGTGTAAAGTGCGCCCTAAACCGCCCATTCTACCCTTCGCGGGTCCTGTGTCAATTTGGAGTTAGTCCAAAATATATACTATTGGGCTACTAGTTGCATGGATGGCCCAATGATCCACTTGGTTGACCCAAGGAGGAAACAACTTGATGACTCCTCCTTAGATGCTCACATTTTTAAGATGGAATAAATTCCCCTTTCTTAGCAATGTGGGATATGGCTTTTCCATTTCAATCTCTCTTCAACAACAACACTAAGTTGCACACTTTATTAATTAATTTCGCATTCACCCGAAATTGGATTTGAGAAAATAAGTATACCATTTTAATCTACACTGAATGTAGATTAATAATTTGCAACTTAATTCTATTTTTATAAAATAGAATCTTCTAGAAACTTGGTCAAATATTCACTACAAGGAAAATCGAATTTAGCTACGGCAAATTCCGTAGCTAAAATGAAGATTCAGTAGCTAAATCGTGTTTAGAGACGGATTTATTCCGTAGCTATTCCGTGGGTGCAGGTTTGTCGCTAAATTGGGCGTCGCTGTTTTGTAGCTGTTTTAGAGACGGATACGTCCGTCTCTAAATTAGAGACGGATACGTCCGTCTCTAATTTAGAGACGGATACGTCCGTCTCTAATTTAGCTACAAAACAGCGACGCCCAATTTAGCGACGAACCTGCACCCACGGAATAGCTACGAAACAAATCCGTCTCTAAACATAATTTAGCTACGGAGTCTTCATTTTAGCTACGGAATTTGCCTTCTCTAAAATCGATTTTTCTTGTATTATATATATATATATATATATATATATATATATATATATATATATATATATATATATATATATATATATATATATATATATATATATATATATGAATTACAAATGGGGATTCAATTACAATTACAAATGGGGATTCAATTATATTCATCACGAAAACTATAGAAATATACATGAGGGGGACAACCAATCACCATTGTGAATTGGAGCCTAAACCTCAACTCTAAACTATTACAATTGTGAATGAAGCACATATATATCTATCCTTATCCCTATACACCTTATACACAAAACCAATATACCAAGCCCCACATAAAACTTGACACTCTTTGAAAGCAAAGCCCAACTCCAATTGAAGAATGGATGAAAAGAGGAAACACAACCTGCCCAATCACAAGACAGCCTCTATCTGCAACTGATTTACCCAAAACAAATTATGTTCTGAAAAGACTAATCACTTCTTGGAAAGAACCGCATCCTGATCTTGGACAAGATTTATCAAACCCCACAACACCATACATTTCCTTCAGCAGCCCTTCAACAAAACAAACTCCATCAGCTTTTGCACCACCAAGAACATCAAATATTCGCAATAATAGGAATAATAATGATGATTATAATACCTGCTAAAAGCCGTAACCTTGAAAGCTCAGCCACCACCATAGATGATCATCAACTCACACTCACCTCCTCTACTTCCAATCTTTCACTGAAGATAGATTAGGAGACAAAGTTATGACATCAATTCTAACAATAATATTAGACTTAAAAAAGAATAAATAATTGTAGGCCTAGTTCATTTTTTGCATGCGGAGTTTAGATTGAAAATTATGTATTTTTTTGTGACAAAATTTGAACTAAAATCATTAATATAAGTGAAATTTCATTCAAGATGTAACTTCAACCTCAAAATCCTAGTAAAAGCTGAGTTAATAAAGGTTCCTAATTGCCCCATTTGAAAATCATAACTAATTTAGCGATTGTACCAACTAAATCATAACTAATTTAGCGAGTGTTAATATTTCAAACTAGTAGTCTCTATGAAAGAAGTATAAAGTAGCGTATGATCAATAACTAACCAATACAAAGATCAAGCAACTGTTGAAGGAGTTCAAGTTAGCCGAACTTGAAAACATATTCCCAGCCAAACCTATCAAGGCAAAGTCGGAACATATCAAACAATGAAATTGATGTTACCAAAACTAATAGGGAATCCAGATAAAGGAAGACATACTTGCCCCAAATGATTGGTTTCTCCCTGTTACGAGTAGGGTTGCACTTGGCAGGACATGAGCCAGTGGTTTTGCACGATCGATCGTGCAAGTCTTTAAATGAAAGAGAATCGTTTCGATAGGACGAAACTCTGGTGCTGGTATTTGTAAAAAAGGTGGCCATTCAGGTGGGATAGGTATGGGACAGGTGGCCACTTGGTCCAAAGTTGAGTACTGAATTCCACACACCTTCTCACATTGACCATCCCCATCTTGATCAATACAAGTGCAGCCACACTTGTTTGATGGTTTATCCAAGTCTTTATTGATTAAATTTTGGATTAGTAAAAGCAACAAACAGAGAACAAATGGGAATAATATGAGTTGAACATTTGTCTTGATGTTCCTTTTCTGCAACAAAAGTAGAAATACAAACATGAATTTAAGGAGAAGTCCAACCATAGAGACTACTAGTTTGGAATATTCTTATCACAATCTTTCACATTTCATACTGAACACCACATACAATCACTGCCGGGTTGAACAAAAGCATTATATAATACAACAAAAATTGAAATTTCTCAGTGGAAGGGGAAATCGTAACAATCAGATCATTGACTAAGAGCAAAAAATTGAAAAGAAATTTAAGAATTAAGATTGAATTAAACCTGAAAACTGAGTCGGAGGCGATTGAATTAGAGATGATGATGATGATAGTAAAGGGGGTGATTCAAATAATATCAAAATCCAAAAATCAGCAACTGCCTGTGAGGCGCACGCCTCGCCATCATCCAGGCGCTCGCCTGGCCGTTGTTCAAACACAGCCCAACCTCCTGCCTGTGAGGCGCACGCATCACTCATGCCCATGCGGCCGCCCCATTGCTGATGTTGTTTCCTTTGCTGCTGTTAAAATCAAAAACCTCATTAGATGTAGTTAGAAATTGTCGACTTATTTGACCCTTCCTTGTTGTTATGGGCATCAATGGCTTCCAAAATCATCTGAAAAACAACAAAAAAATAACATAACCCAATGCCAATAAAATGAGATGAACCCTTCCCAAATAAGGGTTCAAAATGGTAATTTAAGGATTTCGGGTAGTGTTGAAATTGGGGAAATTTACCCGTGGGTAAGGAGGGAGTGATGGGGGTTTGAAGACTTATTCCATTTGAGATGGAGATGGCCTGAATAGAGAGAGGGGGAGTGAGCAGAAACAGAGGGGGAGAAAAATGATGAAGACGTCGGTGTTGGAGTCGGCCGGATTTGAAGGAGATGGCCGGAGAAGATGGAGTAGCACGGAAGGGACGGGGGTGGGAAGGAAACGGAAGGGAGAAGAGGGAAATGAGAGAGAGAACACGGTGGTGGGTCTGTGACTGACTGGAATTTGAAAATGAGAGAAGGAGAGAGAGAAATAGGGAGAGAGAGTAAGTGTTTTTGTTTGATTTAATATGGTCCGTTTGATCGAAGGTATTGAACGGTCAGATTTTACTTTGGCCCAATCCGCGTGAAATTTTGAAATTCAATCAAACAATGCCACATCACATATTTATATTTATATTTATTTCACACTATATTATACACTAACTAAAATATTTATGTCTAATATTAAGAATAATAATATTTATTAATAATAATTTAATAATTTAAACTTCTAAGAAATATTAATATACCTAAACCCTATACCCTAACCCCTAAAAATCCAGATGGAAATTGAGTTACAAATATGTGCCATTATTTAGGGTTTTTAGAGTTTTATGTGTCCCGATCTTGTGAAAATGGTATACGGCTACCTCGTTTATTTTTTTTTAATTTTTTTCTACATTATAAATGACATTTAAAGTGTTTTTCATCTTTATGACTTTCCTCAAAATCCAAATGGAAATTGAGTTACAAATATGTGTCATTATTTGGGGTTTTAAGGAATGTGTCCCGATCTTGTGAAAATGGTATACGGCTACCTCGTTTATTTTTTTTAATTTTTTTCTACATTCTAAATGACATTTAAAGTGTTTTTCATCTCTATGGCTTTCCTCAAAATCCAAATGGAAATTGAGTTACAAATATGTGCCATTATTTAGGGTTTTTAGGGTTTTGTGTCCCGATCTTGTGAAAATGATATACGGCTACCTCGTTTATTTTTTTTATTATTTTTTTCTACATTCTAAATGACATTTAAAGTGTTTTTCATCTTTATGACTTTCCTCAAAATCCAAATGGAAATTGAGTTACAAAAATGTGTCATTATTTAGGGTTTTAAGGAATGTGTCCCGATCTTGTGAAAATGGTATACGGCTATCTCGTTTATTTTTTTTTAATTTTTTTCTACATTCTAAATGACATTTAAAGTATTTTTTATCTTTATAACTTTCCTCAAAATACAAATGGAAATTGAGTTACAAATATGTGTCATTATTTAGGGATTTAAGGAATGTGTCCCGATCTTGTGAAAATGGTATATACGGCTACCTCGTTTATTTTTTTAAAAAAAAATTTCTACATTCTAAATGACATTTAAAGTGTTTTTCATCTCTATGGCTTTAGGGGTTAGGGTATAGGGTTTAGGGGTTAGGGTTTAGGGTTTAGGGGTTAGGGTATAGGATTTAGGGGTTAGGGTTTAGGGTTTAGGGTTTAGGGTATAGGGTTTAGGGGTTAGGGTATAGGGTTTAGGGTTTAGGGTTTAGGGTTTAGGGGTTAGGGTATAGGATTTAGGGTTTAGGATTTAGGGAATAGGGTATAGGGTATAGAATTTAGGGTTTAGGGGTTAGGGTATAGGGTTTAGGGTTTAGGATTTAGGGTATAGGGTTTAGGGGTTAGGGGTTAGGGTTTTGGGTATAGGGTATAGGATTTAGGGTTTAAACCCCAAACACTATACCTTGAACCCTCCCTAAACCCTAAACCCTAAACCCTAACCCCTATACCCTAAACCCTAAACCCTAAACCCTAACCCCTAAACCCTAAACCCTAAACCCTATACCCTATACCCTAAACCCTATACCATATACCCTAACCCCTAAACCCTAAATCCTATAAAAAATACAAAAAATTAAAAAAAAATAAAATCCTATACCCTATACCCTAAACCCTATACCCTATACCCTATACCTTAACCCCTAAACCCTATACCCTATATCCTAAACCCTAACCCCTAAACCCTATACCCTAAACCCTAAACCCTAAACCCTAACCCCTATACCCTAAACCCTAAACCCTAAACCCTATACCCTAAACCCTATACCCTAAACCCTAACCCCTAAACCCTAAACCCTATACCATAAACCCTATACCCTAACCCCTAACCCCTAAACCCTATACCCTAAACCCTATACCCTATACCCTATACCCTAAACCCTAAACCCTATATTTATTGACTAGAAAACAATATTTTAGCCTTTGTTAATTAGTGGTTTTTTTTAGAAAAAGTTATAGAAAAAAAGATAGAAAAAAAACTAAACAAATGAAAGTATATAGAAGAAAAGTCAAAAGAGGAACGGACTACCCTATATTTATTTTTTATTTTTTAAAAAAGAATTTATTGACTAGAAAAAAATATTTTAGCCTTTGTTAATCTGTGGTTTTCTTTAGAAAAAGTTATAGAAAAAAAGATAGAAAAAAACTAAACAAATGAAAGTATATAGAAGAAAAGTCAAAAGAGGAACGGACTGCCCTATATTTATTTTTTATTTTTTTTTTTTAATTTTTATTGACTAGAAAACAATATTTTAGCCTTTATTAATCAGTGGTTTTTTTTAGAAAAAGTTATAGAAAAAAAGATAGAAAAAAACTAAACAAATGAAAGTATATAGATGAAAAGTCAAAAGAGGGAAGGACTACCCTATATTTATTTTTTATTTTTTTAAAAATTTTTTATTGACTAGAAAACAATATTTTAGCCTTTGTTAATCAGTGGTTTTTTTTAGAAAAAGTTATAGAAAAAAAGATAGAAAAAAACTAAACAAATGAAAGTATATAGAAGAAAAGTCAAAAGAGGGACGGACTACCCTATATTTATGTTTTATTTTTTTAAAAATTTTTTATTGACTAGAAACAATATTTTAGCCTTTGTTAATCAGTGGTTTTTTTTAGAAAAAGTTATAGAAAAAAAGATAGAAAAAAACTAAACAAATGAAAGTATATAGAAAAAAAGTCAAAAGAGGGACGGACTACCCTATATTTATTTTTTATTTTTTAAAAAATTTTTATTGACTAGAAAAAAATATTTTAACCTTTGTTAATCAGTGTTTTTTTTTAGAAAAAGTTATAGAAAAAAAGATATAAAAACTAAACAAATGAAAGTATATAGAAGAAAAGTCAAAAGAGGGACGGACTACCCTATATTTATTTTTTATTTTTTTAAAAAATTTTTATTGACTAGAAAACAATATTTTATCCCTTGTTAATCAATGTTTTTTTTTAGAAAAAGTTATAGAAAAAAAGATAGAAAAAAACTAAACAAATGAAAGTATATGGAAGAAAAGTCAAAAGAGGGATGGACTATCCTATATTTATTTTTTATTTTTTTAAAAAAATTTTATTGACTAGAAAACAATATTTTAGCCTTTGTTAACAGTGGTTATTTTTAGAAAAAGTTATAGAAAAAAAGATAGAAAAAAACTAAACAAATGAAAGTATATAAAAGAAAAGTCAAAAGAGGGACGGACTACCCAATATTTATTTTTTATTTTTTAAAAAATTTTTTATTGACTAGAAAATAATATTTTAGCCTTTGTTAATCAGTGACTTTTTTTAGAAAAAGTTATAGAAAAAAAGATAGAAAAAAACTAAACAAATGAAAATATATAGAAAAGTCAAAAGAGGGACGGACTACCCTATATTTATTTTTTATTTTTTAAAAAAAATTTTATTGACTAGAAAACAATATTTTAGCCTTTGTTAATCAGTGTTTTTTTTAGAAAAAGTTATAGAAAAAAAGATAAAAAAAAACTAAACAAATGAAAGTATATAGAAGAAAAGTCAAAAGAGAGACGGACTATCCTATATTTATTTTTTATTTTTTAAAATTTTTTTATTGACTAGAAAACAATATTTTATCCTTTGTTAATCAGTGGTTTTTTTAGAAAAAGTTATAGAAAAAAAGATAGAAAAAAACTAAACAAATGAAAGTATATAGAAGAAAAGTCAAAAGAGGGACGGACTACCCTATATTTATTTTTTATTTTTAAAAAAATTTTATTGACTAGAAAACAATATTTTAGCCTTTGTTAATCAGTGGTTTTTTTAGAAAAAGTTATAGAAAAAAAGATAGAAAAAAACTAAACAAATGAAAGTATATAGAAGAAAAGTCAAAAGAGGGACGGATTACCCTATATTTATTTTTTATTTTTTAAAAAAAATTTTATTGACTAGAAAACAATATTTTAGCCTTTGTTAATCGGTGGTTTTTTTTAGAAAAAGTTATAGAAAAAAAGATAGAAAAAAACTAAACAAATGAAAGTATATAGAAGAAAAGTCAAAAGAGGGACGGACTACCCTATATTTAATTTTTATTTTTTTAAAAAAAAATTTATTGACTAGAAAACAATATTTTAGCCTTTGTTAATTAGTGGTTTTTTTTAGAAAAAGTTATAGAAAAAAAGATAGAAAAAAACTAAACAAATGAAAGTATATAGAAGAAAAGTCAAAAGAGGGACGGACTACCCTATATTTATTTTTTATTTTTTTTTAAATTTTTATTGACTAGAAAATAATATTTTAGCCTTTGTTAATTAGTGGTTTTTTTTAGAAAAAGTTATATAAAAAAAGATAGAAAAAAACTAAACAAATGAAAGTATATAGAAGAAAAGTCAAATTTAGAGACGGATACTAAATTTGTCTCTAAATTTTAGAGACAGATGTTGAATCTGTCACTAAATTAGAGACGGAGTCAAAAATCTGTCTCTAAATTAGAGACGGGTTAAAATCTGTCTCTAAAGTTTAGAGACGAATTCTGAATCTGTCTCTAATTTAGAGACGGATTCTTAATCTGTCTCTAATTTAGAGACGGATTCTGAATCTGTCTCTATTTTAGAGACAGATACAAAACCCGTCTCTAAAATTTAGAGACGGAATCTGAATCCGTCTCTAAATTAGAGATGGAATCAGATTTCGTCTCTAAATCAGAGACGGAATCAGATTTCGTCTCTAAATCAGAGACGGATTCGGATTCCGTCTCTAAATTAGAGACGGATTCAGATTCCGTCTCTGAATCAGAGACGAAATCTGAATCCGTCTCTAATTTAGAGACGGAATTCGAATCCGTCTCTGATTTTTCGTTCTGTCTCTAATCTGTCGCCAAATTAGCTACAGATTTCGTCCGTCTCTAAATTTCCGTCTCTAAATCCGGTTTTCCTTGTAGTGATTCGTCAAACGTCAATATTTACTACTAATTTCCAACAATCCCCCACATGAATGAAATTAATGCATGTATGCAGACACTTAAGAAAATCCCGACGAACTGTTACCGCATCGGGGTAGGTAGCTTTCGGCTTTGAACCATCCCTAGTAAGATGCTATCAGATTTACTCGCCGCTCAGTGAACGCGATGTCTTGAACTCGTCAGCGTTTTGTGTAAACCAAGACAATAACATTTACACGATAACAATTCTGATATCTTTCGTTCTCACGTTGTGTCCAATTCGGCCCTGGACCATATCTTGGATTCATAAGTGTTCTCTATTTAGAAGCGGCCAAACTTCTTCACTTATATAGGCGATCTCCTACAAGGAGTAACCTGCTATACTCCACCTTTTTCAAGGTATAGGAATCATTAAAAGCTTTTAAGCTTACCCTCACCACACGTCAGCAAGGTGTATGCACTCGGGCAGCTTTTGAGAATCGGTTTTAAAGAGTTCCAAGTGCGCTACTAGAATATCCATAATTTCGTTGTCTCATTGAACCAAGTTCGTGGATCTCCACTCATCATGGTTGATTTATCGCTATAGACTTCTTTTGTTGTGTGGATTTTAACCCTATTCCCCTTACTGCACAGTACATTTGATCTCTGTTAATTCCTTTCGTAAACAGATCCGCTATATTTTCTTTTGACTTTACATAGTCAATGGAAATTATTCGATTAGAGATCAATTATCTTACTATATTATGCCTCCTTCGTATGTGTCGCGACTTTCCGTTGTACATACAACTTATAGCTCTTCCAATAGCGGACATACTATCACAATGTACCAAGACAGGAGGCACTGGCTTATTCCAGCACGGAATATCCTCTAGGAAATTTCTAAGCCATTCGGCTTCTTCTCCAGCCTTATCTAAGGCAATAAACTCTGATTCCATTATGGAACGAGCTATTGTAGCGATGCACGGAAAATTCAGGTTTTCCGAATTTTTTATTTTTGTTTTAGAGTCGCCACCTATATTATTGATTGGAAATATAGAAAAAAACCATTTTTTGAAAAGATTTTGGGTTCGGGGCTTAAGTGATGGATTTGAAAGGTCAAGGAGCACCGCATCCACCCAATCCGAAGATCGGTCTTGCTAAAGAGGGTTTTCAAAGAAGAATCGTTTAGAAAAAGAAACAGATAAAAATATCCATTTAACTAGGTTAAACAGAATATAGGATCGATTGCTTCGAGACCGTCTCCATGATTTGGAGAGGCTCTAGGCCGATCCTAGATTCACTATGCTATACCACTCTAATAATCAATTAGAAAGGAAGGAAGATTACCTTTTGTTTGGGAAGAGATTCGGACAAAGTTTCGACTCAATCGTAGATTCCAATCTTGATGCGGAAAGAGTTTTGACTCTATCCTTGACTTGAATCTTGATGTTTGTTGATCAACAAGGTTGATAAACAAACTTTGGGTGATTTAGGGTGATTTTGTAGGAATCTTTTAGGGAGAGAAACCAATAAAATGTGTGTGTATTGTGTTCTTTGATCGGGGATCCGGGGGTTGAAATACTAGAAATCATCAAGTATTTATAGGAGGCTGGAGAGGTAAAGGTGGATTAGGATACCACTCTAGGACGGTTCCAGAACTCAAATATCATTGGAGAACTGAATTGATAAGATTTATCAAGAAGAGAGTTTGAAATCGACAAGGAAACTGATTTCTGCACATCCTGCAGAAGCTTAGTATCGCGCGAGACACGCTAGTCTCGCACGGGACAAGGCTGCTCAATGGACAGTTATGTCATTCCCTCGTTATCTCGTATGCAGTTCAGTCCAAACTAACGGTTGTTAGTTAAAACTTAACGAAACATGACGAAATGATGGATTTCACTCCTGACTCAAGGCGAGACTTAGAGTGGTATTACTCTGCTCTGATGGGTTAAGAATGGGGTGTCTACAGAGCACCTCGACAACAAGTCTTATGGAATAAGTCATGTCGTCGATAGAAAAGACATCATTCTGGACATCGGGATGGTCAAGCCGCACAGCTTCCTACGTATCTTTATCGGAGAATCAGACCATAACGTAGTTCGACTCCAAAACACAAAAAGGCTGCTTTAGGTATTTTGAAAATCATTTTGAAAATCGAGGAGATTTTATTTTCGAAGAGGAAAATTCATACTGAGGAATCAAATCAAGACCCAATTCTGAATATACCTGTCTGCCTGAAGATTCGCCTGTCTGGGCTTCGAACCTGTGGGGAAATATGTTAGAAAACAAAGGCTTACTTGTCTGGTCCTTTGTATCTTGTTGGTTTTGTGACGATTCGCCTGTCTGGGCTCCGAATCAGGCTTTAGCTGGGGATGACGATTCACCTGTCGGGGAGCTGAATCGGGCTTTTGATTTGACGATTCACCTGTCTGGGCTCTGAATCGGGCTTTTGATTAGACGATTCACCTGTCTGGGTACTGAATCGGGCTTTTGATTTGACGATTCACCTGCCTGGGCTCTGAATCGGGCTTTTTGATTTTGACGATTCACCTGTCTGGGCACTGAATCGGGATTTTTGATGACGATTCACTTGTCTGGGCTCTGAATCGGGCTTTTTGATGACGATTCACCTGTCTGGGCTCTGAATTGGGCTTTTAGATGGCGATTCACATGTCTGGGTTTCGAGTTATGCGGGATGACTTGATCTCTGGATCAATCATTTCGGGCGACTTGACGCCGTATCGGGCAATTATGCATACGCCACGTTCGGCTCATTCCGTGACTTGTGATACCGATTTTTTCATGTTTCTTTGCTAGGGTATCACATTCAAGGGTAAATGTGTCAAAATTTTGAATTTTGACATTGCGTAGACGCTTATTTTTCCATGTTCTCTGGTACATCCTATCAGAGACCATCTTTGCTAATCATTCATCCACGACTCGCCTTGCTCTTTTGGGGCTGTTGGAGGATCTGGACCTGGTGAGGACCTATAACTGGGGCTCAGTCGGGCTGGCTTTCTGCTATCATGCCATGGATGAGGCATGTAGGCACACCAAGGATACCATGTCAGGGTATTCTTATGCTTGGGAGGTACGTTTTCTGACTTTCCTTGTAGTTTATCTTAATGTTTTGCCTGCGCTTTGTACTGAATCTGCTCTGTTTTCTTGTACAGATATGGGGGTATGCCATCTTTTCGTTGCACAAGTTTGAGCTGAGTGACCGCAATCCTCAGTTTTCAGATATCAGGAGGTGGAGCCATTCCAACCGGACCGTGGATGAGGAGGAGGGGGAGGATTGGACCCTGACAGTTGAGGAGGCGCGGGCCTTACTGGATAGCTTTGACTTTGGGCGACTGGGCCTGTACCCGTGGACCTTATTGAAGAATGAGGTTCACCGTGCGTGGGACGTCACCGACGACAGAGGATCTTGTTATCGCTGGAGGGGGATACCATG
Organism: Adenophora triphylla var. japonica; assembly: GCA_022495995.1. Lineage (NCBI taxonomy): Eukaryota > Viridiplantae > Streptophyta > Magnoliopsida > Asterales > Campanulaceae > Adenophora > Adenophora triphylla. The sequence goes on along the minus strand of JAFEMH010001751.1, from coordinate 261,128 downwards.
TACTTAAGTGAGCGAGTCTTTCCTCAGCATGGCCGGGGTTCACTTCATCGGAGAGTGTCGGAGGATCCGCCCAGGGTGATGCATCCTACCCATTTTATCCCTGATGGGGATTATGCCCATCTCGTGAATGGCTATGCGGCGACGGATTATGTTGTCCCAGTGGCTTCATATGAGGATTTCTTGCCTCGGCTGATGGGTCTCCTTGTGGTAGGTGGCAGGCAATCACGTGCTCGAGCTTCTACTTCTGTCTCTGGCTCGTCAGCCCCGAGCTCTTCATCACAGTATGCGGGTCCTGTGCCGCTTGTGCCAGATTATGGTCCTTCGAGCTTCACATACATGATGGGGGTATGTAGATGGTGGGTCACATCGCAATCTCGGACCAGGTCCCTGAGGGTTTTCGTCGCCCTCCCCATGCATCTTTGGTACATTTCTGTTTATACTTTTTCCTCGTATCGTCCATATATGTGTATATGTCCAATTTCTTCTGAGCATATTCTCCCTTTTTTGTCACCAGGTCGTCATGTCCACGGAGGATTATGACCGTAGTACGAGCAGGATGGCCGGCTTGATGGCCATGGTGATGGATCTGTCCGAGAGGCTGTTTCATAAGGCGGCTTCGGCGGCGTCGACGTTAGCCTCTACAGTGACCCCTACTTGTGGAGCCAAGCGGTCAAGGAGGGACGGTAGCCCCGACAGTGGTGATGAAGGAGGTGCTGGCAGCTCGAGGAATTTGATGGCATGATCCCCTTTTCTCCTCCATTCATTTCTTGAGAACTTGTAAATATTGGTCGGGTTGGCCCAGACAATTTTCTTTTGTGTAGCTGTTAGCAAGTAGGTTTAACAGCAACAAGAATTTTCTTATTTCCTAATCCTAGGTCTAATTAATTTTTTAACTTTCTTGACTTTCATGGGGAATGAGATGACCAATTTAGGTCAAGGCTTTGAGCCTGGATTTGATGTACATATTGCATATTAGGAACTATACTTGCAGGTTTCGAGACATGCTTCGTCAAGTCGGGGCTAGATTACTCATTTGTGCAGGAGGACTGCTGAATTTTCCGAAGGGTTGTATCGCGCGAGACACGCTACCCAGGAAGAGTCCTTTTCTTCTTCGAACAGGATTCTGTCAATTTTCCCCTATATAAACACCATGTAGTTCGGCCAAATGACTCATCCAAGCCTCTAAAACTCTAGAGATATTATGTTAGGGTTGAATTCTTATCTTCTTTTCCAACCCTATGATCCATGGCTTCTAAGGAGATCGTTCCAACGTCCATGATTGTTGATGATTTTCTTTGCCACCCGAAGTAGTTCAATCTTTTGAGCAAGCATCAAGGAGTTTTGTGAGATCGTTTCATAATCGGTCTCGTAATAAGTTTATTGCAGAATTTGGATTCAGAATCCTTTTTACTTTGAAGAACCTCCAACTGGATCGGAATCTTCTGCATGGTGCTGCTAGTTTTTGGGACCCTTCCGTTCATCTCTTTAATTTTTCCCTTAATGAGATGGTACCCACCGTTGAGGAATTTGCCATTATCCTAGATATGCCCTTAACTGGTGAGATTACTGTTCCTAAGTTCGATAGGAATCATTCGGAATCTTTGAACGAATTTTTAGGGATCCCCCTTGATACTTGTTATACGTTGGTTCACCGCAGATGGGTAGATTACTCTTCTTTTCCCGAACGCTTTGGTGGGGATTCGGATGATGAGGCCTTCCATGTTTACAAACGGAATTTCTTGGCTCTTTATCTTTTTGTAGGTGTTTTGTTCACATGCCGGGGTGGCTTGGTTGACTCCCAATTGGTGGAAATCGTTCTGCAGGCTAGGAAACGTTCTAGGAGCATCATTCCGCTAGTCTTGGGTGAGACCCTTCATGGTCTTGAAGAGCTGCATAAGACCGGTGCTATGACACAGGGGAGTCCTCTTTTGCTGACTATTTGGCTCAGGGAACATCTCAAGTTGGTAGCCCCTCCATTGGAGTATTCCCCTTTTACGTACCATATGAGGAAACTTTTGATCAAGGATCTATCAGAGGATGAGTGGGCTCAATTCATTGCAAAGGCCACTACCACAGACATCATTTGGTGCCCACCCTTTTGGAGGTTGAACAAGTATGTTGCCAATACCAAGGATTTTGACAGGGTTGTGCTTTCGGGCCTGCGAGATTCCTCTTTCTATTTCCCCAAATGGGTGCTCCGTCAGTTTGGCCAACAGCAGGACACTTATATTTTTGAAGGAGCGTCTCGTGAAGTGTCCTATATATTGTTTGGAGTTTGCGAAGGTGCTAGCTCAAGCATGGAGTGAAGGAACTATTCGAGATCGTTGGTCGAACCTTTGGACTTTTGATGCAAGCGTCTTCTTATCTGATAAGTACTTGGATTGGTTCCTCCATAGTGGTCACCCAAGTGCGGAGAAGATTGATGATCTGCGGCTTTCACTGTTAGGAGATTCCTTTGTGACGAGCAGCATTTTGAGAAGGAGTGAGGCTCAATCTGATCCTGCTAATGTACAGACTGATCCAACCCAAGATTTTCTTGATGGGGATTGGTACGAGAGACGAGGTAAGGGTCTTCCCGAAAAGATGCAAGCTTTGGATAGGCCCCATGTCTTCAAGAAGCTTTCGGAATCTTTTTTCACTCGCCTTAAGGGATGTTCTACTTCGAAGGGTTCGAATCGCAAGAGAGATCGAGATGACGGGGGCGATCATGTCCGCCGGCCTACCAAGTCAATGAAAGGCTAGATCCTAGAGAGTACCAAGAGATTGCTTTGATAGATCAATAGTTTTATTTATTAGTTTTTTTTTCAAGATTGTTAGCTTAGCAAATTAGTCGCTAAAAGGACAAGATTTGATTTTATTATTTGATTAGACCGAACCCGAAGGCTGCCTACGTTCCTCTTTTACAACAATTAAATAAGAGGCTCAGGTCGACGTAGTTCATTTTTTAGAGAAAAATTCGATTTCTGGCAGAGGGGTAGTCTCGCGCGAGATAAGGCCTTTTTTTTTATGCACACCCTGGCTTTTGCCTAGTCCGCCTCTTCAGGTTTTCAATCTAGCGGCATTCTTTTCTTGTGCAAGCTCTAATTTTTGCCTAGGCCGCCCCTTTCGAGATTTTTAACCTAGCGAGCGATTTTTTTCCTTTTTTTTAAGAGGCCTAGTCACGCGAAGTACTTCTTGAGCTTGTCCATGTTGACCTGCTTCGGTAGTTGATCTCCGTCTAAGTCCACCAGCTGAAGGGCTCCCCAGAGAATATCTTCTTTACGATGTAGGGTCCTATCCATCTCGGACCCCACTTGCCTAGAGGGTTGAAAGCTCCAGGGCGGTGTTCACTTGAGAACCAGTCTCCGTCAGGGCGTTGTGAGAAGAATTTTATCTTTTTGAGTCGCCACCTATATTATTCGTTTGAAAAACATAGAAAAACCATTTTGAAAGAGATTTGGGTTCGGGGCTTAGGTTATGGAATGGGTAGGTCAAGGAGCATCCATTCCACCCAATCCGGAGATCGGTCTTGCTAAAGAAAAGAGAGGTTTTCAAAAGGAAGAAGAAAAGGATTTTAAACAATAAAAGATCCATTTAACGGGGTTAAACGGAATGTAGGATCGATTGCTTTGAGACCGTCACCATGATTTAGAGAGGCTCTAGGCCGATCCTAGATTCAATTGATTTATACCACTCTAACAATCAATTAGAAAGGGATTTAGGGGTTTACCTTGCGTGAGGTGATTTGGGCAGAGTTTCGACTCAAGTTTAGAATTGACTCTCGATACGGACAGAGCTTTGCCTCAATCCTTGACTTGGGTCTTGATGTTTGTTTATCAACAAGGTTGACAAACAAACTTTGAGGTGAGTTTTAGGGTGATTTTGTAGGAATCTTTCAGGGAAAGAAACCAACAAAATATGTGTGTGTTGTGAAAATTCGTCGTCCTTTGATCCTTGGAAGTCACCAAGTATTTATAGGGTTTGGATAGGTAGAGGTGGAGAGGTAAAACCCTTTCAGAAGGTTCTAGACCCCAAACTCTATTGGTTCGCCGGATGGATAAAATCTTATCCCGGAAAGAGGTTGAAATCGACGAGAAAACTGCCTTCTGCATGCTGCAAAGGGAGGATATCTCGCGCGAGACACGCCATCTCGCGGCAAGATATTTCTCATGTGGACAATCTTGTCCTTTCCTCGTTATCTGGTATGCAGTTTAGTCCCAAACTAACGATAGTTAGTCAAAACTTAACGAAACATGACGAAATGGTGGATTTCTACTTCTTGACTCAAAGCGAGACTTAGAGTGGTATAAATATGACCCATTGTGTTCAGAATGGGGTGTCTACAGAGCCCCTCGTCGACAAGTCTTATGAAAGAAGTCATGTCGACGATAGAAAAGACATCATTCTGAACATCGGGATGGTCGGACCGCACGGCTTCCTACGTATCTCTATCGGAGAATCAGACCATGACGTAGTTCGACTCCAAAACACGAAAAGGCTGCTTTAGGTATTTTGAAAATTATTTGAAAATCGAGGAGATTTTGTTTTTGAAAGATAAATTCATACTAAGGAATCAAATCAAGACCCAATTCTGAATATACCTATCTGTTTGAAGATTCGCCTGTCTGGGCTCCGAACCTGCGGGAAATATGTTAGAAAACAAAGGCTCACCTGTCCGGTCCTTTGAGTCCTGTCGGTTTTGTGACGATTCGCCTTTTTGGGCTCCGAATCGGGCTTTGTTGTTGAGGATGACGATTCACCTGTTTGGGCATTGAATCGGGCTTTTAGTTTGACGATCCACCTCTCTGGACGTTGGACCGAGCTTTTCTTTTGACGATCCACCTGTTTGGCGTTGGACCGGGCTTTTTCTGTTGACGATCCACCTGTTTGGGCGTTGGACTGGGCTTTTTCTGTTGAAGATCCACCTGTTTTGGCGTTGGACCGAGCTTTTTCTGTTGACGATCCACCTGTTTGGGCGTTGGACCGGGCTTTTCCTGTTTGACGATCCACCTGTTTGGGCGTTGGACCGGGCTTTTAATTTGATGATTCACCTTTCTGGGCTCTGAATCATGTGGATTGAGTTGATCTTTGGACCACTCGGTTTTCGGGCGACTGGTGCCGTACCGGGCGATCGTGCGGGCGTCACGTTTGGCTCGCTCCGTGACTTGCGGTGCCGATTTTTCCACGTTTCCTTGCTAGTTTATCATTTCCAAGGGTAAATGTGTCAAAATTTTGAATTTTGACGTTGCGTAGATGCTTATTGTCGAGGACAATTTCGTAAAATTCCAGAAGGTATATCTCGCGGCGAGATAAGGTATACCGCGCGGGACTTCTTCTGTCGGGCATATAAATCAACAGCTCTTTTTTAATTTGAAAACATCTTTTTCAAAATTCCCTCCCTAGCTCTAGCCAAGGTCGCTTTCTTTGCAATTTTTCGTGGATTTGCTTGGTGATTCTCCTCCTAATCAATTCTCAATCCCTCCTCCCTCCATAATCAATGGCTCAAGAACAAAGGAATCCAATTTTGGGGAGCTATTTGCTAGGGAAGGATTATCCCCGCGATGATCTCACCTTCGATAGGCACGCGCATATCTCCACCACTGTTCGGGAGGGTTTGGTAAGAGCTTCTTTCTCAACTCTTGATTCTTGTATTGCATTGAGTTTGAACTCCCTTTCCCTTAAATTCAAATTCCATCAATGGCTTTTCTTTTTGTCTATGCTTAGAACTAGGTTCTTTCTTGCATGCTCTGATTTTATGCGTTTCTTTTGGATGATTGTTGTTACATTGTGTGCGTATGGGCCTCCTACACATCATGGATTGTAGGAGAGGTTGATTCGGATCATGAATGGCATCCTTGGGCAAGCTTTTCTTATACGCACGCCAAGTGTTCGATGAAATGTCCCAATGAAAATTTTCTTCTATTCCATTGATTTTCTGACATGGAATGATTTCTAATGTTGCCCTTTTTTGTTTTTCCTCTGTTTTACAGTCATATAGGCCGACGAAGAATTGCCGAGGGAGCCCAAAAATGGCTAGAGCGGTATGGGACAAGATCAAGGATCTTGATGGCGTTCGCGATAGGGTGGCCCAAACGGGGCTATTGACTTTTATTGATAATCTTCGGGGAATAAGGCGGACTCCCCAAGTTCTTCAGGCGATCCGAGAGAGGTGGTGGGATACTACCCACACCGTTCATTTCGTGACCGCTTCGTGGGAAGCGACTATGCCTCCGACTGATTTTCTTGCTATCACGGGGTTAGAGTTCATTGGTGATCCCCTTCCGAAGACTTTGGGTTATAAGCCTGCGGTCCACTATGTGGAGGCAAGTTGATCGGTTTTGCCCCTAACAAGGTTAAGGGATTTCTTCTTTGAGTTGACACCCTCCGCGTCGATTGAGGACTATGCCGAGAAGCCGAATGCAAGCATCGATCGATTGGTGAGGGGTGCCCTACGGTATATCCTTCGAGACCATCTTTGCGAACCATTCTTCTACGGCTCATCTTTCCTCTGTTGGGTTTTTGGTGAATTTGGATGAGGTGAGTAGGATATGATCGGGGCTCGGGCCGGGTCTTCTCGCTACCATGCCATGGATGAGGCGTGTAGGAACACCAAGGATTCTCTGTCGGGGTATTCTTATGCCCGGGAGGTATGATCTTGGTTTTTTCTCTGTCTTTTCGTACTTCTTGGTATTCCGCGAATCCATTCTGTTTTCTTGTGCGAATATGGGGCTATACTCGTCTTCGGCCGTACAGGTTTGAGTTGGAGAGCCTGGACCCTTGTTCCCGGACATCGGGAGGTGGAGCCACCCCAATCGGAGCGTTGATGAGGAGGAGAACAGGATTGGACCCCGACAGTCGCGGAGGCGCGGGCCATCTTTGGACACCTTTGAGTATGAGAGGCTGGGCCTTTATCCCTAGACCCTGGTGGAGCCGGAGGTGCATCGTGCTTGGGATGCTACTGGGATGCAGAGGATGCTGGCGTGTTTGGAGGGAGATACGATGTACCTTGGTGAGCGGGTCTTCCCACAGCATGACTGGGGTAGACTACCATATATGGTGCCGGCGGATCCGCCGAGGGTGATGTATCCCACCCACTCCATTCCGATGACGATTATGCTAGTCTTGTGGAGGGATGTGCGGCGACGGCTTGTGTTATCCCTGGGCCTCTTATGCGGAATTCTTGTCTCGATTGATGGGTCCCCTCCTGGTGGGGGATAGGCGATCGCATGCTCGTGGCTCCACCTCTGCTTCTGCCTCAGGTTCATCAGCCCCTAGCACTTCTTCCCAGTCTGCGGTTCTCGCCTTTCGCCCTGCACTTCGGTCCTCCGAGCTATACATACATGATGGGGAGCATGCCAATGATGGGCCACATCCCGACTCTGGATCATATTCCCGAGGTTACCGCCTTCCACGGATGTCTCCTCGGTATGTTTCGTTTGTATTATCTCTCGTATTCGTCCATATAAGTGTATATGTCCGACTTCATCTGAGCATTTCTTTTCTTTGGTTGTCAGGTCACCATGTTCACGGCCGATTACAACCGTGGGCGACCAAGATGGCGGGACCGATGGCCCCGGTGTCGGACTGTTCGAGAGGCCGTTCCATGAAGGCTTCTTGGCGGCCTCGACGGCTGCCTCTGCGGTGACCCCTACTTGCAGAGCCAAGAGGTCGAGGAGGGGTGGTAGCCCCCGTGGTGGTGATGGCGGAGGTGCCGGCGGCTCGAGTGACTTGATGGCGTGATCCCCTCCTTTTCTCTTTATCTGATTTCTGATGATCTGTACATATTGGCCGTGTGGGCCCAAACAATTTTTTTTTCTTTTTCTTTGGTACCTGTTAGAAACAAGTAGGTAGCACAAGACAATGGTTTTCTTAACCCCTAATCCTAGGTCTAATTAGTTAGTTAATTAACTTTCTCGACTTTCCATGTTTTTGGGAATGGAATGGCCGTCAGGCCACAATTTTGAGCTTGATCTTGGTGTTTTACTGCATGTTATGAACTGTGCACGCAGGTTTTTCGAGACTTGCTTCGTCAAGTTGGGGCTAGATGGCTGTTGGAGTAGAATTGTTGTTGTTTTGCCGTAGCAATATCTCGCGCGAGATAAGGTGTCTCGCACGAGACACGCTACCCAGGCAGAGATATCTTCCTTTTTCGAACAGGATTTTGTCAGTTTTCCCTATAAAATCACCCTGTAGTTCGGCTAGGTAACCCATTCTATCCTTTCAAACTCTAGAGATATTCTGTTAGGGTGAAACTCTTGTCTTTTTCTTCAACCCTGCGATCCATGGCTTCCAAGGAGATTGCCCCAACGTCCATGATTGTCAATGATTTTTCTCTGTCGTCTGAAGTGATTGAATCTTTCAAGCAAGCATCAAGAAATTTTGTGAGGTCGTTTCGCAACCGATCTCGCAATAGGTTTATTGCAGAATTCGGATTCAGAATCCTTTTTACCTTGAAGAACCTCCAACCGGATTGGAATCTCTTGCAGGAGTCTTTGCTCATTTTGGGATCCCTCTATTCATCTTTTCAATTTTTCTTTGAATGAGATGGTGCCTACCGTGGAGGAATTTGCCATTATCTTGGATATGCCTTTGACTGGTGAGATTGTTGTTCCTAAGTACAACAGGAATCATTCGGAGGCTTTGAATGAATTATTAGGGATCCCCCTTGATACTTGCTATGAGTTGGTTCACCGCAGGTGGTTGATTGCTCTTCTTTCCTAAACGCTTCGGTGATTCGGATGATGACGTTTTTCATGTCTACAAGCGGAACTTTCGGCCCTTTCTCTTTTCGGAGATGTTCTGTTTACATGTAGGGATGGCTTGGTTGACTCCCAACCGGTGGAAATTGTTATTGCGAGGCTAGGAAACGTTCTAGGAACATTATTCCGCTAATCTTGGGCGAAACCTGCATGGTCTTGATGAGTTGCATAGGATCGGTGCCATGACTCAAGCGGAGTCCTCTTCGTTGACTATTTGGCTTAGTGGAGCATCTCAAGCCGGTAGGCCCCCATTAGACTATTCCCCTTTTACATATCATACGCGAAAGTTATTGATCAAGGATCTTTCAATGGATGAATGGGCCGAGTTGATTGCGAAGACCGAAACGGCCGACGTTCTTCGGTGTCCACCTTTATTGGAGGTTGAACAAGTATGTTGCCAATACCAAGGGCTTTGGCTGTGGTTGCTTCTTCCGGTTTGCGAGATTCCTCCTTCTATTTTCCCCAGCGGGTGCTCAAAATCGGTTTGGTCACAGCAGGACACTTATCTTTTCGAAGGAGCTTCTCGTGAAGTGTCTTACATTGGTGTAGAGTTTGCGAAGGTGCACTAGCTCAAGCATAGGGTGAAGGAACTAGATCGGGACCGGCTGGTCGAACCTTCGGACCTTTGATGCAAGTATTTTCTTATCCGATAAGTATTTGGATTGGTTTCTTCATACCGGTCACTCCTAGCGCGAGAGAAGATTGATGATTTGCGGCTTTCACCGCTAGGGGATTCTTTTGTAGCTAGCGGTATTTTGCGAAGGAGCGAGGCTCGATCCGATCCTCGCTAACGTGCGAACCGATCCAACTCGGGATTTTCTCGATGGGGATTGGTACGAGAGGCGAGGCAAAGTGGATGCCGGAAAGACGCAAAGCTTTAGATAGGCCCAATGTCTTCAAGAGGCTTTCAAGTCTGTCTTTGACTCGCCTCGAGGGATGTTACGCTTTGAGGGGCTCAAAGCGCAGGAAGATCGCGAAGACGGTGGAGATCATGTCCGCCGGCCTACCAAGTCAATGAAAGGCTAGGATCTTTAGGAGTACCAAGAGATTGCTTTGATAGATCAATAGTTTTTATTTTATTAGTATTTTTTTCAAGGTTGTTAGCTTAGCGAATTAGTCGTTGTGGTTAGGATTTCCCTTTTGTCATTAATAAAAATGCATTCGATTAATAAAAGGACCAAAGTAGATTTATTTATTTGATTAGACCGTCAACCCTGGAGGTCGCCTACGTTCTTTCCTCTTTTACATCAATTAAATAAGAGGCTCAGGTCTGACGTAGTTCATTTTTGAGAGAAAAAAGGACAAAATACGGCTTCCTGCCGAAGGGTAATCTCGCGCGAGATAAGGCCCCCCCCTTTTTTTTTTATGCACACCCTTTCTTTTGCCTAGACCGCCCCTTCGGGTTTTCAATCTAGCGGGCTTCTTTTCTTGTGCGAGCTCTGATTTTTTCCTAGGCCGTCCTTTTTGGGATTTTCAACCTAGCGAGCGATTTCTTTTTAGGAGGCCAAGTCACGCGAAGTACTTCTTGAGCTTGTCCATGTTGATCGGCTTCGGTAGTTGATCTCCGTCTAAGTCCACCAGCTGAAGGGCCCCCCAGAGAATATCTTCTTCAAAATTTAAGGATCCTATCCATCTTGGTCCCCACTTGCCTAACGGGTTGAAATGTCCAGGACGGTGTTCACGGAGAACCAGATCACCTACTCTGATGTTCCTTATCTTGACCTTTTTGTTGAAAGCTCTTGCCATTCTTCTTTGGTAAGCTTGGGTGTGCTCTACCGCCTTTAGCCTTCTTTCGTCTAGCGGTGGCTAACTCCTCGTATCTTCTTTCTAGCCGATCGACTTCGTTCACTTGGTTTTCTAGGAGAACCCGTAGTGATGGTATTTCCAATTTTATTGGCAAGACGGCTTCCATTCCGAATGTGAGGGCGTAGGGAGTCTCTCCCGTAGCCGCTCTGGACTGAAGTGCGGTATCCCCATAGTGCGAAGGGTAACTTGTCGGGCCGCCTTTCCCAAAGGATCGCCATTTTTCCGATGATGGTTTCGATTGTCTTGTTTGCGGCTTCAATCAAGCCCGTTTGTTTGAGGCCTATAAGGAGATGACTTATGCCATGTGATTTTGTACTTGCTAGAGAGACGATCGGTTTCCTACTCGAAGTGTGACCCATTATCGATATCATCTCTTGCGGAACCCCGTATCGGCAGATGATGTTGTGCTTGATGAATTCTCGTGACCTTTCGGCATTCGAGAACCTCAGAGGAGGCGGCCTCAACCCATTTAGTGAAATAGTCGATGGCTACTAGACGAAGCAATGTCCGTTAGATCCTCACGGGTGTGACCTTCCAATCACGTCTATCCCCCATGTAGAGAACGGCCAAGGAGAAGTCATAGGGTACAAGCAAGGAAGGCGGTGCATGCTGAAGGTTAGCGTGTATCTGACACTTGTGGCACTTCTTGACCATTCCGTGCAGTACATTGGGCTTCCATGGTTAGCCAAAAGTACCCTTGTCTGATGATCTTTTTGGCGAGCATGTTTCCGCTCATGTGGGTTCCGCATACGCCTTGATGAACATGGTCCATTATTTCTCGGGCCTCTTCCTCGGTGGCACAAAGAAGGTTTCCTTGTGAATGTTTCTTGAATAGACGGCCAGCAGTGACGACGTAATTAGCAGCCAACCTCTTAAGGGCGATCTGAGTCTTTGGGTCTGTCTCAGGTGGGATGGTTCCATCTAGGATGAAATGCCAAATGTCATAGTACCACGGTTTCTCTTCGGAGTTCCCAACAATGGCACATTCGGATAACCATTTGTCTTTGCAGTCATGGAGATCTATAACGGCGCAGTATGCAGGGGTTGCACGCCGTGTTATTTTGAAGGGTTTGACTGCTTTTCCTTTAGGGATTTCGACCAAAGAAGCAAGTGTGGCTAATGCGTCCGCAAACCGATTTTTGTCTCTGGGGAGGTAGTGGAATGAGACATCTTGAAATTGTTGCGCCAACTCTTGGAGGTGGGCACTGTATCTTTGAAGGGTTGGATCTTGGACCCTCCACTTCTTCAATGTCTGATTGATGATTAATTGGGAATCCCCGAATACCTCGAGTTCAGTCACGTTGCGCTCTAGGGCTGCCTCAAGCCCCGCTATGCAAGCTTCGTATTCTGCGGTGTTGTTGGTGGCGTCAAAGTCAAGACGTACTGCCAGTGGAGTATAGATGTCGTTAGGGTCTACCAACAACATTCCGATGCCGAACCCTCTCTTGTTGGCTGCGCCATCGAAAAATAATTGCCACTTATTTTCTTCTTCTATACTCATGATGTCCTCATCAGGGAATCGCGGGTCTTCCCCCTTCACTTCGTCACAAGGAAATTCGGCCAATTGATCTGCGAATACACTCCCCCTGACGGATTTCTGAGTGACGTAAGTGATATCATACCCCGCGAGCATGAAGTACCATTTGGCCAGTCTCGAAGACAAATTTGATTTGTCTAGGATATATTTCAGTGGATCCATTTTTGCAATGAGACGAACAGGGAAGGCTTCCATATAGTGCTTTAGCCTTTGTGATACCCAAACAAGGGCAGCGCAGGATTTGTCGAGTGAAGAGTAGTTGATTTCGCTGCCTTGGAATCTGCGGCTGACGAAATAGATGGCGTTCTCTGTGTGCGAGGCAGGCTGTTCTTGAGCGAGCATAGCCCCTAATGCATTGTCTGTGACCGTGAGGTACAATTTCAAGGGCTTCTCCTTGTGTGGTGGAACCAGGATGGGTGGGGAAGTTAAGTAGTGCTTAACTTCCTCGAATGCTTCTTGGCATTCTTCGGTCCACTCTTGAGGTGCATTTTTCTTAAGTAGCTTGAAGATGGGATCGCACATTGTAGTCAGTTGATTGATGAATCGACTGATATATTGAAGTCTGCCCATGAATCCCTTTACTTCTTTATGTGTTCTGGGTGGAGGCATGTCAATGATAGCCCTTATCTTGGCGGGGTCTGCTTTTATGCCACACTCTGTGACCATGTATCCTAAGACTTTTCCTTTGACCACTCTGAATGAGCATTTGGCGGGGTTGAGCCTCATCCTGTGCTATCTCAGTCGATTGAAGAATTTTCTGAGATCCCTGAAGTGTTGACCATCTGTCCCCTTTGAGTGAATAATCATGTCATCCACGTATACCTCTATTTCCTTGTGGATCATGTCGTGGAATAGTGTCGTAACTGCCCTTTGGTAGGTAGCCCCTGCGTTCTTGAGACCAAACGGCATGACCGTGTAGTAGAACATTCCTCAAGGTGTGGTGAATGCTGTTTTGTGTTGATCCTCCTTTGCCATGAGGATTTGGTTATATCCTGCGAAACCGTCGATGAATGAGCGGACTTCGTATGCAGCTGTGGCATCGACCAACATGTCTATATTTGGTAGCGGGAAGTCATCTTTAGGGGATGCCTTGTTCAAGTCTCTGAAATCGACACAGACTCATATTTTTCCATTTGATTTGGCTACTTGTACCGTGTTTGCTAGCCATTTCGGATACTCGATCACTTTGATGAACCCTACATTCAAGAGCTTCATGATTTCCTCTTTCACTTGCATTGACCATTTCGGCTTGATTCTGCGTAGTTTCTGTTTGACTGGCTTAGCGTTGGGTAGCAGCGGTATCTTGTGTTCTACAACCGACTCGATTCAACCTGTGCATATCCTTGTAGGACCAAGCGAAGACGTCGACATATTCTCTTCCGAGGAGCCGCGCCAAGGTTTCTCTCGTCTTCCCTTGAAGAAGCCGCCGATCTTTGTTTCTCTGGGGTCTTTCGTTGTCCCAAGATTAACTGTTTGCATTTTCTCGTCGTCAACAGGGCCATTCTTTCCACAACGACCTACTTGCTTAGCTAATTCTTTTAAGATTTGTTCGTTTTCTTGATCTATCTCATCGTATGATTCATTATTAACGTGTTCGTTATATTGATTATTATTAGTTAATTAATCATTCACGATGTTAGCAATCACAGGGTACTCGGAAAGATCAAAGTTTTCATTAAGGAAGTAAGGGAATACATGTTCGGCCACCGCCTCGATTTCCTCTTGAGTGAGTTCGTCGGAGGTGGAGCCTCGCTTCTAATGTGAAAGTTACAGGGCCTATCTTCCCCGCGGATGGGGAGTGCAGCCAAGCTCTTTGATCATGAAGTCTTCATCAACAATCGGGTCCTCCGTGACGTGCCGCTTAGAATTGGCTTATCACATTTCGTATTAGTCTTGTGTAATCGCAGTTGGAGCGTCCCCTTGGAGATTGCATGGATCTCGTCAGTCTTCTAACCTAAGACATTGTGTCTTGAACCGCCGCAAAGATGTCTTCTCCCAACACAAAGTCCCATTCACTTGTCATTTCTGCCTTCGTGCCCCACAAATCATTAGGGATTAGTGTGACGGGCTCTGTTTCATCTGGAGAAGCATCGGAGTCGCTGAAGATTTCAAAGCCCGGTTGGCGCTTTCCTTTATCATCAGTCCATGGTTCTGAAAAGATAAAGTAGGGAATACTTTCCCCTTCTCGAACGAAGTAGCCATTGAGTGTCTTTCGATATGGCTCGAGGTTGCAATTCTTGGCCTTTGGGTCTTTGTGGCCTTTGTATGTGGTTCCTTCCCACTTGTTTTGAGTGAAGCCCCATTCTTCTTCGTCATCCTCATCGTGGATGGAGATGACGTATCCTAGGCCATGCTTTGTGTGAAGTGGGGGAACCGGTGGTGGTTCCGTTATTCCTTGTAAGTGCTTTCCGAGCCCCAAGCCAGGGAAGTATCCTTTTGCTAGCATCATTTTCCAGACAGGAAGGCTTCCAGAAAACCAAAGTGCCCTGGAGTAGTCATTTTCGTTGCAAGTTTCTATGACATTCAGAGTGCTTTCTTTCTCGATCTCAAAGAAGTAATCAGAATTGAAAAGGGAAATACTGACTAACTATTATTGAAAAGCAAACTTGATACTCTTGCCCACAAACGAAGTCTTTGGGCAAGTAGTACCCGACTAAGCTAAACTAACTACTAATTGTTTCTTTTGCAACTAAAAGTAAATAACTGAAAAAGGAAACAAAAGATCTCATGTCTCTAACTCTTCCAACTTAGGGCGCCTCCGCTAGGAGCCGTTTTGATGAGGCCGCTGTCAATTAAATCTTGGATTGCATTCTTCAGGTTGGAACAGTTATCGGTATGGTGGCCATAGCATTGATGGTAGAAGTAGTAGAGGTGTGGAGCTCGTCCTTCTCTCTTAGGTATGTAACCATCCATTGGTTTCATCTTTCCATCCTTGTGAAGACTTCTGAAGAGATGACCGAGAGAGATATTTCCGATATCGGTGAAGATCCTTCCCTTCCTTCGCTTAGCCATTTGATTGTGGAGGTCTCGGATATGGTTCTCGTAGTGTTGCACAAAGACGAGGTGGTGAGACTGATATTCTTCCTCCATTTGCTCTTTGAGGTCACGGTAGAGAGTATTGAGGAAAAACTTGACCCTCTCATCAATGTCATCTTCAATGTGGGCTTCAAGGTTGATACACTTTTGGGTCATAGTTTCGAGTTCGCTCTTGACTTCCTCGAGCTCTTCAATCAGTATCTTTATCTTTTCAGCTTGGATGGATTCTTCCATGTGATGCCACGAGTCATTGTCGTTAATTTGCTGTAGGGCTTTGGCAAGTTGAGTTTTGATGTCACTTAGCTCCTCTTGCACGGATGATCGTCCACTGTCGGAGTCACTTTCCATCTTCCGGAAATCCCTAGCAATGCGGGTGGAAGGTAAATCAAAGGCTTCTCTCCAACCCTCAACATGCTCCATTTTAGCGACAAGAGACTTGGTCATCTTTCGCAAATCTTCCTCTTCGAGATCTCTCTTGGTGACGAAGTACTTCTCCGTAGACATTGTGTTGGGAGTCTTGAAGTTGAGTAGCTTCGGAAAACTCGACAATAGATGCAGTAGATGATATCGATCAAATCTAGCCCCAACGAGTCGGAAGTGTGCTTAAACGGCTCGTGCCTGGCCAAAGAAACAGAGGCACTATCCCGCGCGAGATATGTAATCCCGCGCGAGATAATCACACGGAAAGTCGATTTTTATTTAGACCTAAATTTTGGTCGGAACGGAAAGTCCGTTTTGAGGGGTTTCTAAGGCCTTTATCAGAACCTAACGACTAAGTAATCAATCCGATTTTTGTAAAACAAAGCCATGTAAGATCGTTTTTCGAAGGATTTTATGTATATGTATTTTTTTTGAAGGGACATCCGAAAGGGTCATTCCGAAGGGACTTTTTCCGAAGGGACTTTTCCGAGTCCTTCTTCATTGTCAATTTTGCATGGCTTTGTTTTGGTCAAAAACAAGTAAAGATCACCAAGTCAAAACCGATCGGTCACGAAGTGATCCTAAAAAGTCAATCTACATGAAAATGTGGCGATGCAGGGCTGGAAGGCTAGGCTCCCCGCGATATGACAATCTAAGTGGATTGAATACGCGGAGCGGGATTGTCCAACTTCGGAGAGACCGACGACTAGGTGGTTACCGTCATCCATCCTTAGTGTGGGTCCCGGGTTTATAGAGGGTATGCAGTGCAATGACAGTTATAATATGAGTGCGCGTGTGTGATAATCAATCTAGGTGATAGAGTAAAATAGAAACTTTTTTTTTTTGAAAACTAAAAAGAAAAACAGATAGTGGCCGCACCAAGTGGTTGCCTACGTTTCTCCCAATTTAGGAAGACTCAGGCCTTCGTAGTTCCACATAAAGAGAAATAAAGAGAGATAAATAAATTAGTTTACAACTCCCGAATCCCCAATGGACCGGACTTTAATTAAATAAAACCCAATCGCACGCAGTTTATAAATAATAATCGATTATTTAAATGAAATAAAGATTCGAGTTCTACACCTTAAGGGACGCCTTAAGATGTGGGAACTCTGCAGATAATGAATTCTGGGATCCCCCTTGCATGTTCGGCTCTCGTCTTGGACTATGAGATGAATGGGAGAAACCAGAAAACAATCAGATTGCCGAGGCGATATCTCGCGCGAGATATGATATCCCGTGCGAGATATGCCTCGTCTAAGAGCAGAAAATTGAATTTACAATTTTGTTTGAAAACCTCTCTTTTAATTTTGACGCAAGTTTAAGCCTCTTAATTTTAAGTCCCCAGCGGAGTCGCCATTGTAGCGTTGTGAGAAGAATTTTATCTTTTTGAGTCGCCACCTATATTATTCGTTTGGAAAACATAGAAAAACCATTTTGAAAGAGATTTGGGTTCGGGGCTTAGGTTATGGAATGGGTAGGTCAAGGAGCATCCATTCCACCCAATCCGGAGATTAGTCTTGCTAAAGAAAAGAGAGGTTTTCAAAAGAAAGAAGAAAAAGATTTTAAACAATAAAAGATCCATTTAACGGGGTTAAACGGAATGTAGGATTGATTGCTTCGAGACCGTCTCCATGATTTGGAGAGGCTCTAGGCCGATCCTAGATTCAATAGATTTATACCACTCTAACAATCAATTAGAAAGAGATTTAGGGGGTTTACCTTGCGTGAGGTGATTTGGGCAGAGTTTCGACTCAAGTTTAGAATCGACTCTCGATACGGACAGAGCTTCGCCTCAATCCTTGACTTGGGTCTTGATGTTTGTTTATCAACAAGGTTGACAAACAAACTTTGAGGTGAGTTTTAGGGTGATTTTGTAGGAACCTTTCAGGGAAAGAAACCAACAAAATATGTGTGTGTTGTGAAAATTCGTCATCCTTTGATCCTTGGAAGTCACCAAGTATTTATAGGGTTTGGATAGGTAGAGGTGGAGAGGTAAAACCCTTTCAGAAGGTTCTAGACCCCAAAATTCTATTGGTTGGCCGGATGGATAAAATCTTATCCCGGAAAGAGGTTGAAATTGACGAGAAAACTGCCTTCTGCATGCTGCAGAGGGAGGATATCTCACGCGAGACACACCATCTCGCGGCGAGATATTGCTCCTGTGGACAATCTTGTCTCTTTCCTCGTTATCTCGTATGCGCTTTAGTCCCAAACTAACGATAGTTAGTCAAAACATAACGAAACATGACGAAATGGTGGATTTCTACTTCTTGACTCAAAGCGAGACTTAGAGTGGTATAAATATGACCCGATGTGTTCAGAATGGGGTGTCTACAGGCGGATATAGGGATCCGCCGTAAATAACTAGTTATGAGACGAGCCGTCCAATATAGCACAAGTCGTCCCATTTGCACCCCATCCAGATTCCCTCGTCCCCCTTTGGGGACGAGTCGTCCAATGACTTATTTACGGCGGCTTTCAAAAATTTGCCGTAAATAACTATATTTTTTTCCTACCAGCTCTATATAATTCACTTTCCCCAAAAATACACCCGCAAAAACCAAATTCAACCTGTACACACACAAATGCAACATGTATATAACCAAAAATACACCCGCAGAAACCAAATTCAACCTGTATATAAAATAACTAGGCTTCGTAAATGTATATACAACACAATATCAACATAATAACCATTAACACAAAAAAGATAGTTGCATGTATCCAAAACTCAATATATACAACACAATATCAATGTTCACAATCCACAACTTTGAGAAAACATACCACCGCCTATTCATTACTACCATTTCCACGTTGTTCCATAAAACAACGTTTCAAATCTTCTATTTGCTTTTGAAAATCTGATTGGACCTGTTGGCGTTGATCCTCAAGTTGCTTTTGAAAATCTGTTTTGAGGGATGACACTGTCTCCTCAAGTTCAGCAATACGGGCTGCAGAAGCACTTTGAGAAGTTGAGGCTTTACCAAACACCCTAGTTTTTGTAAGACCTTGTCCCATACAACGCACTCTCCCATAGTCATCATTTTCCATAAGATTTGTGAATATCTGTTCTCGCTTGCTGGGAGAGTTTTTGTTGGTCCCAAAGGTGGCAACAAGGGTGAAAATACAGCTAGAGGGGGGGTGAATAGCTGTTACAAAATTTTCGCCCTCTTTTAAAACTAAACCTCTAAGCTTACAAAACCGCTTGCAGTTGATAATAACTGCAAGTAGAGTTGTAAACCATCAGGACTTGACCTGATGGCCAGAGCACAGGACACCAACACGGAGGTCCTGGGTTCGACTCCCCTCAGGAGTTAGAGTGGATGTTTATCCCTCCCTAGTTTATATTAGGCGCTTCTGGAGTGGGGACTTTAAGGGAATTTTCAGTGAATTGATGGACTTAGTTGTGAATTTGACTTAAAAAGGCTTGCCTTGAGGTGGGCAAGCCAAAAAAAAAAAAGTAGAGTTGTAAAATGCACAGCGGAATAATAGAGTTACAAAGCGGTTTTGGGAGAGGCGGTTTGTAAAGCAGTTTTGGTGATGCGGTTTTGAAAAGTGCAGTTTTACAAACACGTGTAGTTTTGACAATGTTAACTCCAAACACAGTTTCACAATAATGGAGATCTATATAAAGATCAAACAGAGATAAAGAAAGATAATCAGTAAGCACAAGAAATATAAATGCAGAAAGTAAGAACACAATATTTAGAGTGGTTCAATCGATAAACGATCTACGTCCACTACCAAGAAGGTTAGTCTTGGATTTCTAAGAGAGATTTTATATTGAGTATGAGAGATTACAAAGTACAATGAGTAATACTCAGATTTAAAATCTTTTCTATGAAGAACAAATCCTAAGACTATAACCAGTGTATCTCAAATGATTAATCAATGTGATTAAACAAGTGAGGTGTGTGTGTTTAACAAGATCAAGGCTCTTGAATCTGTATGATGTCGAGCACAATGATTCTTGATGTATTAAGGCTTGATTTACGGATTGGAAAATATTTCTTAAAGGAAGAAGATGAATATTTAAAGGACTTATGAATATTTTAAGGCGAGCTTCAACTTCTTATGAACTCACATCAATTTTCAATTTCTCAAGCAATCTTCAAGTGTTGAAGATTAGGGGTATTCATACCCAAGCACCAAGAAAGTAGCCGTTGGAAACAGCTGTTTGCAAGGACTGCATTGGTGCAATCTGATTGGTCCACAAATCCACTTTTGTCCTTTGGTACAGCAGTTGCAGATAAAGCTGATCAGAGACCTTCTGGCTTGTAAGCAATGAGGTTAGGACATCTGTCATCTTTTCAAGATCCTTGCATCTTGTACGACAATTAGTCATGTGACAAGATTTGGTGGTTGACTTTTGATATTGCTGGCGTGGAATCCAATGGTCATAAGTGGTTCACTTCAAGTCTACAATCATTGGATGTGGTCTAGTGTGAATGCGGTTCAAGGCATGAACGGTTACACCGAGAGGAGGATTCCATAAATGTGCGGTCTAAAGATTGGCCCGCACTTTGCAGTTTACTAGTGCGGTTTCACTACTGCGGTTTGCACTGAGTCTTCAAGATGCGGTTTCAGAAAAGGAATTCCACAGAGTAATTTGCTTGGAGCGGTTTGCTAATGTGGTTTTGATGGTGCGGTCTGAAACCTCTTGAACTGAAATCTCATGTCCAATGAGTCTTGTGCCAGTCTTCAAGCCTAAATAAAACCTATTTTATAAAATGGACTTAGCTAAAAAATTGAAGTCTAAGCTTCATTACATATGGGCATAAAGTCCTTAAAATAGAGATGAGGTTATGGTATCAATCAAATCTAAGCTAAAGCTATGAGGGTTAAAGTATGCATACCCAACAATCTCTCCCTATTTGATTGATGCCATTACCTACTATAACAAAAGCAAACATTGTACTTGGTAAAAACATGTCCATAAGAATTAACATGGTAAGTCATGTCCCAAGTCAATGCAGACACTAGATTAAGTTAGAGATTTCTATACTATTGAAAGATTAAAAACTTACAAGTTGAAAAGTATAGAAATGCATTCAGTGCACTTAGAAAATATGAGTTTAAGTTTAAAGTGCGGTCTAAAAATCAAAAGGAGATCAACAAAAGAAATTTACAAAAGGTGGTTCAATGCTGACGCGGTTGATTCACTTCATGCTCAGCTTCATGCGGTCCTTGAAACACGGAATGCTGCGCTTGGAGGGTCTTCTGGCCTTCTAACTTCTGCTGCGGTCTGTCAAGGGTGGTCTCAACAATCTTCAAGGCATTCACGAGAATGGGCAGAGGAAGAATTTGTTGCACCAACCGCTCTAGTATTAGCAACTAGATTTTCCTTAAGCTTATCAATCTTCAGATGGAAGGAGGAGTTGAGAGAGTTGAAAATACTATGGATCTCCCCTGAGATCCCGGCGGTTTGAGTGGAGATGGCTTCTTAGACAGGATCAAGGTCTGCTGTCACCTTCAAGGAGGTTTTCAGCTCTTGGATTTGGGAACTGAGTTTGAAGTTGAAGCCTTCCTTGAGGTTTTCCAAGCGGTCATTGACCTCATCTTTTAAAGCATTTATCTTGGCGGTCAATCTATCTCCTAAAATGTTCATCTTGATGCCCATATCCCCCTTAAACATATCTAGCTCTTCAAGAAGATTGGTTTGCATTGAGTCCAAAATTACTTTGAGATCAGACTCTGATTGCGGTCTGGAGTTAAGGATGCCAAGGAATTTAGTCTTTAAATCTCCAAGATCCTTCTCAATGGCTTTGCAAATATTTTCTCCAAGCTCAATTAGTATCTTGTTTAGCTCAGCAATAGATGCTTTATCTCCCAAGGCCTTTAGCATGCCATCCTCAAGGGATTTTTAAAAAGCATTGAAGCAATTCTCAGCAGCGGTTGTAATGATGGCTGCGGTTTGGTCAGTAGAGGTAGATGCAGAAGTAGGTGATCTCTCCCCCTTAATGGCATCAAGCAAATGGGTTTTAAGAGTTGCCAATTCTAGGGATTGAGAATCAACCTTGGCCAGAAGGGTGCGGTTGGATGCAGTTAGGGAGGTGTTTGAGGCTTCACGGGAGGCATTGGAAGAGGTTAGCTTGATTATATGGCCTTGGTTTATTAGAAGTTGGCCTTGGATGAGGTTTAGGGTGGAAAGAATTTGGGAGTAATCTGTTGGAGGAGCGGTTGAAGTGGAAGGGGCGGTTTGGAAAAGAGGAGGCAGTTGGACTGGAGTATGTTCAGGTGCGGTTTGGGATAGAGGTTGAATGAAATGGTTAGGAAGAAATTGGTTAGGAGCAATTTGGGTTGGTAGGGTTGGAGGGGTGGTTTGGGTTTGAGGAGGGATGTTTTGAGGAGGGGATTTTGAGGGTGAATTTGATTGGGTAGTGTGAACAGAAAGTGGAATGGTTTTCTGTTGATAGGATGAGGTAGGAGGAGTAGGAGTTTTGGCAGGAGAAGGTGTTTTTAAGGGAGAATGAGTGTGGATGCGGTTTGAAGGAGGAGAGGTTAGGCCGCGGTTTGAGTGAGGGGGTGAGGAAGTTGGTTCCAGGCGTATGGAGGTGGAGATGGCTTGGCCTCCTGATGGTTTGGGTTGCCAGGGTTGGAAGGCATTCGAAAGAGGGGGTGTGTGGTAGGAATGGGAATGAGCATAATCAGAATCAGAGTCAGGTATTTTAAAGCTTGATTCTGAGGAGGATTTGGGTGAAGGGAATTTTGAAGGAGGTGAGGGAGAAGGAGGAGGTGAAGGCTCAACAGGTTTTCCTTTCTTGAAGGATTTCTTGGCAGACATCTTCTTTCTTTTCTTTGGTTTCTCCCCCTGAATAGGTGCATCATTTTGGGTTGGAGGAGAAGGAGATTTGGATGGATAGTGGATTGGAGACTAGATAGGTGATTGGATAGGTGAATGGATTGGGGACTGCGGTTGGCTTGGAAGCGATTTAGGGATAGATTGGGTTTGAGGAGGACACGGTTCAGGTGCTGGCTGAGGTTGGATAGGAGGTTGCGGTTGAGGGGCTGGAGGCGGTTGAGGAGGAGGGGCAGTTGACTTTCCTTTGGCATTTCTTCTTTCCTCTGCCTCTTTTTCAATTCTATCCAACTGATCCTTATATTACTGGACCAGCTCTTCAGGAGATAAATTGTCAGTAACATCCTTAGCTTTTCTGGCACGAGCAATCAAATCTAAAATATTAGGATCCTCATCATCTTCATCCACCAGATTCATCTTCCTCTTCTCCTTTGGCTGACTTGGACCAGCTTCTGAAGTTCCTTGCGGTTTGGCAGCAGGGGCGGTCTTGGTTCGCTTTATAGGCAGTCCAGCCTGGCCTCTTGGCTTTCTTCCTTTCTTGACTACTTTCCTAACCGCTTGAGTTGCAGTTTCAGGGTTCATAGCCACATATTCCTCCTTCTTGGGAAAGGTATCAGCATCATAGAGTGCCTTGTATTGAGCATCTCCATTGGCATATCTGAAATTCTGACAAACACGTAATCCCAAGGTTTCTTCAGATCCCCATTCTACCATTAACTCAGGGTTAGCTTTCCTGAGGACTACAAGGTGATCATAGTTGAGAAGGAGAGTGGTTAGTAGTCTGTAAAAGGGTCTCCATCTTTTTTCAACTCCCTTTTCCTTGGATTGGTAGGTGGCCACACTGGTAGAGAGTTCTCTGAACATAATTTTTGGCCAGTGAAGACGAAGGTTGCTATAGATGGCAGAACAATACATCCATTGTTGGGATTTAAAGTTGTTGTGGTTGCTAGTCTTTCCACAGACAGACTTCCCAACCAAGAAGCACAGGTGGCTCATCAGCTCACCAAAGGCTTTTCTAGGGATCTTCTTGTAATTTCCCACCATAGATGAAACTCCAGCTGTTGTAGAAGCAATGGAATCTTGGATATCTTGATCAACTGATTCAGGTGCATTTGTAACTCGAAACTAGAAGGTTCTCTTGATGTCTAGATAATCAATAGTGACATCTAGGCCTTCAATAGCAGCAGTGAAGCAAGAGACTTTAACTCCATTATCCAAGACTCTGTGTCCCAAAATGGCATTTGAGTAGAATTGGTCCACAAAGGAAGGAATTGTGAATGCTTGCTTTTTGGTGAACAAGGGAAGGATTCCAGATGCTTTCATCTTCCTGAGCAATTCCCTTCCAAGAGCATCATGTCTCAATTCCATTTCATCTACTTCCCAGCCTAGTAGGAAGAAGTTAGGATCCTGAGTCCACGTGACAGTCATGCAAATAAAAAGAATATGAACAGTTTTTTTTTAAAATAAGGATAAGAATGAAAAAATATTGAAATGCGGTTGAGATCCATGCGGTCAGACTTCAGCACGCAGTTTGGAATTTGTTGTTGGCTACAAGCGGTTGACTGCAAGCAGTTTTGTTCACGCGGTTTCAACAGGGGTGAGGTTTGATAGCCTCAACAGGATTTTCAACCTAAAATCCACATACTTAACACAAAAGTTAGTAATAAAAAGTATGGACTTATTTAAGTTCAAGCATACCCATTTCTCCTCTGATGAAAGAAAACCTCTTGGAATCAAGAGCTTTGGTGAGGATGTTAGCAATCTAGTTGTCTGTCCCCACATACTCTAGATGGATATTCCCCTTTTCCACATGGTCTTTGAGGAAATGATACTTTATATCAATATGCTTGGTCTTTGAGTGCATGACAGGGTTGTTGGAGACTGAAATTGTTGATGTGTTGTCACACATGATTGGGCAATTTCCTTCATCAATTCCATAGTCCACCAACTGTTCCTTTCATCCAAAGGATTTGGCAGCAACAACTTCCAACAACAATATATTCAGCCTCTGTGATTGATACTGAAATTGAGGCTTGGTTCTTGCTGGCCCAAGCAACTAGTCTATTTCCGAGGAAGTGACAAGTCCCACTAGTGCTTTTTCTGTCAATAGTGCAAGATGCATAATCTACATCTGAATACCCTAAAAGGTCGAAATTCGAATATTTGGAATACCAAAGTCCAAGATTAGTAGTTCCAGAGAGATAGCGGATTATACACTTGACTGCACTTAAATGTGCTTCTCTAGGATCGGCTTGATAGCAAGCACATATACAAACACTAAACATGATATCTGGCCTACTAGCAGTTAAATAAAGTAATGAGCCAATCATACCTCGATATAAGGTTTGATCAACCTTCTTACCTTTTAGATCTTTATCTAGCTTATTGCCGGTGGCCATTGGAGTATCGTATGCTTTTGCATTTTCTAGTCCAAACTTCTTTATCAACTCCTTGGTGTATTTGGCTTGGCTGACAAAAATTTCTTCTTCGCTTTGTTTGATTTGAAGCCCGAGGAAGAACGTCAATTCTCCCATCATGCTCATCTCAAACTGGTTTTTCATTAGCTTCTCAAAAACGCTTACAAAGTAATTCATTAGTAGATCCAAAAATAATATCATCAACATAAATTTGAACAAGGAATGATTATTATATTTGACAATGAATAGAGTAGTATCGATTTTATTGCGTTTGAAGCCTTTTTCTAGTAAAAGTTTAGATAGAGTCTCATACCATGCCCTTGGATCTTGTTTGAGTGCATATAAAGCTTTCTGGAGTTTGTAGACATGATTTGGAAATTTGGAGTCTTCAAATCCAGCTGGTTGAGCAACATACACGATCTCTTGAAGTTCACCGTTGAGGAAGGCACTCTTCACGTCCATTTGATATAACTTGTAACGCTTGAAAGAGGCGTAGGCCAAGAAGATTCTGATAGCTTCTAGTCTTGCAACTGGAGCAAAGGTTTCGTCATAGTCGATTCCTTCTTCTTGCCTATATCCTTGTGCAACCAACCTTGCTTTGTTTCTGGTGATGCTTCCATTCTCGTCCATTTTATTCCTAAACACCCACTTTGTTCCTACCAATCCTTGATCATGAGGTCTAGGCACTAATGTCCAAACCTTGCATCTTTCAAACTGATTGAGTTCTTCTTGCATAGCAACGACCCAACTGGAATCTTGGAGTGTTCATCAATCTTCTTGGGTTCAATTTGAGATATCAAGTAAGTATGCTCGTCATAGTTCGATCTCCTTGTTTGAACTCCAGAAAAAAGATCACCAATCACATTTGTGAGGGGGTGTAGATACCCCATTCTGAACCAATAATTCGTGATTACACTATTCTTCATCTCTCTTTTGTGTTTTGATGAAAGCATATCAGTTTCATCATATTTCGTTAAGTTTCTAACTAACCTCGTTAGTTTTAGACCTAACTGACTAACGAAATAACTGAAGAGGACAAAATGGTCAGCAGACTAGTTGTCTCGCGTGAGAGATATATGTCTCGCGCGAGATAACCCCTCTGTAGGATGTTCAGAATCACTTTCCTTCTCCGTTTCAACCTCTTTTCTTGATAAATCTCATCCAATCCGGGTATCCAATGATAGTTGATTTCTAGAACCTTCCTTGGGTGAAATCCTATCTTAGTGACCAAGTTATTCATCCCCTATAAATACTTGATGATTTTCAGTATTTCAGAGGTCCCCGATCCCCGATCGAAAACACATAACACACATTTGCTGGTTTCTCTCCCTGAAAGATTCCTGCAAATCACTCATAAATAACTCCCAAATTCGTCCTTCAACCTTGTTGATTGACGAACACCGAGATTCGAACTTAGAATCAAGGCAAAACTCTGCCGAATTCAAGACTCGTCCAAAAGGTAATCATCCTTTAACTTCCGTTTTTCTTCTCAATCCCTCTATTGATTTTAGAGTTGTGTAATCCTATCAAAAGGATTAGCCTAGAGTCCCTTCAATTCATGGAGGCGATCTCGAAGCATACAATCTGACATTCCTAATTAATGAATTAATTAGGATTTTTTTATTTCTTCTTATTATTCTTTGAATTGATTAGATTAATAACACTCCGTTAGCAAGACTAATTTTCAGATAGGGTGGAATGGAAGCTCCTTGACCTACCCATTCCATAACTTAACCCCCGAACCCTTGAATCTCTTGAATATATTAAAAAGGTTTTTCTTATTGTTTTCCATCAATAAATAATAATTGGCGACTCCAGATGTTAAAAATTCACCATCGCTACAGTGGCGAATCCACTGAAGACAATTAATTAAGAGGGTTAGACTTGCGTTACAATTGGGTGTTATTAATATTTTCAATTTTCTGTTTGAAATCTGATTTTCTGAATTTTTTGAAATTTTTCTGCAACGTTTTCGTCAAAAAAATTATTCTGTCCGAATGCTTATCCAGCACGGGACAAGCTTGTCCTGCGCGAAACTAATAATCCGTTTTTCCTATTTGGCGGCGGCAGCATAAAAAAAGGGTTAGAATTGGCTGGTTGACTTTTCTTTCCAAGTTAGACCACAAAAAAAAGGTTTGACCGCACAAAGAAGAAAAATGGCAATTGAGTTTTCTTTGAAAATTTGACCATATTAAAAAAAAAAACTCACAGAAAAGTTTTAAGAATTCAGAAAAGTCAAAATCAATTATTATTTTATTTTACTTGTACTAATTTTATTTTGCAGGGTAGAGTAATTATTAATTACTTGAACTATATACTTGCATGAGATTGGGTTATTTTAATTTTTACCCGTCAACGTTTGACTCGGGCTTTGTAATTAATTAATTTAATTCTCTCTCTCTTTACTCTTTATGTGTGGAACTACGACGGCCTGAGTCTTCCTGATTTGGGAGAAACGTAGGCAACCACTTGGTGCGGCCATTATTTGTTTTTCTTTTGTTTTCAAAAAAAAAAGAACTCTCTATTTTCTCTATCACCTAGATTGACTCTCACACACGCGCACTCATGCTATATCTGTCATTGCACTACATACCCTGATTAATCCGGGACCCACACTAAGGACAGATGACGGTAACTACCTAGTCTTCAGTCTCTACGAAGTTGGATCATCCCACTCCGCGTATTCAATCCACCTAGATTGTCATATCGCGGGGAGCCTAGCCTTCCAGCCCTGCATCGCCACATATCATGTAGATTGTCTTTTTAAGATCACTCCGTGACCAGTCGGTTTTGACTCGGTAATCTTTCTTGTCTTTGACCAAAATAAAGCTAATGTAAAATTGACTATCGAGAAAGGATTCGGAAAAGTCCCTTCGAAAAAAGAAAAGTCCCTTCGGAAATGTCCCTTCGGAATGACCCTTTCGGAAGTCCCTTTAAAGAAAAAAATCCTTCTTGAAAAATGATTTTACATGGCTTTATTTTATAAAGAATGGTCAATTACTGAGTCCCTATGTTTGGTTCGAATTACGTATACCTGTAAGATTTACTTAGAATACTAGATTGAAAACGGATCTTTGTCCGTCCGACCATGAATTTAGGAAATAAAAAGAAAAAAATCCATCTCTCCGAATGGTTGTCTCGTGCGAGACTACCTTGTCTCGCGCGAGACTTTATTTGCAGAATGTGTGTCTGTGATTGATAATCGATGTGCGCTCCCTCCTTTAGTCAAAACTCCGTCTCTAATAAAAATAAAACTTCAAAAAAAAATCGCTCGTGAGGTAATTTTAACCATCATCCTTTTCTCCATCTAGGATCGTTTGGGGCTAATATTCTAAAAGGCGTTTCGTTTAGATATCTCTAGTACATCTCTAAGGTCGTCAAGCTCCCTTACCTCTCCAACGGTAACAATTCAATTTCCTTCCGACAAGATGAATCCCGAAGCACTCAAGAAGGAAATTGAGGATCAAAGGACTCTATATAAGGAAATGCTACAAGCCCAAGCCAATGAAATGGAGGCCCAAATAGAACTTGAAAGGAGAATCCAAGCCTGAGAAATGAAAGCCATGGTTGATGAACTCCGAGCCATGAAACTAAAAATGGCCGAATTAAGCTCAAAGAAGAAAGAAAGTAGAACCTCTTCTGATGATGAAGCATCATACATTAAGAAGGCTAAAATCCACCGCAAGCACAATAAAAAGGTGTATGAGTCTAGCTCATCATCTTCCTCCTCTGATAACGAAAGCCAAACTTTCAAGAAGGAAATTAAGGAGGAAAATAGAAAGGCAAGTGAGCCCCTCACCATGGAAATGCTAGAAAAGAAACTCGCATCCCTCGATGTGAGCAAGGGAGCCTCGCTCTCTATCGACTATGACACCCTTCATCAATCTATGTCAATGCTTCCTCGGAAGTACAAAACACCCAACATTGCGAAATTCAATGGCACTACTTGTCCAAAAACTCACTTGGAAACTTACTCTTGGGCCATGCTACCTATGGGTGTCGATGAAAACTTGCTAGTTCAATGCTTCCTCAAACCCTTGATGGTGCCGCTAGAGATTGGTACATGACCCTTCCACTCTCCACAAGGCTTGATTGGCCACTCGCCAGTCGTGCCTTCCAAGAACAATTTGAGGACAACACTACCTACCGCACTACTAGAAGGGACCTCGAGCAAACCAAGCAACTCTCAAACAAATCCTTCACAGACTTCATCAAAAGATGGAGGACCAAACTGACTGAAATCGTTGATAGGCCAAGCCTAGACGAACAAATTCATATCCTACTTCAATGTCTCCACGAAGAGTACCAAGAGAAGCTTGTCGGCAATTACTTCCCTAGTTTCCTCGAGCTCCATAAATCGGGCATTAGAATTGATGAATTGATCCGTCTTAGAAAGAATTCAGAAAAGGAGAATTGTCCAACAAAGGGGAGCACCGGTCGCACCTATCATGATCTTGGTGAGACTACTCTTAAGGAAATGTTCGATGATCTAGTAGGCCAAGGAAAATTGAAGCCAATGGAAGACTATCATCCTAAGAAAATGAGAGAAGATTGGGACCACGACAAATTTTGGTTTACCATCAGTTTAGTGGTCATGACACCAACAATTGCTATAATTTGAGGGATGCCATCCAAGACTTGTATGAAGCCGGCAAGATCAACTGAAGCATCACCACCTTGGGGCTTCGATTGTCCTCTCCCTTTTTCATTTGAAAAAAAAATAGATTAGGACAACCTCCTAGTATGTTCTCAAAGAGCCGGTCTATCATTCTAGTCCGTCTCTATCCTCTCTAGTTTGTGTCAATTGAACTATCGAGTCTGTTTCAAATTTCCTTATCAATAAAAGTTATCTCTTTATCCTAAACACTGTCCCAAGAGTTGTTATTCTTTATGAGTATCATTTGATCCATGCTGAATAGTGGACCCTCATTCCTTAAATCATCACGAAAAATAGAAACTTCTAAACAAGTTTGAAATGAAAACTATCATTAGAAGGCTTAAGGCTATACATTACTCCTGTTGAAAGTCGAAGATCAACAAATGAAGGAAGCCAAAGGCGTTGCTATCAACATTCATCCCAAGAAGAGTGGGGCCACTCAATTCAAGGCTTTGACAGCACAAAAAAAAAACTTTCAAGCTTTCATCACCCCACAACAAAGATGGAATTTCAATAAAGGCAAGAAGGACTCTCCCACAAAGAAGAAGAGTCAAGTAATACCAACGAAGAAAAGAGGATTCCTCAACATCCTCTTACAATGAAGCCTGAATCGTAACGCAAATAAAGAAGACTTTCAAAATCCATCCATAAAGAGAAATGATTAGCCTTAAGTCGTACTAATGATTGGCTTTCTTTTCAAACTCGTTAAGAAATTTCTAGATGATACAAGGTCCATTAAAGGTAGAACAACTTTTCTAGATCTTTGAGATATATAGCATTCTTTGTTGAGTCTAGGGGCTTCCTCTTAGCCATTCTCATACACACTCTTGAAATCCAAGCATCAAAACTTGGGCTTCCTAACCTTTCCTCCCCAGTCAATCTTTACTCTTCAAAAAAAAAAATTAAATCTGCATTAAAGGCTTTCCTCTTTGCTTCTCACTCTCATCATTTGAGAATATACTCCCCCAAAAGGAGTCAATGCTTGGATCACCTAAAAAAAATAGAGTCCACTTGAGATCTCATCTTTCTCCTTAATGAGATTTCTCCAACTGAGTCCCCTTCGAGTAAACATACTTTTAAAAAAAAGTGGCTCTCTAGGTTGAAAACTCGTAATGAGCGGCCTAGGCAATAGTTAGAGCACAGAAAACAAAAGACGCAAAAGAGATGCCCGCTAGATTGAAAACCCGAAAGGGCGGTCTAGGCAAAAACCAGGGTGCGTCACAAAGAAAAAAATAAAAGGAAAAAGGGAGGGAATCCTTCAACCTTCTTCAATTTACACAGCCTCACAAGCCTATTCACGAATTCATCTACAACATACAAGAAGTCTTGGGGCTTAGTGTCAAGAGAAGCCTTGGAAAATATGAGCTTTGAATTTGGCAGCATAAGTTCTACATAGAAAAAGCTATTGGAGTGGTTTAGACCTTGTTCAGTCAATGATCATCGCATGAGAAACTTGGGGCTTGACGATGAAGAAGTCCTACGACAACAAAAAATTCTTAAAGTATCCTGAACCTTAGCGTTGAACTTGGGTTATCTCAATGAAATGCTATTAGACGATTGTCTCGTTCGATTTTTAGATGGACCTCATGAGTTGGTCTTCTAAACCAAAATCTAAACAAACGATTTTCAATAGAACTCATTCTCCCAGCTGATTCTTGGAGTCGAGTGCACATTGATCGTCTTGAACAAACAAATGCTTAAGAGAATATATGTTGTTATGCAAATGCTTTCACTAATCCTCTTACAGGAATTAAAGTGCATAAAGCATGTCAAGTGCCTACTTTCAAGAATTAGATTAGACATGTGCGTCAAGCACCTCTTAAAACGTCAAGCATCTTTATCGCGTCAAGCATCCATCACGTCAAGTGCCATGCGTCAAGCATATTCCAACAAAATCCCAGTCTTGAATCGCCAGGATCGTTACCAATTAGGTGTATGGAGTATCTACAGGTAGTATGTCAAGTACTCACCAATAAAAGATAGGTCCCGAATTGCCAGGATCATCACCAATTAGGTGTGTCAAGCATCTAGGGTCAGTATGTCAAATACTCACCTCAATAAAAGCCCGGTCTTGAATCGCCAGGATCATCACCTCAACAAAAGCTCGATCCCGAATCACCAGGATTGTCACCTCAATAAAAGCTCGGTCCCGAATCGCCAGGATCATCACCTGAACAAAAAGCCCGATCTTGAATTGCCAAGATCGTCACTAATAAAAGCCCGGTCTTGAATCGCCAAGATCGTCACCTCAACAAAAGTTCGGTCCCAAATCGCTAGGATCATCACCTCAACAAAAGCTCGGTCCCGAATCACCAGGATCGTTACCTCACTTTCATCTCAAAAGAAAAATCATTTGAATGCAAAGACCAAACAGGTATAACTTTGTTTTCTAACACTTTATGTAGGTTCAAAGCCAAAACAGGCGAATCTTCAGACAATAACAGACAGGTATCTTCAGAATTGGGTCATGACTTGATTCCTCAGTATGAGTTTACCTTTTCAAAAAATTTTTTTTTTCAAAATGATTTTCAAAATACCTAAAACAACCTTTTAAGTGTTTTGGGGTAAAACTACGTTATGGTCTGATTCTCCGATAGAGATACGTAGGCAGCCGTGCGGCACGACCATTCCAGTGTTCAGAATGATGTATTTTCTATCGACGACATGACTTCTTCCATAAGTCTTGTCGCTGAGAGGCTCTGTAGACACCCAATTCTGAACCCATAATTCTTGATTACACTACTCTTCATCTCTCTTTTGTGTTTTGATGAAAGCATATCCGTTTCGTTATGTTTGTTAAGTTTCTAAATAACCTCGTTAGTTTTTGACCTAACTGACTAACAAAATAACTAAAGAGGACAAAATGGTCATCAGACTAGTTGTCCCGCGCAGGACATATGTGTCTCGCACGAGATAACCCCTCTGCAGGATGTGCAAAATCACTTTCCTTCTCCGTTTCAACCTCTTTTCTTGATAAATCTCATCCAATCCGGGTATCCAATGATATTTAAGTTCTATAACCTTCTTTGGGTGGAATCCTATCTTGGTAACCAAGTCATTCATCCCCTATAAATACTTGATGATTTTTAGTATTTCAGAGGTCCCCAATCCCCGATCGAAAACACATAACACACACATTTGTTGGTTTATCTCCCTGAAAGATTCCTGCAAATCACTCATAAATAACTCCCAAATTCGTCCTTCAACCTTGGTTATTGACGAACACCAAGATTCGAACTTAGAAGCAAGGCAAAACTCTGCCGAATTCAAGACTCGTCCAAAAGGTAATCATCCTTTAACTTCCATTTCTCTTCTCAATCCCTCTATTGATTTTAGAGTACTGTAATCCTATAAAAAGGATTAGCCTAGAGTCCCTTCAATTCATGGAGGCGATCTCAAAGCATACAATCCGACATTCCTAATTAATGAATTAATTAGGATTTATTTATTTCTTCTTATTGTTCTTTGAATTGATTAGATTAATAACACCCCGTTAGCAAGACTAGGGTTGTAAACGAGCCGAGCCGAGCCGAGCTTTTGATGTTTCGAGCTCGAGCTCGTTAACTTTTAAACGAGCTCGAGCTTTTCTGGAGCTCGAGCTCGAGCCCAGAATTCCTGTTCGAGCTCGGCTCAAATCAAGTTTTGAGCTTTTCGCGAGCCGGCTCACGAGCTGCTCGAACTCGAGTATTAACGAGCCGAGCTCGAGCTTCGACTTATTTTTTCTAAAAAATCTGAAATCAGACGAGCTTTATCGAGCCCTAATTCGAGTTGTAATCGAACTCGAGCCTAAACGAGCTTTTATATATATATATATATATATATATATATATATATATATATATATATATATATATATATATATATATACTAAAATTCATTTGAGCTTTTAACGAGCCGAGCAGAGTCGAGCTCAAATGAGTATATATATATATATATATATATATACTAAAATTCATTTGAGCTTTTAACGAGCCGAGCCCGAGTCGAGCTCAAACGAGTTGATCTCGAACACAGCTCGTCGAACATACGAGCCGAACATGAGCCGAGCTCGAAAAAATTATGAGCTTAAAAATTGGTTCGAGCTCGAGTTCAACTCGAGCCCACTCGAACTCGAGCTTTTTTCGAGCCGAGCTCGAACAGGCTCGCGACGTGTAACAGCCCTAAGCAAGACCAATCTTCGGATTGGGTGGAATGGATTCTCCTTGACATACCCTTTCCATAACTTAACCCTTGAATCTCTTGAAAATATTAAATAGGTTTTTCTTATTATTTTCCATCAATAAATAATAAGTGGCGACTCTAGATGTTAAAAATTCACCAGCGCTACAGGGGGTGACTGCCTAGGCGGTGCCTAGGCGCTAGGCGGTGGCCGGGGACCGCAATTTATGGCTAGATGGGGAATTAGGCGCTAGGCGGGCTAGGCGGGCTGGGCGGGCTGGGCGGACTAGGCCAGGTTAGGCGGGTTTGGGCAGTATTGGGCGGTATTAGGCGGGTTTGGGCGGGTTTGGGTTTTTTAGATTTAATTTTATTTTTATCTTTTTAATATCCACAAACAAAACAAACACCGTATATTGATTATTGACCTAGGGATGGGCTGAATCTCTCTCTACTCTCTAGACGATGACTCGTCATTCTCTTCTCTAGCTGTTCTCTCTCCATCTTCTCTATCATCTCCACGGTCTCCACCGTCACTATAAGTGTAAGCTTCTCTCTCTCTCTCGCTCTCTCTCTCTCTTAAATACACAGTAAGCTTCTCTCTCTCTCTCTTGAATAAAATTTGGGGCTTTCAATTACTTGAAACTTTTTAGTTGTGTCTGATTTTGACTGTAGCAAGAATATTTTATCAAAGGCATGTTGTATATAGTGTGTTCTTGATTGATGATTGACCACTGTAAGGCTTGGTCAATAAGTGATACCAGATATTGCATTATTTGTTATGCCCAATCCAAGTCTAATAGGTTGACTTTATACTGTATTTTATCATTTTTTATTCAATGGAAAATTAGCTTTAAGCTGCTGCACAAGCAAATCAAACTGGCTAAGTTGGGTTTGAGCTTTCAACACTGCAAGTCCCTTATTCCCTTTCAACCCTAAATCTTTACTGAAATTGTTGTTTGCTAATTTTGTACCCAGCAAACTAGCATGAAAATGTGAACTTATATGGAATATATGCAAATTTTATTTAATTTCTCGGCCCTGCCTAGGCCCCTAGGCGCTAGGACCGGCTCCTCTGCCTAGCATCCGCCTAGCTCTTTTTAGAACCTTGACCTCGAGGGGTAAGTCTGGTTGGATAGAGGTTTACTGAAGATCTTCAATTGGAACATCGTTAGATCCTTCAGCGAAGTCATGGAATATAAGTTAACGAAGAGGTTCAATAAGCTGGATGGGTGAATTCTCAACATCTTCTTCCCTTGCGGTTGCATCTGGAGTGGAGACTTCAGGTGCGGTTTCAAAATTGCGGTTTGAGGGAATTTCAGATGCGGTTGCTGGATTTTGCGGTTGAGGTTCAGGTGCGGTTTTGGAACTTTCACCTGTTTCATTATTCTCAGCAAAATCATCAGCAACATTTGGAGCCATATGTGGCTCAAGGAGAGAATGTTCATCAAAAGTAACATGGACAGACTCTACTATTTTTAAACTAGTTTTATTAAAAACATGAAAAGCTTTGAGTGTTTAGCATACCCAACCAAAATACCTTCATCAGCCTTGGATCCAAATTTACCTCTATTTTCTCTTCCGTTGAAGAGGATAAAACATTTGCAACCGAAGATCTTAAAGAAATCAATGTTGGGGGTTCTTCCTCTCCACAGCTCATATGGAGTTTTGTTGTAGATCTTGTTGATGAGGGAGCGGTTCTTAGTGAAGCGTGTTGTGTTGATTGCTTCCGCCCAGAAATACTGATGGTGCGATCTGAAACATCTTGAACTGAAAACTCATGTCCAATGAGTCTTGTGCCAGTCTTCAAACCTAAATAAAACCTATTCTATAAAATGGACTTAGCTAAAAAGTTGAAGTCTAAGCTTCATTACATATGGGCCTAAAGACCTTAAAATAGAGATGAGGTTATGGTATCAATCAAATCTAAGCTAAAGCTAGAAGGGTTAAAGTATGCATACCCAACCAGGGGACTCACTTTGTAGTTAGTGCAATCACTTGTCGTGGGACTTAGATTTACTAATGTAGTGGATAATGGGGGACTCACTCTGTTGTTGGTGCGATCAGATGACGTGGGAATCAGATTGACTGCTGCTGTGGATGCCGATAACACTTACTCCATTGTAGATGTGAATGTACGCTCACCGAAAAATTTAAATAAAAAATATGAGAGTCGCCACGCCGTTTTAAAGGAAACATTGAAAACCTTTTGAAAAGAGAAAATGGGTTCGGGGGTCATATTACGTGTTGGGAAGAACGTTTGGCGTTCACCCAACACGCCTCGTATACGAGTCTTTCTATTGTTCAACATCCAATTCATTCAATAATTATGTGCAAATGTGTAAGACATAATGTGATAAAAATACATTTTAATGCTTTGTATTATTGATGAAATGAGAGAATTACATATTGTGAGCCACTTGGTACGGGGGCCACATCCCAATTACATTGAAATGAACAACTTACGACTGAAATGGACCAGCTGCAAAGTGGCTACATGTGTCGCCCGACACAGGACCTCGGACAGTCAAGTGTGTCGCGTGACACAACAAGCCCACTTGCAGAGGTTTCACAAGGCTGATTACA
The DNA here is from genome assembly GCA_022495995.1 of Adenophora triphylla var. japonica. NCBI lineage: Eukaryota > Viridiplantae > Streptophyta > Magnoliopsida > Asterales > Campanulaceae > Adenophora > Adenophora triphylla. The sequence continues at coordinate 224,971 of JAFEMH010001751.1, read as the reverse complement.
GAGGCAGCAAGATAATAACAACACCCAATTATATCAGAAATGGAGCTAATAAATCATAGGAGCCAGGGTTTAACACTCAAAAAGAGTATGGATATTGATTGATCCGTACTCATCTCAAATGACTAAACCCAAACATATCAACATCATTTGGAATCACAGATTGAACATGGATATCCAAACATGATCAGTAACTAACAACAACCAACTGCCCAGCCATGGTATAACATAGATTGACATCACACTCTACGTGAAGCATTTAAACACAACGCATAACATAAATGGCCAAAGTGTATTATCGCGAGAATGAATACAACATTCAGACACTAAAATAAAACGTATTCAACCAAGTCCCAAATCAAGCAGCAGGTCACTCACTGCAATCGAAAATGGAAGATGAAAACAGAGAGAGAAGAAGGTTAAGATTCGTTACCCTCATAGTGTCCACACTCTCTATACCACGTTGGTATAGGGAGCCTTCCAATCGGCTTCAGAACGAGATTCGAATCTCAGACGGAGTATATTTGCAGTTGTAAATATGTGTGCGTGTGTATTTTGATGGAGACAGAGGAGTCTCTGTAGTGAATCTGGCGATGTAACGCTAAGGATTGAAAGAGGAGTCGGAGCTAGTAGAGGTGATGATCGGAATTTGTGAAATGAAAAGGGTTGGAAGCAGAACCGTGGTGGAGCGGTGACGGTGGTTAATGGCTTAGAACAGGGGAGCAATTGAGAGAGATTTGTTTGGGTAGGCAGAGAGAGAGAAAGGTAATGGTAAGGAAGGGTGGTGGTGGTGAACGGTGACGATTCCAGAGTGGCTAGATCGCCATTAGCGATTTAGAGAGAGAGAGTAGTGAGAGAGAGTCATTTTGAGGTAGAAAAAGAAGATAGAATGGTGAAAAGGGGGGGGTGTTGCTCCGGCTGATGAACGAAAGAGGGCCGGTGATGGAAGCGGTTGTTTGAGAAACAGAGGACGGTGAGGAGTTTAGCCGGTAAGGAACGATTGAGGGGCGATTGAGAGAGGGTTGGGTTAGGTTTCTGGTGAGGAAGGTTGCCGGCCAATTAGAGGTAGAGGGCTAGGTGAGTACTCCATTAGCGACTTAGAGAGAGAGAGCTTGGTACGCCATTAGCGTTTAATGAGAGAGGCCTTGAAACCGTTTTGAGAGAGAGAGAGTGTGTGCATTTTGGGAGAGAGAGAGTGAGACTCTCTTTTCCTCTCTTTTTGTAAAATGAGAAATTGATTTTATTTAAAGGTGCCTGGTAAAAGGCGAAAGAGGCCGTGTGGCTTCATTTGCGGCAAAAGAGGCCGCGTGGCTACATTTGCTGTCGGCCCAGATTTTTCTAGAAACATGCAAGGTGGCAATTTTGGACCCTTCTTTCCAGCGAGGTCCTTCTTGGAATTTTAATTCCTAGCAGGTCCTTCCTTCCTTGGAAAGTTTGGGAAAGTTCCCAAATTGCCCCTGAACTTTAGGAAAGTTCGGGGAATTGCCGGGAAACTTAATCGGAAGGCATGAGCCAGATTTGAGTACTTACAGAAGCCCCTCGGCAACGTCACTTGCAAGGCAAGTGGGGTTGTCGATAAAAAAGGATCCAATATGGCGAACTGCCGAGACGGATTGGGTGACCAAGGTGGTCGAGTGGCTGAACCTTTGGAAGGCTACCTACGTATCCCAGAGGAATCAAGCCATGATCGTAGTTCGGAAAAGATTCGATGGGGAAAGGGGTGTCATATATGATGAATTGGCTGAACCTAAAGTAGGCTACCTACGTATCCCAGAGGAATCAAGCCAGGCCGTAGTTCAGGAAAGATCCGCTGGGGAATGGCGAAGAGAAACTGGTCCCTTGCTATGAAGATGAAGGAAAGTGAACTAGGAGGTCAAATGACTGATCCTACTGGGGATATGCTAGATGAAGGAAGTGACCAATGTGGTCGGATATCCAGACTTTTGTGAGGGGCTACTTCACCAATGAGGAGTGATGAATGAACAGGGTGACTAATGTGGTCGGATGGCTGGACCTTCATGAAAGGCTACTGCACCACTGAGGAGTGATGAGTGAAAGGGGTGACCATTGCGGTCGGATGGCTGGACCTTTATGAAAGGCTACCTACATATCCCGGGGGAATCAAGTCTTGGTCGTAGTTCAAGTCTCACTAGATAGTTAGGAACAACGTCTAGGATCCTTTAGGTTTTGACGATTCATGGAGGAGTCACCTTATTTGACAATTAATGGAGGTTGTCACCTGATTGACAATTAATGGAGGTTGTCGCCTGGAGATACTAAAGCTTACGTCGCTATCGAGGAGATAGAGGTAGCTAAAGTTGGAAAAACTTGAGTGTACTTCACTATCTATGAGATAGAGGTAGCTAAAGTTTGGAGAACTTGAGCGTACTTCACTATCTATGAGATAGAGGTAGCTTAAGTTTGAAGATCTTGAGCGTACTTCACTATCTATGAGATAGAGGTAGCTTGAGTTGGGAAAACTAAAGCGTACTTCACTATCTATGAGATAGAGGTAGCTTAAGTTAGGAAAACTTGAGCGTACTTCACTATCTGTGAGATAGAGGTAGCTAAAGTTTGGAGAACTTGAGCGTACTTCACTATCTATGAGATAGAGGTAGCTAAAGTTTGAAGAACTTGAGCGTAATTCAATATCTATGAGATAGAGGTAGCTAAAGTTTGGAGAACTTGAGCGTACTTCACTATCTATGAGATAGAGGTAGCTTAAGTTGAAAAAAACTTGAGCGTACTTCACTATCTATGAGATAGAGGTAGCTAAAGTTGAAAAAAACTAAAGCATACTTCACTATCTCTTTCGAATCAGAGATAGAGGTAGCTGAAGTTGGAAAAAATTAAGCGTACTTCACTATCTCTTTCGAATTAGAGATAGAGGTAGCTGAAGTTGGAAAAACTTAAGCGTACTTCACTATCTCTTTCGAATCAGAGATAGAGGTAGCTGAAGTTTGGAAAAACTTAAGCGTACTTCACTATCTCTTTCGAATTAGAAATAGAGGTAGCAAAAGTTTGAAAAACTAAAGCGTACTTCACTATCTCTTTCGAATCAGAGATAGAGGTAGCTGAAGTTGAACCTTGACAACTCGGGGGTCGTCGCCTTATTTGATTTAATTTCTAACAGAGCTAACGGAGATTTTTGAAAAACATTTATACGATCTGGGAAATTTATACGGTCTTTCGGACTGGATAATTTATAGCCTTCCGGGCTACGAACAATGATTTTGGTAAATTTATACGGTCTTCCGGACCGGGTAATTTATAGCCTTCCGGGCTACGGACAATGATTTTGGGAAATTTATATGGTCTTTCGGACCGGGTAATTTATAGCCTTCCGGGCTTCGGGCAATGATAATGGGAAATTTATACGGTCTTCCGGATCGGGTAATTTATAGCCTTCCGGGCTTTGGGCAATGATATTGGGAAATTTATACGGTCTTCCGGACCGGGTAATTTATAGCCTTTCGGGCTTCGGGCAATGATATTGGGAAATTTATACGGTCTTTCGGACCGGGTAATTTATAGCCTTCCGGGCTTCTGGCAATGATATTGGGAAAAACGTTATTCCATTTGGAGATAACGGGAAATTTCCCGGAGGAGACGTTATCCCATTTGGTGATAACGGAGATTTCTGGTAAGAGATGTTATCCCATTTAGAGATAACGGAGATTTTCCGGAGGAGACGTTATCCCATTTGGCGATAACAGAGGATTTCCCGGAGAAAACGTTACCCCATTTGGAGATAACGGGAAAATTTTGGGCAAAAGTATTTCCTATTTTGATTTGGTAATCAGTTAAGGTTATTTTTCTTTGTGCATGTCACATGAGCCACGGGCTGACTCTTTTGCGGAAAGGCAATATGAGAGGAGTTTTATGAAAGAATGTGTTTGGATGCATGTGTTTGGATGTATGTGTTTGGGAACTGTTTGAGACAGGTTTCGAGCAGATGGTATCGTATCCCTTGGGTGCGGAATGAGCTGCTGCTGTTGCTGAGATTTGGCTAATGCTGCCAAAAGGTATCATGTGGACCAGAATTCCCTCTTGGGCTGAGACTGGGTTTAAACCTCGGGTCTTGATTAAAGTTCCTTTCTCACACTCTGACACTTGAAGCTGATGCCAGCAAGGAAAGATCCTTTTATTGGCAAAGCCCCGGCTTGAAGAGATGACTCGGTAGAGCTCCGACTGATGGTCTGATCCAAGATAACAGCGACACACTAAACTGACTGGTCATCTAAAGAGAGTCATATTTGAAATGACCTCAAGGAATCCATGAACGAAAACTTCTCCAAATGACTTGCGAAGCTCCCGGCTTGACGAAGTATCGTGGGGAAGGCCCGAATGAATTGATTATAAAACCAAACTCATTGATTGACCATGACTGATCTCAAAATGCACTTGATGCAGCCCCGATCCGTTGAAGCATTACGTTATGAAGCATGAAACCCATCATGGCTTCCAAAAGAGATTCTGATTCTAGTGAGTGCAAAAGGGGTCTTGTAGACTTGACTTCCAACGTTGGACTTAAAGTCATGATTAAGCCCCGGTCCTGATTACAATCTCATTCTCGAACTTGGACACCAAAGAATTTGCTCGGGGTTGGCTTTCAAAACTTCCCTTTGCTTAGCGAAGCCCCGGTTTGAAGAACTGAGCAAGCGAAGTCTAGATTTTGAAGAAGTGACTTAGTGAAGCCCCAATCTTATGACCTAGCAAAAGTCCCAATCTGATTGGTACTGCAAAAGTGATCCTGAGGTTGATCTGACCAAACCTGAATCCATTTTGTGACGTAGTGAGGAATCCGATGCGGACCCCAAAAATGACTAAAGAAGCCCCAGTCTAAAGAAATGGCTTGGCGAAGCTCCAACCTTGAAAAGTTTCAAGGCAGCCCTAATGCGAATCGTAGCAGAAGAGGAGAACCTATCCTTTTTTTTATTTTCTTTAGTCACTCAGTCAACCTTAAGAAGATGTGTATGACGAGAATTTTAGAAATTTATACATGCAGGGGCATATTTTTCGAAGGGTGGGAATAGATCCCCATTTTGTGTTATTTTGATGGCCTTATTCGATGTAGGCACGAGAACTCGCTTTTGTATAAGTGTAGAAAGGTTTGTAAAAGTGTATGGAAGCCCCTATTAACAGAAAATCAGTGTTTAGCACTATTTTTCCTAAGATGTAGAAAAGGAAGACTTGTCAAGACATCTGAAAACTTGTTTTATTTACAATGATCACAAGATTGCTTAAAACCCTTTATTAATGTTCGGGTTATTCAACCACTAATCTCGATATGAACAAACATTTTGATTAATCATGTGGAGAAAGTCAACCAGTGTCGAGGATCAAGGTTGGCTGGGTGTGAAAGAAATGTTTGTGTATAGGGAGGTCATTGATGAGACCGGGTTTTATGGGATTTGGATATGTTTATGGGAAAGGTCATTTGATGAGACCAGATTTTTCTGGAATTTGAATATGCTTATGACCGGACCATTTCTGGTTGCCTACGTTCCCCTCATTGTGAGGAGCTCAGGTCGCCGTAGTTCGGCCTCAGCTGAACTGTATTTGGTTTTAGGAAATGGGATTTGAACCTTTGTGGTTCCTTTGGTGGAAAAGCTCGGATGAGAAGTTTGGATGATGAGGCGTGGGCCTCGGGGTGATTCCTTGACCAAGTCATTCTTGGACGGCTGCTTCAATTGCTTCCTGATTTTCGTCTTTCCTTGAGGGAGAAAGAATTCGCATATGCCTAAAGGCTTATGAAATGTTTCTGCCTTTGCCTTGACCGCTTCATTGTTATCGACAACATCTGTTCTTTGTGCTTTGATTTTGCCTGTCCGTCAAGTTTTTGATTGGCGGTGCTGGGTCCTTGGCCTCATTTTTTTTTATGTGCAACCCTGTTTTTTGCCTAGACTGTCCCTTTAAGGGTTTTTAGACTAGCTGGGTATTACTCTTTTCGCACTATATTCTTTTTTCTTTTTTTTTCTTTTACGTGCAACCCTGTTTTTTTGCCTAGTCAACCCTTTATAAGGTTTTTAGCCTCGCTGGGTATTACTTTTTTTTTTTTTGCACTTTTTTTTTTCTAAGCACATGAGGGCCAAGGCGAGCCCCTGCTTGAACTTTCTTGATACCCTTGATGTCTAAGGCAAGCTCCTAGATTGTTGTCGACACGGGGTCAATCTTTCGAAGCTGAGTGACCTTTTGTTGTCCCTTGACGTTGCCGCCATTGTTGACTTGGTCAAGGTGATGGTGAGGACATGATTTGGGAGGCGTATAGCTAAATGGAGGTTTTTGTGAGGTAATGAAAGTGTATGGCTTGATGGAGGCCTTTTGTGAGGTAAGGAAAGTGTTATGGCTTGATGGAGGCCTTTTGTGAGGTAAGAAAAGTGTTATGGCTTGATAGAGGCCTTTTGTGAGGTAAGGAAAGTGTATAGGGAGAGCATTGGTTGACTTTCTCACACCAATTAATCAGAACGTGAATTATTTCGAGAGATTATTTGTTGAGCAATGCAAGTGATCATATAAAATAAAACCATTTCATTGATTTTAATGTAGGTGTGCAAATAATGTCTTAAGTCTAGCAAGAAAATAAAAAGACTCTTTTATAGAAGATTGAAGATTAATTACAATGTCCGAGGAGGACTTGATTGAAAGGGGAAAGGACTAGAACCTACGAGAGTTGACTGAGAGACCATTTTATTATTTTTCTCTTAAGGATAGGTAAACCCTAGCCTAGCTACTCTTTGCTGGTTGGACCGCCAGGACACTTGAGCTTTCTAATTGATGCTAACTTCTGGATTCCATATCGCAGACCGAGGCAGTGATCAGTTACGTGCCCATGATACTTGTGGAAGTGGAGGGATTTAAGGCCATGGAGCCGCTGGAGCAAGTACAAGTTGCCTAAAGAAATGGGTCGGAAAAGTCACGGGGGTGAACTTTGTTGACTGAGCATAGTGAACCTGGGAGGACTTTGAGGGATATTGGGATCTATTTGAGAGAATTCAGTGCTGCGGTGGTTGTTTTGAGTGAAAGGGGGAGTCCTTGGTAAGGGATCGTATGTAGATGGAGGAGGGCATTGGTTATAGGCTGGAGGGACTGAGATCACTGTTTCTGGAGTCTCATCTTCGACTATGACCAGAGAACCGTTTGCCTCAACTGTTACCTGAAACCCATGACGGCTGAGAGCACCGATGAGCAGTGACAGCTGCTCTTCATGAACCTTATGGGCATTTTCCAAAGCTAGAACTAACTCTTCCTTCCTAATCATCGAATTTCCTGTACCCTCATTGTTTTCTGTCAAATCTGCCATTCTGACTCTCTGAGCTGACAAAACTGACGATTTTGGCGAGCTATCTGAGGATTCTGTACTAACAAGCCACTGACCCGGTATTCTCACCCACTTCTTTCTCGCTGCGGGAAAGGGATAGGCAAGGTTTAGACTGGAGGTAGGTAAGGTTTAGACTCGGAGGTAAGTGTTTAGGCTGAAGGCTCAAGTAACATGCACTTATTTGCTTAAATTTTTCTCAAAACACATTTTCTCCTAATTGTAATTGATCGGAAAAGATGAGACCTTGAAAGGTCAATATTGAAAATTGGACCGTGAGGGTCTTGATTGGAGACTTGACCATGAAAGGTTGGGATTGCCTATGTGACCACGAAAGATTGATATCGGAGGTTGGACCATGAAAGGTCTCGGTTGGAGATTAAAGATCAGATCGGGAGGGTCTCGATTGGAAATTTGATCGTGAGAGGTCAGGATTGAAAGTCGGAGATCAGACAAGGTTGTGATTGGAAACTTGATCTTGAAAGGTCAGAATTGAAAATCGGAGATCGGACCGTGGGGGTCTCGATTTGACCGTGAGAGGTCAGGATCGAAAATCGGAGATCGGACAAGGTTGCGATTAAAGATTCCTGAAATGGGACCATGCAATTGTGATTCCATTAGTTGTTCAAGTTTACTTAAAACAATGTCTTTTATTTATTTCTATTTGGTTGGAAAAGGGGGTTGCCCTTCTTTTTCGCAACTACTCTAGATCCTGGATCAGTGGGTTCCGTCATTACGTTTATAAGCCCCTCGTATTCCACCTGTATTTCGACCTCCCAGGGTGGACAGCCCCGGGCGAGGGTCCTATAAGGCACGTGGATCCCACCGACCGAGAGAGAAGAATGCTCCTAATGGGTATAGTGGGTCATAGGAACTTTTAACGCGCGAGCGATGCGGATTATAGTCAAGGCAATGCCGAGAAAGTCTCGTCTTTCAGCCTTAACGGAATTTCGGCAGAATTTCGCTTGCGCGATTGACGTTTTGACTTTTTGGCATTGTCCAAGAAGATAATAGGCATGGGTCGGGCAGTAAAATCCGGATGACACAGTGTCACATTGAACTTCATTGCATACGTTGCGTGAGTCAAAGTCACAGTCAATGCCGGGTCAAGATCTTGCCAATTTTTCCTTGTCGGAATTTCGGCAGAGCTCTGCTTGCGCGAAAGATATTTGGATTTTTGGCACGTAATCGGGCTCGACTCTTACGTATCCCATGTTGGTCAAAGCCAAAGTCAATGCCGGAGTCTAGATTCTGCCAATTTTCCTTGGCGGAATTTCGGCAGAGTTTCACTTGCGCGAAGGGTCTCGACTTCCGTCATGGGCTAAGGTTTAACCTTTACGGGGGTATGCAACTGGGCTATATGACACGGACTAGACCAAAAACCAACCAAAAGTCACGGTTTTGAAATGTGTGACACGGACTATGCATTGGTCGACACTGGCTGCCATGGGGAGTTTGGGGTGATTCCGTGCGCGCCCGGGAGCATCGTAATACTGTCCGTGACTGCAGCTGAACAACCACCCCGGGTTAAAGGGACGTGCGTGCAAAGTGTACATGATATATAAGGTGCGCGTAGTGTGCGGCCTCCTAGAAATATTCCTTTTTTGAGTTAAAACAGAAATTTTCAGAAATGTGTTTTAAAGGAATGATTTTCGGGACGGGGGAAATGCAGCAAGTAAGCACGTAAATTTTCTGGGAGCCCGGTCAGTCTTGGAACTGAATAGCCCCAAGCTGCCAAGGCTGCCAGATTAATCTCAGATTTTGTCCTGGTGGAATTGCCAATGAAGCCGCCCGGCTAGGATTCAAGGAGAATCAAGCCGTACGGCTGCATCAATCAATTTTCTAGGTTCCATTTTCTTTCATCTGCAGGTTGTTTCCCCGGCCTTTTTGGCACCTTTTCAGCTCCAACAAGCTTTCCTGTTCAGTTTCCAGAATGTGCACAATCCCAAGAACCGAAATGCATGCAAAAAAGCAAGGAAAGGAAAGCAAGCACGAGAATCGGATCCGCGGCGGAAGGCTAACCCACTCAAAAAAACTTTTCTTTTTTTTTTTTTTGAAAAGAGATACCGGTACGTGGCTTTGTTAGACCATAGTTTATCCCAGACTCGTGTTAGGAGGCGATAACGGAAAGTTTAATGGTTTCCACCTATATACCAAGTATCATTTTTTTATTTTATTTTATTTTATTTATTTATTTTTTATTATTTTTTTTTAAAAAAAAAACTTATAAAATGAAACCATTTAATGTCCCATGTCCCTCGAGCAAAAATGAACCTCAGCCTCCAAACAATGCAAACATTCGACACTAAGTTTCAGCAACACAGAAAACATGCAAATATCACATATAATGTCACAACAATGCACACACAAAAGAATGAAACGGATGTTGAATGAGAACGAAAGTTTGACCCACTTTTGAAAACAAGTTTCAAGTCCCCAGCAAAGTCGTCACTAAATGTACGCTCGTCGAAAAATTAAAATAACAAATATGGGAGTCGCCACGCCGTTTTAAAGGAAACATTGAAAATCTTTTGAAAAGAGAAAATGGGTTCGGGGGTCAGATTACGTGTTGGGAAGAACGTTTGGCGTTCACCCAACACGCCTCGTATACGAGTCTTTCTATTGTTCAACATCCAATTCATTCAATAATTATGTGCAAATGTGTAAGACATAATGTGATAAAAATGCATTTTAATGCTTTGTATTATTGATGAAATGAGATAATTACATATTGTGAGCCACTTGGTACGGGGGGCCACATCCCAATTACATTGAAATGAACAACTTACGACTGAAATGGACCAGCTGCAAAGTGGCTACATGTGTCGCCCGACACAGGACCTCGGACAGTCAAGTGTGTCACGTGACACAACAATCCCACTTGTAGAGGTTTCACAAGGCTGATTACAGAGGCAGCGAGATAATAACAACACCCAATTATATCAGAAATGGAGCTAATAAATCATAGGAGCCAAGGTTTAACACTCAAAAAGAGTATGGATATTGATTGATCCGTACTCATCTCAAATGACTAAACCCAAACATATCAACATCATTTGGAATCACAGATTGAACATGGATATCCAAACATGATCAGCAACTAACAACAACCAACTGCCCATCCATGGTATAACATAGATTGACATCACACTCTACGTGAAGCGTTTAAACACAACGCATAACATAAATGGCCAAAGTGTATTATCGCGAGAATGAATACAACATTTAGACACTGAAATAAAACATATTCAACCAAGTCCCAAATCAAGCAGCAGGTCACTCATAGCAATCGAAAATGGAAGATGAAAACAGAGAGAGAAGGAGGTTAAGATTCGTTACCCTCGTAGTTTCCACACTCTCTATACCACGTCGGTATAGGGAGCCTTCCAACCGGCTTCTGAACGAGATTCGAATCTCAGACGGAGTATATTTGCAGTTGCAAATATGTGTGCATGTGTATTTTGATGGAGACAGAGGAGTCTCTGTAGTGAATCTGGCGGTGTAACGCTAAGGATTGAAAGAGGAGCCGTAGCTAGTAGAGGTGATGATCGGAATTGGTGAAATGAAAAGGGTTGGAAGCAGAACCGTGGTGGAGCGGTGATGGTGGTTAATGGCTTAAAACAGGGGAGCAATTGAGAGAGATTTATTTGGGTAGGCAGAGAGTGAGAAAGGTAACGGTGAGGAAGGGCGGTGGTGGTGAACGGTGGCGATTCCGGAGTAGCTAGATCACCATTAGCAATTTTGAGAGAGAGAGAGAGTAGTGAGAGAGAGTCGTTTTGAGGTAGAAGAAGAAGATAGAACGGTGAAAAGGGTGGTGTTGCTCCGGTTGATGAACGGAAGAGGGCCGGTGATGGAAGCGGTTGTTTGAGAAACAGAGGACAGTGAGGGGTTTAGCCGGTAAGGAACGATTTAGGGGCGATTGAGAGAGGGTTGGGTTAGGTTTCCGGTGAGGAAGGTTGCTGGCCAATTAGAGGGTGAGGGTTAGGTGAGTACGCCATTAGCGACTTAGAGAGGGAGAGCTTGGTACGCTATTAGCGTTTAGTGAGAGAGGCCTTGAAACCGTTTTGAGAGAGAGAGTGTGTGCATTTTGTGTAATATCATAGAAAAAAAATAAACAAATAAATAATTATATAAAAATAATCATAAATAAATGAAAATTGATTAATGAGTAATAAATTGGTAGGGATTAAATCTAATTAAAATCTATCATTAAATTGTATTAATCGGAGGTAATTATTGAGGTAATTATTGAAGACTTTAAATCAAAGTAATTATGAAGGAGTTTTATTTTAGTAATCATTAGGAATAAATAATATTTATTGAGGAATAAATAATATTTATGATTGGTGGTTACATTACTTGGGGAAGGAGTATCTTGGAATAAGTATAAATAGAGGTAAAAAAAAAAATTCTTTATAGATGATCACCTTCACATCACATAGAAAAAGAAATCCGAGAGAAAGAGGTTAATTGTTGGCATTGAAAGTGAAGGAGTTTATAGTAAAACTGTAAAGGAGAAAGATTTTGAAAGACACATTTGATGGCTTTGTTGTCCTTGAAGAATTTTAGCAAAGACATCCATTTGAGGTAAGGGATTATACCTCTAATTAGGTAATTGATGTCTCATTTCAATTCGTAGGTTTCCATGAATTTTATTGAATATGTCCGTCCTTGAAAATATTAAAAGTCAACCTTGGGTTGATACTTGCTTTGACTCCGTCGAACAACGTCTTTTGATAAAAGTCAAATATTTTAATATCTCCAACTTTTGTGACTTCATGTTAATATTTTTGTACATGAAGTATTGTTATTTGCATATCTCAATATGAATTGGAAATTCTCCACATGATCACTAAGCTAAACAACCCATGTTAATGGGGTATAATTGTAAATTGGCCTTTTAGGCATTTTTGTTCACTGCTGAGGATTAGCAGTGGGGTGTTTCGGAATCACTGTTTTGTATTTGTGCTCCTTGTGGGCTTTTGGTTTGATAAGGTCGATTGACCGCTTACGTGATCATGACTCGGTTAAAATATTCGTTTGGTAATGATTGAATCATATTGTTAATTGTTCCGTTTTGGTTCTTTTGAATAAATATTGGACATCATCGTTTTCATTGCCATTGCCTCATTGAAAAAGATTGTTTATTTTGTGGTCACCTCTTCTTAGTATTCGGAGGGGTCCGTATATGAACTTACTGGGCATTGTTCGCTCACCCTTTCGTATTCTCTGTTCTTTCAGGTAAGCACTAGATGGAGGACGATTTGAGAATTTTCATCTTTTAAATTTTATGTTTCTAGACATTGAATAATGATGTAATACTTTTGAGTTTAAATTGTAAGTATGTCAGTTTAGATTGAACCCTAGACGTTTGGGTTGTAGTAATGATCAGGATATAATTTTGATATATTCAAGTGGAATTAATTATGTATTGTCTTGGTAAGAGTAACAGACTCAAGGTTTGGACCCACAAACCGGGGATCGAGATTTGGGTCGTTACATTTTGGGAGAGAGAGAGTGAGCCTCTCTTTTCCTCTCTTTTTGTAAAATGAGAAATTGATTTTATTTAAAGGTGCCTGGTAAAAGGCGAAAGAGGCCGTGTGGCTTCATTTGCGGCAAAAGAGGCCGCGTGGCTACATTTGCTGTTGGCCCAGATTTTTCTAGAAACATGCAAGGTGGCAATTCTGGACCCTTCTTTCCAGCGAGGTCCTGCTTGGAATTTTAATTCCTAGCAGGTTCTTCCTTCCTTGGAAAGTTTGGGAAAGTTCCCAAATTGCCCCTGAACTTTAGGAAAGTTCGGGGAATTGCCGAGAAACTTAATCGAAAGGCATGAGCAAGATTTGGGTACTTACAAGATGCAGTTGGATGTCGAGGGGACTCATTCCTATTTTCTGTAATTGGATGTTATGGGACTCACTCCATTGTAGATGCAGTTTGGATGCCAAGGGGATTCACTCCGGTTGGATGCAATTGGATGCCAAGGGACTCACTCAGGTTGTAGATGCAGTTCGGATGCCGATGGGACTCACTTCGGTGTAGATTTGATTCAGATGTCGAGGGGACTCACTCCGGTTTGTTGCGGTTGTAATGGATGTGACTGTTATTTACTGTCTTCTATTGAAATTCAAATAGATCTTTCGTCTCCTGTTGACTGATGCAGAATTGATCGATGGGTGTTTTCTTTTGTGATTTCTCCTGCATGCTTGGGAACTTGTGAAGTTATTGATGATGTTGTTTAGTCTGCTAGACAGTCCATTGATTGCAAAAGGAGCGGTAAGCAATGTACGAGAAGGACTGTGCTTTCTGGAGATGATATTGAGATGTGTGATCCGGAGGATGATGGCAGTTCCGTGGATGAAAGCAGTCACCACTTTGGAGGCTATTAGGATCCTTGGTCTTTCTTTTGCTTTTTTTATTTGAGTAGGAAGAGAGAGAGAGATAAAGGCACATAAACAAATTATTATTATTTACGTCCTATACTCTATTTGCACTTTTTATCCCTAGCTTAATTTAAACCTGAGTAAGACCTATTTACCAGTTTGGTGTGCCAAAGATGTGCGGGTTTTGGTATCTGAGTTGTTGTTGCTGCTGTGGTTGCGGTATTTTCTGCTTCTGCACTGGTTTTGGACCTGGGGCATGCGTGCATGTATTTCTGTCTGAACTGATGGAGCACATTTAGAACTCCCAGATAGGTGAAACTTGTATGGTTCTGGACCTTTAGTGTAAGTTGCATGAATCTGGCAGAGGCGGGACTCACGCAAATCTAACAGCCAGATTACTTGCCTTGACAATTTTTGGTAAATCAGCTCCAACGGCTATAATATCAACCACTTGATTTTGACCAAAATGTTCAGACAACCATTTTTCGCCATTTTCTTCCTAGTTAAAAGCTTTCGGAAAGTCCCAAGTTCATTCAAAACAACACCAATGGCACCACTCGCTTGGTCTCTTGACGTCGAGGCAAGGGCAGAATTTAGGAACAATTTGCAAACTTTGGTTTACTCATTCAAACCCAACTATCGGAAGGCTTTCATCAAGGATTTTGCTTTCATATTCTTTTTTCCCTTAGGTTGTTGAACCTAATTTTGACCTTATCAAAGCAGCGGTCAATTTTTGGGACCCAGACACCCACACTTTTAACTTCTCTGCTATTGAAATGGCTTTGACTATGGAGGAATTTGCATCTATTCTTGACATGACATTGATGGGCCGGATTGCGATTCCAAATTATCATAGGAGTGTAGTGGATTCTTGGTCAACTCTTCTGAATTTGTCATTTGATGTTACCAGAAAGATGTCTATATACAATCTTTTGACCTTTCTGATCTGCCTATGCTCTTTTGTGCCCATTATGAGGATCCAGTCTTGCAGTCATTTAAGAGGAATGCTTTGGCCACTTGTCTATTTCAGTGAGGTCTTGTTCACGACTCTTCTCGGTACCGCTGAATCCATGCTTGTCGACATTGTATTTCAGGCTAAGAGAAAGGAGTGCAACATTGTGCGTCTGATTCTCTGGGAGACACTGCATGGATTAGATAAGCTGAATTAGATAGAGGAGATGCGACATGGTATCCCCTTGCTTTTGACCATTTAGCTATGGGAGCATTTCAGAGTGTAAACTCTGGAGTTTTATTTTTCTCCCTATTACATACACTGTTGGGGTCTTCTTACCAAGGATAAGATAGAGGAAGAGTGGAAGTTATTCTTTGCTATTCGAGTTACTGCAGACATACAGTGGGCTCTTCCCATTTAGAACATTCAGCGGTATGTGGGACGGACTCCAAGCTTTAAGCATGTCATTTTACCAGGCTTGAGAGATTCATCTTTTATCAGCCTTTCCAGGTTCTCAGACAGTTTGGGCAGCAACAAATTGTCTATCAGTAGGGAAGCGAATCGGTCCATCCCATTTCTTATATGGGCCCAAAGTTGTCTAGACAGTTGCTGGCTACTTGGGCTGATGGCAGAGCTCACTAGACTAACCTCCCAAAGTATCGTGGTAGCATTTTTCTTCCTGAGGCTTATATCATTTGGCTCGTTGACACTCTTAACACTGGCATATCTTGGATAGACCAGTTGATCCCCATCCAAGTCAACAAGTCATACTGCACCGCCGATCAAGATCTTCTTTACCACATAAGGTCCTACCCATCGAGGTATCCATTTCCCAATAGGATTGAGAGTATTAGGCAAGTGTTGTCGGAGCACCATGTCCCCAACTTTAATGTCTCTTGGTTTCACTCTTATGTTAAAGGCTCTAACGATGCGCTATTGATAAGCCCTTGTTGAAATTACCCGGATCCGGCTCTGGCGCGGGCCTTGGCATCTCATGGTTAGTCAGGAGGTGTCTCGCTGTGTTTGTTTGTAGAGTCGCCACGCCGTTTTGATTTAGCCCAAAACATTGAAAAAAGGCTTAGTTTAAAAACTATTGTTGTGTGATGAGATTTTGAGTTCGGGGGTCAGGTTACGCCTCGGGAAGAGAATAGCAGAGCTCACCCGAGTCGCCTCGTAAAAACGAGTCATTCGGTACCCCTCTTTCTTTAAATGTTGTGTGTGTATGTATGTGCTTTTTTAAAAATGCATGATGTATATGATGCCTACATTGTATGCTATGTATTGAATTGAAATAGTAATGGAAGGAAGCCTTACCAATGTTGGTTCATGTCTGTCTTCCGCTTGGGAATAGTGTTTGAGTGTGAATAGTGCTCCGGGACGGACCGGGATTGCTTCGGGGATGTACCGGTGTCTGCGGACAGAGCTTCGGCGTGCCTCGGGAGTGTCAGGTGTGTACTCGGGCAGAGGTTTGGCATGCGTCAGGATCATTGGGATTATTGACTGGGCTAGGGAAGAGGTTCGGCGTGCGTTGGGATCGTCGGTTGTGCTCGGGCAGAGTTCCGGCTTGCTTCGGAATGGACCAAGATTGTTCGGCAGGGCTTCGGGATGGATCGGGACGTCTCGAGATGGACCGAAATGCCTCGGTATGGACTGGCAAGGTTTCGGGATGCCTCGGGAGTGCCTCAGGGCAGCTCGAGAGCGTCTCGAGAGTGCTCGGCAGGGCTTCGGAGTACCACGAGGGGCCTCAGAATGCCCCGGAGGGAACCGAAAGGGACCGGGATTGCCCCAAAGGGTCTTAGAGGGGATCCTGAAGGCTGAGGGGGATAGAGGAGAGAAGGGAGGTGTGTGAAAAATGAGAGGGGGAGCCTCTATTTATAGGGGTCAGAATCTGGCAAACTATGTCGTGGGACACAAGCTGACATTACCATTTTTTTGGTTTTCCTGGATTTAAGGGAATATTGTAGACTTTAAGGGGATTTTGTAATTATGATGTCTGGATGCAAAGTGGTCTGCACGGACTTGTCTTGCTTTTCCATATTATCCAAAATTCCCAAAAGGTCCTTTTACCTTTTTTTATCCCAGAAAGGCCCCACCTTGGTTTGGTTGGTGGTTTTTGGAGTTTTTGAAGGCTACGGGTGTTCAAGATCACGTTTGTGTGAGTCTGTGGTGTTTCCTATGTGTCGGATGGGGAGCAATCCAGATTGGGGTACTTATAGAAGCCCCTCGACAACGTCACTTATGAAGGAAGTGGGGTCGTTGATAAGATAATGGATTGCTTGCTGGGAGAGAGAAAATGACTAGGTTAGTCGGACGGCTGGACCCTTTGATAGGATTCCTACGTATCCCTGAGTAGGAATCAAGCCAATCGTAGTTCGTGTGTGAGGTGATCTTACGAAAATATGGGTTGTGATGTAGGAGGACGTGTGATGTCCTCTTACTGAGGTTGTGTCGTCATGAGGACGTGTTATGTCCTCTGACTGAGGTGATGTCGTTATGAGGACGTGCTTTGGAAATTTATATGGTCTTCCGAACCTGGTAATTTAAAGCCTTCCGGGCTACGGATAGTGATTTGGGGAAATTTATACGGGCTTTCGGACCGGGTAATTTAAAGCCTTCCGGGCTACGGATAATGATTTGGGAGATTTATACGGTCTTCCGAACCGGGTAATTTAAAGCCTTACGGGCTACTGATAATGATGAGGACGTGTTATGTCCTCTAACTGAGGTTGTGTCATTATGAGGACGTGTCCATGAGTATGAACCTGAATTGGGACCTAGTTCAGGAGTATGACATAAGTTGGGGTTTAGTTTCAGGAGTATGAACCTAAATTGGGACCTAGTTCACGAGTATGACCTAAGTTGGGGTTTAGTTTGAGGAGTATGAACCTAAATTGGGACCTAGTTCAGGAGTATGACCTAAGTTGGGGTTTAGTTTCAGGAGTATGAACCTAAGTTGAGACTATTCTAAGGCGTCTGGACCTAAATTGAGACTTAGTTCAGGAGTATGACCCTAAGTTGAGACTATTCTAAGGTGTCTGGACCTAAATTGAGACTTTAGTTCAGGAGTACGACCCTAAGTTGAGACTATTCTAAGGCGTCTGGACCTAAATTGAGACTTTAGTTCAGGAGTATGACCCTAAGTTGAGACTATTCTAAGGTTACTGGACCTATATTGAGACTTAGTTCAGGAGTATGACCTTAAGTTGAGACTATTATAAAGCGTCTGGACCTAGGTGTGACTGTTTGAAGGGGTCTACCAAAGTGTGACTGTTTGAAGGGGTCTACCTAATTGTGACTGTTTGAAAGGGTCTACCTAATTGTGACTTAGTTCAGGAGTATGACCCTAAGTTGAGACTATTCTAAGGCGTCTGGACCTAAGTTGAGACTATTCTAAGGCGTCTGGACCTATGCTGAGTTTGATGGCGTATTTTGTGGATCCTGTATGGAACTTCATTTGTGGGAATTTTTAGAAAGGGAACATACCATGTTCGGATTCTTCTTTTACTTTAATACAACTATGTCTTGCATTTGAAGTTTATTGACATACCTTTGCTGTGTTTACCTGCAAGAGGAGGCGCCTTTGTGAGGAGGAAGTTGAAATGTTGAGGACGTGGGGTGCCTCTGACCGAGATGAAGAGGACGTGGTGGCGCCTCTGGCTGAATTGCTGAAGTGTTTGAGGACGTGTGGTGCCTCTGACCAAATTGCTGAAGTGTTGAGGACGTGTAGCGCCTCTGACTGAATTGTTGAAGTGTTGAGGACGTGGGGTGCCTCTGAACGAATTGCTGAAGTGTTGAGGACGTGGGGCGCCTCTGACCGAGTTGTCGAAATGTTGAGGACGTGGGGCGCCTCTGACCGAGTTGTTGAAATGTTTGAGGACGTGCAGCGCCTCTGATCGAATTGCTGAAGTGTTGAGGTCGTGTGGCGCCTCTGACCGAGTTGCTGAAATGCTGAGGACGTGGGGCGCCTCTGACCGAGTTGCTGAAATGTTTGAGGACGTGGGGCGCCTCTGACCGATTTGTTGAAATGTTAAGGACGTGTGGCGCCTCTGACCGAGTTGTTGAAATGTTGAGGATGTGTGGCGCCTCTGACCGAGTTGTTGAAATGTTGAGGACGCATCATGTGCTGGACAAGGAGAGGAGGGATGGCTCGTATTCTCTTTCCTTCTTCATTCTTACTTCTTCAAACTTCTTGGAGTATCCGATCGAGGAAGGTGCTGAGTTCCCCGAGGATGATGAGGCGGCTGGCGGAGGCACCGAGACACGGGAGTTTTTACCATGTGGTGGTGCCGATGACTCAGAGTAGGACTCTTTTTTTTTCTTCTTTTCTGTGCATGTTAGTGAGGAGAGCAACAAAATATTTGTATTTGTATGCACAATGTATCTACATGTAATAAACTCTTTTATTTTCTCTTTAGGGGTTGTTTCTAGTCCCTTCTTTTTTATGTTTTGTGCATGTCGCACGAGCTTGAAATGCTTGTGGTATATGGAGGCTGAGACAACTTTGGCAGATTTTCTGAGCAGTTGGGGGCTGAAGCAGCTTTGACAGTTTCATGAGCGACGGCGGGAGTGATGTAACCTGGGACGTGTTTGTTGGATGTGGTAGGCCATTGCCGAGCCGGTGAGTACATCGTTCCCTTAGTTTCGGGGGAGACTTTTCACGACATAGATCGCTTGGCGATGGGGGACCGGTTCATGCCTGGGGGAAGCCCCTGCTTTGGTCACTTTGTGGTTGCGAGAAAGGCTTCAAGCAATGCCTGTGCTTCTGACATATTTTAGTCCGTGGACGTTTCCTTAGCGACCTCTTGTCTTGGATATTGATCAGTTCGCTTGGGAGAGGTGGATGGCTTGACTTGGCACGCATCACATCCGTTGGTGGGTTCCTCATTGGAGGATTGAGACTAGAAGGGACTTTCAGGAAGGTTCCTATGTTGGTGGGTTCCTCATTGGATGGCTTGACCAGGCAGTTCGGGATGAGGCAGGAGCCTTTGCTGGGCTGGAACGACATCGCCACTATAGGGGTAGCTTCTTTCTGCATAGCAGGTCCAGATGCCTTTCTATATTTTCTGAGGGTATGAAAGTATTCCGCTTTCCCTTCTGTGGTGCTCCTTCGACGTCGGGAGAGTGTTGTTTTGACCACCGAGTACCTGGATTGGTACGAGCAGCATGTCGGGCAGTCCTAAGTGGTTTTGGGAAGCAGGCGTGAAGCGATTCTGGGGCAGGGTTGCCGTCTCAGCTATAGCCTTAGAAGTGCCGAAGCCTGGTCTAACCCTTGTAAGTACCCAAATCTGGCTCATGCCTTCCGGTTAATCCTATCATGAGACTAGGGGAGACCATTTCATGAGGTCTGGGAGCCCGGCTGTGCTGACTCTATGGTTGCAGGAGAGGCTTGGGGCTTTGCCAAGGGCTTTGCCTATTCAGTGCCCATGGGTGATTTCTCAGAGGGGGACACCTAGGCAACAGGACCAGGGTGACTGGGAGCTGATGATGGCTAGGTTATCCACTTCCGATATTCACTGGTGGGTACCTCATTGGAGGTTGCAGACCCGGAGGACATTTCAGGAGTCCTATGTAGTGAAGGTTCCAGGGCTTTCTTGGTCATCCTTCTACATACCTTGCTTAGTATCCAGGCAGTTCGGGACATTGCAGGAGCCTTTGGATGATTGGAAGGACATCTGTACCATGGAGGTGATGCTTTAGACATGAGGGATCCAGCCTACTTCTTATTTTTCTCGAGGGCTTGGACCTATGCTGCTTTCCCACCCCGGGCCATTCTCAAGGGCAGGAAGAGCACCATCTTAACCATAACCTACTTGGACTGGTACGAGAGGGAGATGGGAGCGACTCAGGTCATTTTGAGAGAGACGTCGGAGCTTTGCGGGGGCGGCGTGACTCGAGCGGGACTACGAGGAAGCTGAGGCTAAGGCTAGTCGCCACAACCAGTCAGGTGACCTTATCAGGGATATGGAGGCTCGAAATGAGAGGATTTCGGAAGTCGCTCCCTTGACTGAGGCTCAGAGGGAGGAAGTGCGGACTCGTGCCCGGGTAGAGAATGCACTTATTAACACGGGTTTGATGGAAGCTCCAGTGAGGATACCAGAAATTGGGATGAGGGAGACCGACATTATTGAGAAGAAAAGGAAGAACAATCGACGAGGTCGAGGTAAAGGGAAGAAGACCAAAGAAGACTCAGTGAATGACAACTGATAGATCTTTTCCTAGGATTCCCTTATTGCCATTTTGCAAACACAGTAGTTTATTAGGCCTTTTATTATATTTTAGATCTTTGTAGCAGGTTAGCAGAGTCAAGAGTAGACCGTGCTTGAACTCATCAATGAATTTTTAACTTGTAATTAACAAAGATATTTATCTTAGAAATTATTCAAGACACGTTTCATGAAAACTTTATTTGTCTTATTTATTATTTAGACCGAACCATTGCTGGCTGCCTACGTTTCCCTTTTACAAGAAAGATTAAGGGGCTCAAGTCTTCGTAGTTCATTCTGGTGAACTATCGGGATTTTTGCTTTTTTGTTTGTTTGTTTTTTTTTTATGTGCAACCCTGTCTTTTGTCTAGACCGCCCTTTTTGAGTTTTTAGCCTAGCTGAGCATTACTCTTTTTGCACTAGAATTTTTCTTTTTCTTTTTTTTTATGTGCAACCCTGTCTTTTGCCTAGACAACCCATTTTGGGTTTTCAGCCTAGCTGGGCATTACTCTTTTTGCACTAGGATTTTTCTTCTTTTTTTTTATGTGCAACCCTGTCTTTTGCCTAGACAACCCATTTTGGGTTTTCAGCCTAGCTGGGCATTACTCTTCTTGCACTAAAATTTTTTATTTTTCTTTTTTTTTCTCTTTTTTTATATATACATATTTTTTTATTTATTTTTTTTAGACATAGTACCTGCGGAGCTTATCACCGTTGACTAGGTGGACAAAAGAATTGCCGTCCAGGTCCGCAAGCTTCATTGCTTCTCTCGATAGTATCTTCTGCACCACATACTGGCCAATCCAAATGGGTTCCCACTTTCCCAGGGGGTTGTCTCTGGTGGGCTTCTGTATATTCTTCTTCATAAGCTTGAAGATGGGCTCGCACATGGTGGTCAACTGGTTGACAAAACGGCTGATGCACTGTAATTTACCCATAAAGCTTTTGACCTCTGTCTGGGTTCGAGGTGGCCTCATGTCCATAATGGCCTTGATCTTTCGGGGGTCGACTTCAATACCTCGCTCCGTGACCATATACCCAAGCACTTTTCCCCTTGTCACTCTAAAGGTGCATTTGGCAGGGTTCAGTCTCATGGAATGCTGTCTCAGCCTCTCAAAGAACTTTCGCAGGTCGACAAAGTGCTGTCCATCCTCGCCTTTGGAGTGGATTATCATGTCATCGACATAGACCTCAATTTATTTGTGGATCATGTCGTGAAAGAGTGCGGTTGCTGCCCTCTGATATGTAGCCCCGGCATTCTTAAACCCAAATGGCATCACTGTATAGCAGTACGTTCCCCACGGTGTGGTGAAGGCTGTCTTTTCTTGGTCCTCCTCGGCCATCTTGATCTGGTTATAGCCAGCAAAGCCATCAACAAAGGATTTGACTTCGTAGTTAGCTGTGGCATCCACCAGAATGTCTATGTTTGGCAAGGGATAGTCGTCCTTGGGGCTGGCCTTGTTCAGATCCCGAAAATCGACACAGCAGCGCACCTTCCCATTGGCCTTAGTCACAGTCACGATATTGGATAGCCATATCGGATATTCGATGACTCTGATGAACCCTACCCGTTATAGCTTCTCAATCTCTTCTTTGACATGTAGAGACCACTCGGGCTTCATCTTTCTCAGTTTCTACTTTACTGGTTTAGCATCTGGTGCTAGAGGGATTCTGTGCTCCACAATTGAACTGTCTAGCCCCGGCACATCCTTATATGACCATGAAACACGTCCATGTATTCTCTGAGTAAATTGACCAGTCTGTCCCGTTCAACCCCCTGGAAGAAGTTCCCAATCTGTGTCTCTTTAGGTTCCTCGACAGTACCCAAGTTAACACTTGTCAAAACCTCCTCGACAGCTTGGGCCCGGTTTTCCTCTTTGTCTGTAACCTCCTTAAAGATTTCTTTAATGTATTATTCGTTTAGTGTGTTTGCATTTTGTTCAAATGATTCATTATTAACTGTTGTTAAGTTTTTAGTTAATTTATAATTAGTTAAGTTGGCAATAAGGGGATACTCAGAAAGATCTGTCATTTCATTCAAAGCGAAAGGAAAGATGACATTGGCTACATATTCATAATCCTCAGGCGTGAGGCCTTCGGATGACTCCGAGGACTGGAATTCAAAGATTCCTGACTCACATGACTCTTGACCTTAACGACTCTGGACCCTACACTACTTATTGACTCGAAGTGTTTGACACGGGTTGGACTAGGGTTTACTCTTTCCTGCTGTTGCCCTGGGGAATAGCAGTCTTGTCAGCATTCCTCAGAAAGGTGGAAACTTTGAACTGATCGAAAACTTGTCGAAAATCATTCATAGACCGGTACCTTGGAAAGATGGTGCGGGGATTCAGAGAAGCCTGATGCAATTTCTCGGCGAGCTCGTCCGTAACAACCAGACTCATTGACTGGAGGGTCTGGCTCATCTTGTCAATACACTGCTGATAAGTTATCTTCTCTTTACCGATCTTTGATATCACAACCTTGTCGGTGTAGCCAACAGGAGGGTTGGCCTGGATAATGCTGATGAAGTCTTTTTCGGGAGAGACTTTGATTCTACCTTGATTAACCATGTATTCTATAGGAGTCTTATATTCTGCTTCCAAATCTGCTAGCTTTTCGTTGAACTTCACAATGGCAACAAACTCAGATTTCTCCGCTTCAAGAGGGTCAATGACGACAGGAGTGTCAGGCTGGACTGTGTTTTGGATGACCGGTTCCTTGACGGGCTCCTTGGCATAACTGACGTAATAGTCGAATTTGCCAGAGGGCTCTCCTAGGGTTCCCACACTTTTCTCTCCTGCTTCATACCTTTCCTTCAATTTCTGTTGCACGGACTTCCTCTTCTTCTTCTTTCTTGAGGGAGCATCCTCGTTAATCCAATCTTGATAAGCATCTTCCAAGCAGCCATCACAATCACACACGTCATACCAGATGTGGGGTCTGGGTTGAACTGGGACGACCCCTCCAACTACTTGGTTATTACCATTGTTGATTATCACATTGGCCATTCTTGACACTAGATGTTGAGACTGACAATTTTGGCGGATTATCTGAGACCCTTGCACCGACACACTGCTGACCCGGTATTCTCACCCACTTCTTTCTCGCTGCGGGAAAGGGGATAGGAGAGGTTTAGACTCTGGGGTAGGTGTTTAGGCTGAAAGCTCAAGCAATATGCAAATTAAGAATCTTTCAGTTTACTTAAAACGGTGTCTTTTATTAATTTCTATTTGGTTGGAGAAGGGGTTGCCCTTCTTTTTCGCAACTACTCTAGATCCTGGATCAGTGGGCTCCGTCACTACGTCTATAAGACCCTCGTATTCCACTTGTATTTTGACCTCCCAGGGTGGACAGCCCCGAGCGAGGGTCCTATAGGGCACGCGGATCCCACCGAACGAGAGAGAAGAATGCTCCTAATGGGTCTAGTGGGTCATAGGAACTTTTAATGCACGTGCGATGCGAATTATGGTCAAGGCAATGCCGGGAAAGTCTCGTCTTTCAGCCTTAACGGAATTTTCGGCAGAGTTTCGCTTGCGCGATTGACGTTTTGACTTTTTCGGCATTGTCCGAGAAGATAATAGGAAGGGGTCGGGCGGTAAAAGTCGGATGACACAGTGTCACATTGAACTTCATTGCATACGTTGCGTGAGTCAAAGTCACACTCAATGCCGGGTCAAGATCTTGCCAATTTTCCTTGTCGGAATTTTGGCAGAGCTCTGCTTGCGCGAAAGATCTTTGGATTTTAGGCACGGACTCGGGCTTGACTTTTACGTATCCCGTGCGGGTCAAAGTCAAAGTCAAATGCCGGAAGATTCTGCCAATTTTCCTTGGCGGAATTTTGGCAGAGTTTCGCTTGCGCGAAGGATCTCGACTTCCGTCATGGGCTAAGGTTTGACCTTTATGGGGGTATGCAACTGGGCTATATGACACGGACTAGACCAAAAACCAACGAAAAGTCACGGTTTTAAAATGTGTGACACGGACTGTGCATTGGTCGACACTGGCTGCCATGGGGAGTTTGGGGTGATTTCGTGCGCGCCCGGGAGCATCGTAATATTGTCCATGACTGCAACTGAACAACCACCCCGGGTTAAAAAGACGTGCGTGCAAAGTGTACAGTATATATAAGGTGCGCGTAGTGTGCGGCCTCCTAAAAATGTTCCTTTTTGAGTTAAAACAGAAATTTTCAGAAATGTGTTTTAAATGAATGATTTTTCGGGACGGGAAAAATGCAGAAAATAAGCACGTAAATTTTCTGGAAGCCCCGGTCAGTCTTGGAACTGAATAGCCCCAAGCTGCCAAGGCTGCCAGATTAACCTCAATTTTTGTCCTGGTGAAATTGCCAATGAAGCCGCCCGGCCAGGATTCAAGGAGAATCAAGCCGTACGGCTGCATCAATAAATTTTCCAGGTTCCAATTTCTTTCATCTGCAGGTTGTTTCCCCGGCCTTTTTGGCACCTTTTCAGCTTCAGCAAGCTTCCTGTTCAGACTTGTGTTAGGAAGCGATAACGGGAAGCTTAATGGTTTCCACCTATATGCCAAGTATCATTTTTACTTTAAAAATGAAAGCTTTTTTTTTGTTTTAGTCCATGTAAGTACCCAAATCTGGATCGTCAAAATCCGTCAGAAAGTTAACCGAAATCCGTTAACTGGCCCGCTCCAGGTTAACTGGAACTCGTTAACTCCCCGTTGCCATGCCAACGAGACGTCCCGGGACTGCCCCGTGCATCCCGACGTCGAAACGTACTTGACACACGTCATCGCACGTAAAAGTGCAGCTTTTCCTGAAAAACGCATTTTCTAGCACTTTCCGGGGGCGTTTCGGACATTTTCCGGACTGTTATTTAAAAAAGGGACAAAACCGGGACCCGGGAACGAACTCCCACATGGCTGGTGACTCACAGGACACGTGGCAAGCATGCCACCTCCCTCTAGTCACCTTTCAATCAAAAATCAAGGCCAAAAGACTAAAATACCCCTGGTATACAGTCTCAGTCCGGCCGGACTTCCTTTGCAGACTTCAGAAATTGCCAGCAAGTCCCTCAAATTCCCAAAGTTTCACAAAATCCCCTGGATTTCAGTCTAAGTCTGGCCGGACTCCTACTGAAATTTCACCTATAAATAGAGAGGTTGTCAAAGCCATTTGTAACAACAAAATTTCACCCCTTTCACCAAGAAACTCACGGCCTAAACTGGTTCTCCCCCTTCCCGAGCCCGGTTTTACCTCGTTTTGCGTGAAAACTCCGTATTCCGATCAAATACGCCCTCCTCCACTCCGAAACACCGTTCCAAACTACTTTTCATATCCCGTATACACCCCTCGAGCCAAAGGAGTCGACCCTAGCCATAGGTATAACTCCCTCTCTCTAATCTCTCATTTCGTCTCGGTTTACACGCTAGTCACTACAACCGTTTCGAACAACGTTATTGAAATGTAGACGCCTCCGTCTAACGGGGTCCGATACGTTTTAGCCCTTTGATCCTCTTCTCTTCCCGTAAGAGAAGTAATCACGGGTTAAAACGGTGTTCCGACCCCGTTCCGTTTACTTTTTTTGTCATTTACAACTCCGGATCGATCGATCCGTCGATCGTCATTTACTTTTCTGTCATTTACAATTCCGGACCGTTTGATCCATCGAACGTCCTTTACATTTCATGCAACTTTACCACTCCGAGCCGTTTTGGCTCGTCGATCGTCATTTACAATTCCGAGTCGTTTGGCTCGTCGATCGTCATTTACGATTCCGGATCGTTCGATTCCGTCGATACCGCATTTAAATACTGTCATTTACAAGTCCGACCCGTTTGGATCGTGATAGTATTTACTTTTCAAAGTCCGAGTCGCAACCCGATTCGTTGATCGCAAATCATTTAATACGCTTTTTCCCGTAAAAATCGTTAACAATGTAATGCCCGGTTCAAAACCGGAGTTCGTCCTTCGAACTCTCTTTCAAAAACGCGCGAAATGATGTTTGGCATCCAAACGCTCATCTTCAAACTAAAAGAAAACTTTTGACATTCAAAATCATTTAATACGCTTTTTCCCGTAAAAATCGTTAACAATGTAATGCCCGGTTCAAAATCGGAGTTCGTCCTTCGAACTCTCTTTCAAAAACGCGCGAAATGACGTTTGGCATCCAAACGCTCATCTTCAAACTAAAAGCCGACTTTGGACATTCAAAATTATTTAATACGCTTTTTCCCGTAAAAATCGTTAACAATGACTCGCCCGGTTTAAAAAACCGGAGTTCGACCTTCGAACTCCTTTTCAAACCCAAAATCGACGTTTGCCACGCAAACGCTCATTTCAAACTCAAAACCGACGTTTGTCATTCAAACGCTTGTCTTTTCAAACAAAGTCACATAATCAACGTTTGACATTCAAACCAAGATTAAGCTTGTCATTCAAGCCCCCATTTCAAAACACACACACACACGATTTTCGAGAAAGGTAGAAAGACTCGTCATACGAGGCGTTTCGGGTGATCTCGTAATACTCTTCCCGAAACGTAATGTGACCTCCGAACCTAACAATCTCTGGTACTCAAAAAAGCTTTTTACTCGTTTTTGCTACCAATAAAAATGATCCCCTGTTTTCTAAAGCCTTTTCCTAAGTTTTTGCTACCAATAAAAACGACACCATTTTCACTAAAGCCGTTTCTCAACGTTTGGGCTCAAAATACAAAACCGCGTGGCGACTCCTCATTTCCTTCCCATGAAGCGAGGTCTCAGACACCAACCCTCCGCAAAAAACAACTGCGTTTCGCGTCCGCGCGAACTCCCGGGTAATATCAGTTGGCGACTCCGCTGGGGAAATGGATACTTTTTTCAAAACTACCATTGTTATCTAAAAAGCCTTCCGTGGGTCAAACTTTCGTTTACCCTTCCTCATTTTTCGTGTGCGTGTGTTACTTTAAACCTCGAGCGGTTTTTTCAAGGGCATTACATTGTCGACTTTTCAAAATCATACCATGTTTGTGCATCCCCATTCATGTTTGATTTTCATTGCTATCTTTTGAACTGCGCATCATAATGCTTTAAGACACATTCTGAAAAATCTCTGTTTTACTAAAAAAAAACAGAATTTTAGTGACCGCACACTACTCGCACTTGCTGCCTCGGTACACCGCACTTCACGTGCACTTGCTGCCTCGGTACACTGCACACTACGACCCATAACCCGGATGGCCTTATCAGTTGCACCTCGGTTGGTCTGCCAGACACCTTTCGAGGGCGCACGGGGTCGTCCCAAACAGCCCATCCGAGCCCGTGTAAGCCATGCACTCTTTGTGTCACACTTTGTCCAAGACCCCGGTTGGTTTTTGGCTTAGTTAGTTTCATAAAGCCTAAGTGTATGTTTCTTACGCCGGGTTCCGCCACGAGTCAAGCTCGAGAGGTTGAGACCGAAGGTCGTTCCCGACCCGAAGTCTTGAGCTTTTCAGCCTTGACTTTGACGCGGAGCTCTGCCGAAAAATATACCCGAAGGTTCAATGTGATGCCGTGTCACCAAACCTCACCGTATGTACCGTGCCAGCCACAACTTGGCCAACGCCAAAAGCTAAGGTCCCTCGTACAAGCGAGTCAGGAGAGGTCATGCCAAAATTTTGGCACGATTCCCGCCTTAACTTAAAGACGTTGACTTCGACTGTGGCCCGTGCGTCACATACGTTGGAAGTTTGCGTGATCAGCTAGCCTTAAGTTCACTTTTTCCTTTGTCGGTGGAACTCGCTTGCCTTATAGGACCTCGCTCGGGATAGTCAGTCCCGAGAAAGATGATCTACAAATGGAAACGAGGGGCTTATAAGCGTAGTGACGAGATCCACTGATTAGAGCTCTAGGATTAGATGCGAAAAAGAGGACTCGCTCTTTTCCAACCGATTAGGACTCTAAGAAAATGCGCTTTAAGTAAACATTAATCGGTAACTGCACATTGCACAAGCCCGAAACCTTGATCCAAATCCCCCTTTTCCGAAGCCTAAACCCTGCCTTTCGTTCCCTGCAGCGAGCAGAAAGTGGTTCAGATTTCCGGGTCAGCGCCTCGCCAGAATCACCGTTACGGTAGCGTCAGACAGTTCTTCGGTTCCCTCATTTCCCTCAGCCAGAATTTCCGACATGTCTAGCTCACCGAGAAATCGTGATGGGGACGGACCCCCGCCACTGGTAACAGATATGACTTTGGAAGAAGCCATCCGGGCTTGTGAGGTTCACAAG
Source organism: Adenophora triphylla var. japonica (assembly GCA_022495995.1). NCBI lineage: Eukaryota > Viridiplantae > Streptophyta > Magnoliopsida > Asterales > Campanulaceae > Adenophora > Adenophora triphylla. The sequence continues at coordinate 195,907 of JAFEMH010001751.1, read as the reverse complement.
AGGCAGAAAGAAGATCAGCAAAATTTCGTGGTACGGCTTACGAATGAGCGAGGTATAGCAGCTATCCCCCAGTCAGACGGTACTTTTGTCCTGGTCGAGGATGATGATTCATCGAAACCAGTTCCTCAGACCTTCAACCAGGTTCCTCTCCCGCCAACTTACGGGATTCCTTCGAACCAGTGTGGGTACACTCGGAGAGCCATCCGGGAATTTCGAATACTACGTACTCTATTCCAGCCAGTCCTCCCTTCCTCCAGGCCATGCAGCTTTAGAGCAGACAGGGGTGGGAAAGCCGAAAAGTCCCGGCCGACACCCGAGTTCAGACCTTGGGACACCAGAATACCTCAGATCTTGGTAATCTCACTACCAGTCAGAAGCCTAACCCCCCGCGGGATCAGCTAAGATTCAACTTGTCCAGCTTCCGAGCCCGGACCGGCAAAGGAAGATCAAAATTAGCTTGGCACTCGCACTCGATCAACGTGCTAACCAAGGGCGGCAACCGCCACAAACAACCTCAACACAATCCCGAGGCTCCAGCAAAGGCTTTACCTCGCAAGAGGAAGACAGGAAACAGATGGCTGGATGACTCTCCTTCTCCGGATAGAGACCAGATCTACGATTCCCGGCGCGCAAGCGGTATGATCACGTTCTATGACGAAGACCTACCGAGAGATGCCTCGGGGCACAATGAAGCTCTGTATATTACCCTCAAGCTCAACACCATATCACTCCCCGGAGTATTGGTAGACAACGGGTCAGCCATTAACGTTCTCCCTCTCAGCATGATGCGAGCCCTCCGTATCAACGAAAGCCATCTGATTCCGTCTACAGGACTATCAAGGCCTACGACAACACGTCTCGTCCCATCACAGGGACGGTGACTCTGGGAACTCTGGTTCGAAACCCAAATGGTGCCGAGTGAAATTCCACGTGATGGACATTCCATCCGAATTCACGGCTCTGTTGGGACGCCGCAGCTACATCACATGAAAGCCATAGCTTCCACTCTCCATCGGTGCGTTAAGTTCATTAACCGGCGGAGATCTTGAAGTCATCGAGAGGGGACGGTTTCCTCATAGGAAACGCGGCGAGACGATAGCAAGCGTGCCGCGATCGAGCACGGGGCTACCTCCTTCAACCGACCGGGGGACTATCGGGGCAAATCTCATCGAGAATCCCTCGGAGTCCGGAGATGCTAACTATGTAAACGTACTCGAGCGGGCGGACCACGGCGGTCCGATACATCAAGTTCAACTGGCGTTTCCAACATTTGGAGGCAGATTGGAAAGAAACCCTGAGCATCTCCATGATGCGGGCACGTAAACCCCCTGTCTCCAATCGGAGATTCGTCAGCATTCTTCAAACCAACTCTCTGGCCCCGCCAGGCGAAGAGATTTTCGTGATAAAAGTCAACAAGCACCGTCACACTCGTGATGAATGCATGGAAGTCGTATGGGATGTCCTCCATGAGGAACTACCCGCTGCACCCCTCTTCTCCAGTGAAGGGCATGATGTTTTTCTAGCAGCTCCAGCAACGCACCCGGACGTAATACGTCCCTACGTTTGGGTTGAGCCATCAGACGATGACGAGTCAGGACTCTCCGGAGTCGAGGACGCGGCAGACCAGCGGGCAGACCTCTGTATTCACATGCTCAGTTTCGAGGACGGCACCCGTTCCGATCAAGTCACCTATGACCAAGGCTCCAACACTATGGAAATTGTCAAGCTCAACGTCCAGTATAGGCGGCTATTCGACAATTGGAAGTTACTGGTTGACACGACGAAGAATCCCTCTGATCAAGTGACTGACGACGACTTCGTCAACATCATCTATTCCAGATATCCTGATGATACCAAGGATCCGGTCCTTATTGTCAGATTCTGCAACGCCAAAGTTACCCTCGACGACTGCCTGCTCATGGTAAACGAGGCCTTGGCTAATCGAGCTCAGAGCTCACCATCACTTTCGAGTGCCAGCCCCAGTGGCAACCGGCCCGTGCCGTCAGCCAAGCTTAATGCCACAAGTGCCGTCAAGGCCAAGGGCAACAGCGAGGGAGACCAAGCTCCTCACCCTGTCACAAGTCAGATCAACCTCGGGAACGCTTCCGGCAGCCACCCCGAAAACATCTGTGAAGGTCTTCCCCGCAAAACAGAGTCGGCTTCAAGCGGGAAATGACCACCACAAAGATCAACATGCTCCGTTTTGATTCTGCTCCCGCCGTCACGGCCACGGATTCGGACATCCCGCCAAGCAGATCGCTAGCTCGATAGACTTGGCGATCGAGCGAGATCACGAGATCGTCAACATTGCGAGTTCAACACTCCTGGTGTGTTCAATCAAGCGAGATATGGGCGAATTTCTTGGTAACCGAGATCAAGGAAGGCCTCATGGAATGTCCCGATCCGACTTCCTTCGTCAACATCATCCAAGTGTTTCCGCCATTCGGAGATTTGGATGTGATCACAGTTCTGGACACTAGCTAGACGGTGCGTACCTACGGAGACTGTTTAGCTCTCGTAAGGAAGGCCCTCATGGAACTAGCCTCTCAAGAAAACTGTCTCTAGGATGAAAACCAAGCTCAAAAGACCGACAGGGACCGAGCCCTTAAAGTGTCACAAGCAGCTTCAGACAGAAAGCTAGAGGCTACTCTACACCGGTTCGACCTCGGGGTTTTGCTCACGGCAACTTCATCGACCACCGTCTCTGTTCTCATCCAACCCCTCTCGCTGTGCGAGGGTGGTCAACGGTCCCGATGACCTAGGAGATGGAATGGCACGGCAGAACAAATCTCAGCGCTTACCTCCCCGAGGAAAGCAAGTTCTCTGTGAAGACGACGACGAAGACGATGAAACCATTCTCTTCCAAGCCGGGCATGAGGTCAACAAAACTGGAATCCCAAGGGTCCTGGGAGGATGGAAATGGATCATTTCTGCACTCAAACTTAAAGGCCAACTCAGGGAGGAAGGTCTATTCAAAAACAAGAGGAAGATGGAAATTTTTCTCGAGCAACTACTCAGGGAAATTCCACGATCGCGGCATTCTGCAAAACGATCCAGCTCGGGACAAAGAACTAGCTTACATGGGCAGATGTTCGAGAAGCCGTGTACTCACCTTCCGACATACCCGCCACTCGAATAATACGTAGGAAAACTCTCCCCGATGGAGGTTTACCTAGACTGCCGCACGCAGTTCAAAGAAGCACTGGCTATTCACGCATGGGAAGAAACGCAGGCACTAACTCTCGACGCAGGCTCTGCTGCAAGAAAGTTGATCTGGGCCAAGAGCGGAGGAAAATTAGCAAACCATGAATATGGCGGACCTAACTCAGAATGCCCCGAGTATGCTCAAGAAGAAGGAAAGGAGCGCGGTATACCGTGAAGAGATCAAGGAGACTGTTCACTTGAGCCAGGAACTCTCCAAACTCCCCGGAGGGTCGCAACGCACGCTTCAGTTCAGGCAACCACTGTTGTGCACTGACGTTCGAACAGCTGCGGCAATCCGTAAACTACCTCCCCGCGGAGGCACCCAAGCCAGTATCCTGGGACAGAATCCGTCAAGCTGCCGAAGCTCCCGAGAATACGTCTACAGTCAATGAGTTGAGGGAAGACATTGGGGCTGATCACAATGAGCCACTCTACATCACAGTCCAGCTGGACGAGCGTCGCCTTCCCCGCGTGTTGGTAGACAAAGGTTCTGGAATGAATGTCTTGCCCGCCAAGATGATGGACCTGCTTGACATCAAGCCCACAGATCTGAAGCCTTCAGTCCACAATGTCAAGGCCTATGACTCTACTTCCCGTACAGTTCTCGGGGTTGCTACTCTTAATATTTGGTTCGGCGAGCGGATGATCCCCACCGAATTCCAAGTGTTGGACATTCCAATCACTTTCACAGCCATCCTGGGGCGTCCCTGGCTACATCAAATCAATGGCGTGGCATATACCCTTCATCAGTGCCTCAAGTTCATGCAAGGCAATGAGCTAACCACAGTCTACGGCGACAGCGTCACCACCGAGGGGACCAGCACCAACGACATTCCAGTGTTAGAAATCAAGCATAATGACGACATGGCATTAACTGGATTCACTCTGGAGGCCTCCAAGATCCAAATATGCAACGTGGACCTTCCACTGTCTCACGACAAGATCCCTCCTGCCATGAAGATGATGAAACTCATGAACTTCATCCCAGGAATGGGGCTTGGCAAAAGGTTACAGGGCCAACACCAAGTCATCGAAGTCAAGGACCACACCACGGTCCAGGGGCTTGGCTATGTGCCAACACCGCCGACATCAAGGAAAACAAAAGGCTCGCCCGCACCAAGGCAAGCGGCCTCGTAAAAGGGGAACCTCCGACGGCACACCCAACCTCCGACCTTACAGCTTCAACCTCGCTCATTACTTCACCAAGGGAACCAACAGCAGAACCGAGGGGACCGACAACGGAACCGACAAAGCAGAACCGAGGGGACCGATGAACCGATGCCAGAACCGAGGGGACCGGCGGTGGAACCGATGAAGATGAGAAAGAAGCAGTGGGATAGTCGCACCGAGACTACGAAAGGATGGAACAGCCTAGCACGTGACCTCAAGCGTTTCGCAGGACTCAAGGCTAATCCGATAAGGGGAGCGTTCCTCGACATCACGGCTCTACCTGGACCAACCGCCACCACACCCAAAGACAAGTACACATTCAAGGGAATCCTGCACTTGGAGGAGCGGCTCAAGGTACTCTCCATGGGAAACAGATTGTTCGAGATCACGCCGAGGCCACATTCGAGACAAGAACTCCAAAGCGTAAGGAACCGTAATTCATAGAAGACGCTCTCGGTGGACCGGCTCTACGAGTCTTTTTGAAGAAGTCATAGAGGTGCCGAACCCGATTGACCTAGGCTCCGAAACAAAGCATGATCGCCATGATTGGGATAGCGAGGCCAAGCCTCTCGATCCCCGCACCCTCATCAAGCATCCAAAGAATGCCACCGAAGAATTGGGTAACTTTCACCGACCAAGGGCAAGCCAGGCGTAACCGGAAGACAAGCCGGGCCCGCACCCACATCTCCCTAAACCCGGTCTCAAACCCTCTCGAGTCACCCTTGTAAAAGTCCAGCCCCTTCCGAGTCGTCCAACGGCCTTACGCCGGAAGACTATGATAATGTAGCCAACCATGTATTTCCGTTCTTGTTCAATAAAAAGTCTGACCTTTCGGAGTATCCTCTCATTGCCACTTTAACAACTGATAAGTTAACAAACAACTTAGAAGACGTTAATAACTCAATTGATAAAGAATCAGACACATTAAACGAATAATACATTAGAGAAGTTCTCGAGCGTGTAGTTGACCAAGAGGACAACCAGGCCCAAGCTACCGAAGAGGTTATGACCAAAGTGAACCTGGGGTCAGTGCAAGAACCTAAAGAGACACAGGTGGGCAGTTTCTTCGCCGATACAGAAAAAGAAGCCCTGATAGACCTCCTTCGGGAGTATGTTGACGTGTTCGCCTGGTCATACCAGGACATGCCAGGACTCGATCCCTCGATCGTGGAGCACAGAATTCCCCTGGATCCCGAATCCAAGCCTATTAAACAAAAGCTGTGCAAGATCAAGCCCGAGTGGTCCTTGCAAGTTAAAGAAGAGATTGAGAAAATGCTCCGAGTTGGTTTCATCAGAGTGATTGAGTACCCGACTTGGCTCTCCAACATCGTGATAGTCACCAAGGCCAATGGAAAGGTCAGATGCTGTGTGGATTTCCGGGATCTCAACAAGGCCAGCCCTAAAGATTATTTCCCGCTGCCTAACATCGACATGCTGGTCGACACCACGGCAAATTTCGAAGTAAAGTCCTTCGTGGACTGTTCGTCGGAAAACAACCAGAGATCAAAATGTCCGAGGAGGATCAAGCCAAGATCGCTTCACCACTCCGTGGGGGACATATTGCTACACCTGGCCATGCCGTTCGGGTCCGAAGAACGCTGGGCTACTTACTAATGGGCCGCAATGACCCTCTTCCATGACATGATTCACAAGGAAATCGAAGTATATGTCGACGACATGATCATCCACTCTAGAGGATCGTACATGCAAAGCACATGACAGATCTCGAGAAAGTTCTTCAACAGTACTCGTAAAACACTCCATGAGATTGAACCTCGCGAAGTGCACCGTCGGCGCCAAGCGCGGCAAGGTACTCGGGGTACATGGTTACGTAAAGGGGTATCGAAGCCGATCCCAAGAAAATCAAGGCCATCATCGACATGAAGCCGCCTCAAACTTTGACCCAGTAAAGAGCTTTATGGGAAGACTTCAAGACATCGGGCCGCTTCATCAACCGCTTGACATCTTCTTCGCGAGCCAATGTTCAAACCGATGAAGAAGAATGCCGACATCAAATGGGACTCCGAGTGCCAAACAAAGCTTTCGAGAAGATCAAGACCTACTTGGTGAATCCCCCACTATGTGCCCGCCACATGAAGACAAGCCACTACTCCTATATCTCGACAAAGCAATGTACATCGTCAATTGGAGCAATGCTAGCACAAGAACATAAAGATTCCAAGGTTGAGCATGCAATCTACTTCGTAAGCCGAAAGCTTCAAGGAAGTGAACTCAGCTTACTCAAAGATTAGAGAAAACTTGTACCGCCTTTGTATGGGTAGTCGGGAAACCAAACACTACATGCAAATACATTTAGTGCCTCGGTCTCCAAAATGGACCCCGTCCGATATCTCTTTGACAAGCCATCCCCGCCAATGCGACTAGCCAAGTGGTCATTCTTCCCGGCTGAGTTCGACATCAAGTACATGGTCGAAAATCAACGAAGGGAAGAGTAATGGCAGATCACCGGCACTTCCCAAGCAAAGGAACCTAAGGGTCCCGATCTCGCAATTCCTGGACGATGGAATCTTTTTCACTCGACATCGCAAACCGCTGGCAACTCTTCTTTTACGGGGCATCCAATAAGAAGGGGAATGGTATTGGAATGCTCCTTGTCGATCCCAAGGACGAGCATACTCCCATAGCCATCAAGTTGAATTTTGAAACAACCAACAATGCGCCAGAATACGAAGCTCGTGCAGCAGTCCGGAAGCCGCCCTCGAGCGCAACATTTCGAACCTGGATGTATACGGAGACTCAAAGATTGATCATCAATCAAGTGTCCAACAAATGGAAGACGGTATATTCTCGGCCTCCGTAAGTACCACACGCATACATGGAGGAGCTCATTGCTCGCTTCAAGGACATCTCTTTTCATTATTTGCCAAGAGACAGAACCGCTTCGCGCATGCCCGGCAACCCTCGCCTCTCTTGTCGAAATTCCCGATGGAAAAGCAAGAAACCCTCGTAATAGGCAGACGGAAACACCCGCCTATTGGCACGTGAGATCGAAATAAAAAAGAAACGTATCGACGAACCCCCGGTACAATCAAATTTACCAAGCATTCTCCAAAATGGAGAAGCTCCTTCACAAATGAAGATGGAAAATACAAATAAGGGATCAAAGCCAAAAACATGATGGCATTAAAACGTCCGGCATCCCATTTCGTCATTCCGGGGGTATGTTGTACAAGAAGCGCCACCAAGGACCACTCCTTCGGTGTGTAAACAAAGAAAAAAGCCAGCGAGCTAATGAACGAAGTTCACAACGGAACTCGCGGTTCGCACATACGAACGCCCGAGCATTGACACGTATCATTATCCGTATGGGATACTATTGGATATCGATGGAAACAGATCGCATCCAGCTTCATCCGAAGCCGCGACAAATGTCAACGGTTCTCCAACCTCAATCACATCCCTCCTCACGAACTCTATTGCATGACTACACCACGGCCTTTCGCCACATGGGGAATCGGGACGTCATCGGCAAGATCACTCCACCAGGGAGCAATGGTCACGAGTTCATTTTAGTCGCAGCCTGACTACTTCACCAAATGGGTAGAAGCCAGATCGTACAAGGTACTGAATTCTAAGAAGGTGGCCGAGTTCATCCGAGAGAACATCATGTGCCGATATGGAGTGCCCAACGAGATCATATCCAACAATGGAACCCACTTCGAAGGAGATTGTGACCAACTTCTGATTTTATTCAGAGTCACACGTCACAAATCTTCTCCTTACTGACCACAAACCAATGGTGCAGTAGAGGCAAAGAACAAGACTCTCGCCATGATAATCGAAAGATGACCACTGCAGGTCGGGACCGGCCCGAAAAGCTACATCTAGCCCTCTCGGGGATACCGAACATCGCCGAACCGCCACAGGGGAGACTCCATTCGCACTTACCTACGGAATGGAAGCAATGTTACCCGTGGAATTGGAAATTCCATCCCTCCGAGTCCTCTTGGAAAATGGGATCAATGAAGTCGAATGGCTACAAAGCCGTCACGACGAACTTGCTCTACTCGACGAGCGCAGATTGAAAGCCATGAGCACACTCGAGCCTACCAGAGCAGTGATGGCCCAAGCATTCGACAAGAAAGTCAAGATCCGAGACATCAGTGAGAAGGCGACTTGGTGCTAAAGGAAAAGCCTCCTACGCACCAATCCCCTCGGAAAGTGGGAGCCTACCCGGATAGGACCATTCGTGGTACAAAGAATCTTCTCCGAGGAGCCATGAAGTTAGCAGACTTGGACAAACCCTTTCGTTAACCCCGTGAACGGAAGCAAGCTCCGCAGATACTTCATTTGAGGAAGAGTACGAGTCAACTCTCCTTCCCCATACACAACCCCTCAAGCAAAATTAAAGTGCTAAAAGAGTAATACCCAACCGGATACATTCCCCGCTAATGATCCAAGTAAAAACAGTGGTCGCACTTCTTTTATCTTCGTTTTTCTCAAATTCACCTAAAGTGTCGAACTACGGTGACCCGAGCCCCTTAGTCCAATTGTAAAAGGGGAAACGTAGGAAGCCATCATTGGTTCGGTCTAAAAACAAAAATACTATAAGCATCAATTGCTTGTGTTTCGAAAAACTCTTTTCATTTAACCTACAAATTCATTACGGTTAAAACAATCTTTGATGAGTTCAAGCACGGTCAAATCTTGACTCGCTACACGCTAGCAAAACTACAATAAAACATTAATCAGTTAATGTGTCTGCAATGACAATGGGTGGATACTGGACAAAGCAAGGTCAACCTAGTTTCCCGTACTTGGTCCTTCATCCTTCTTCCCTTCCCTTTCCCACGCGAGTGTTCTTCACCTTCACAGGGAATATTCCCGTAGTCCTTCTACCTCGGCTTAGTGGACCCTTCCCGACGCTTCCGCCAAGCCTCGTAGCTATCAACGCAGCCTCTCTCCCTAGCTCGTCTCGAGCCGCCTCGCTTCGAGCCATCATGACCGTGCTTTGATTGGCCTCCCGATCAGCATTTGCCTCATAGTCGCCCATGTCATTCCCAAGACGATTCCCAGAGTTAGCTCCCGCTTCAGTCCTCCTCAAGGTCGAGCTATCAAGGTGGCCAAAGACCCAACAGCCTTATCCCGTCTCCACAAAATAGATAGCCATCTGTGTCTCCCCTATACACTCTTCGTACTGTGACTCAGATATCGTGTCGACAGAACAGTGCCCCCTCTCCGGTGAAAGAGAACCCCGGGCAGGAAAGGACGTGTATTGCCACCACCGCGTGAGCAGCAATAGCGTCGAAGGATCTTCCATCGCCAGAGATCCCACTCTCAAAGGTAGCAAAGCATGAGTTAAAGCCCGTCAATGGCACCTCGCTCCAGCTCGCATCGTCAGCAGCAACCAACGATGGAATGTAGAAAGACGTCTGAGACAAATTTCCGGCACTCAAACAACCAAGTGACCCTCCCGAGCGGTCCGATAAGTCTCAGAATCTTCCAGAGAGGAACCCACCATCACAAATGATGCGTGCGGAGTCTCAGGCCATCTAGTAGCTCCAACTTCACTGATCGCCCTATCACCAGAGGATCGCCGAGAGAAGGACCAAGCGTCACAAGACATTGGCACCTCGGGCATCATCTCAGCAACCTCTCTCAACCACATGGTAAGGCATAGCGGGACTCCCTCCCCACATGTATCAAGCACGGCCGCCATCCGACCTATGCCCAGTGAACGTCTCGCCTAAGACCAACGGCACGATGTCTCTATTCCGCACTGCTCACCAGTTCCAAGACACTGTGGATGGCACACACCTGTGGACGTGAACGTGAATAGAGTAGCGATCGCGCATGAGCAAACGCGTCCCACGCAAAGACGCTTCCCTCGCCTCCGGCAAATCTATCGGGCAGCCCCGAAATGTCAACATAATCGCATTCAATACGCATCCCGTACGCTTCTCCCGAGATACTAAGCAAAGACACTAGCTTCTCAACCGCCATGCCACCAAAGATACGGAAGAACTAGTCGCTTCCATCTCAGTCCTCCTAGAATGGCCTGGAAATCTTCGAACGTAGGAGTGATTTTGTTGTACGAGAAGTTGTACACATTCCTCCGTACATCCCAAAAATGAGACGCCGCTCTCAAAAGATCTCAATCCGCATGAGCTCCTTCAAAGCCTAAACAGATTTCATCCCGTAACAGTTCCTTCGAAAACCCCTTGTTTTGCCTCGTGTGGTTCCGTACCCACGATCGGAATTCTTCCAAGACGCTTCTTGCATCCGAGACGATAGCTTAGGAAAGGGAGCCATGAAGGAAAATGAAGGAAGCCTTAGGAATTTGAAAGAAATTCAGCTAACCGATCGTAGGTGAATGCGCAGCTTCTAACAAATTGCAAAGCCGAAACCGCAATTTAAAAGACTCGAAATTCACTCTCATCCGTCCGATTCTCCTTGCAGCTTGACTTGGTCAACTCGCAGAAACTACCGCTCCTAAATTGGAAGCAATTCCAAACAACACCTGTTCATGCCTTATGAATCTGCGTCGCCGCCCGGTTTCAATCAACCAATGCCAACACCTCTTCCACCCCGAGCTCGTGCAACAGTGCAAATAATTAATAATCAGTGCATATAGGAATAAATTTTGACCCGTTCAATTTTTCATGCATGTTTCATATTATTTATTTTTGATCAACCTACTTGCTTATTTGCCAAAATAAAAAGAAGGTAATCACAAAATAGATGTGCAAAGTACAGGTTCCGCCTCAAGAGAGCCTTTTTTCAAATACAAGTTAAATTGTTCCGGATAATACATACATTTTGTCTAAAAAAGCAATAAAGAAGGACTACTCCGAATCCTGCTCGTTATCCGAGCACTCGATGCACTGCTCCGCAGCTGCCGGATCCGTCGAGAACAAGAAATCCCCGAATTCCTCCAGGCGGGAATACGCGAAAGGCCTCCTCGCGCGCCGCGAACTCGAGGACTCTCCCCTCTCGTGCCCCGAGTGCGAAGGAGGATGAGCTCCAAACCCAGCCCGTTCCGCCCGCGAACCGGCCAAATCCCGCGCAAAGTCCTCTCCACCTGCCGCTGGGAGCAGACGAACCTCTCGGCCTAGACGGCCTCGGCCACGAACATCCACGCTCCTCCGGAACCGCACCTCAGAACGCCACGAGCCTCCTAGTGTAGGTGGCCCACCCGTCCAACTATCTCATAGCCTCGATTATACGTACGGCGTACACTGCGAACCAGGAAAGTCATCAAAAGACAAGCAGAAAGTACAGATGCAACATTTGCAGAATGCTACTATCAAATGCAGAAAATCAAAAGTGCTCACCGAAGTGTTGGGGTCCACCCTATACTGAGGTCTCGGCTCCTCCGGGATCGGGATCACCAGTCGTCTGCGTGAACCATCCAGCCCCTCGTATGCCAGCCTAGCACGTGGGAGCGGGAGATCTCGGGGATATCCAGGGCCCTCGCCCTCCCTGTGCTGCACCTGCGGGCTCCTCAGCTCATCCTCAAGAAAATGTCGTAGTCGGCTCCCGCTATGACATACTCGGTATAGAACACACCCTGTCTATACCTCTCCAACTCCTCCATCGACATCGACAGAGGATGTTGCATGTCCATAGGCAGATCCATCGGCACCATCGGAAGGGACCCCGGGCCATGCTGACGGGTCACCCTCTCTCCCAGATACATAGCATCACATTGAAGTCCCACCAGGAGCTTTCGCCGCAGCGTAACCTCACTAGCCACCTGAACCACGCCAATGTGGAACCAACTCCACAAGGTCAGCTGGATCCGCTCGTAGAACTCCCGGCTCAGGGCCAGAGATACCTCCTCGTACGACAGTCGAGTACCCACCCTCGACGACATCGCTTTCTTCGCCCTCTTCTGCCAAGACAGCATGGTAGGGAATAGGGATCGATATGCCTCCCTAATATCCCACTGTTGCGGGCTGAGCACCTCATAGCACCAGACCTGTCAAGCAAATGGAAAGTTATGTCAGCTACAGAGAAGATACATACGAGTACAGAAATGAGACAAGGAAGAGAAAAAGACGTGAACTTACATCCAAAGCAAATGAGAAGCAGCTCAAGGAGCTCTCCTCTCCCCGCGAGAACCTGTCCAAGGCGTGATAGAGCTCGGCCAGTCCAGCCTCTCCCTATGCGTACCCCCTCACGGCATCCAAGTCTGTCAGCGACCCGAGCAAAGGGAAATGACAGGACGTGTCGTAAGTCGGGAATAGAGTCGCCGACAATGCGAACTATAGAAACCTCGAGCCAGCGCCCGCGGTCATCCTCGTAGACTCCATCCAAATAATCCGCAATACCTCGTCTCGCGCATGCCTCTCCATCGGCCTATACCGAATACCTAAGCCCCCGGCACGGTGATATCAAAACCCAAAGCAGCTCCGACAACCGCCCGTGGTATAACCATCCACTCCACACCCGCCGCGTTGCCCAGTCGGCAACCCAAATGATAGCAAAGAAAAGCCGTGGGAGTCACCGTCGCCTCCCCATCTCGAAATGAAAAGTGTGGGTCGTATCCCACCGCAAGATCGCTCGTAAGCTACGTACATGGACTCCGCCTTGCGTCGCAGCTATCGCAGCTACCGCACTGATAAATCCAGCCAATCCGGAGTCGACCACCAGCTGTCGTGGACTCCTCTCTCCGTCTCGAGCCTCGTCCAAGAATATCTCCCACAGCGCTCTCACTGCCTCGAAGGCTCCCCGACTCTTCTGGTTGTGAACATCAACCGTCCCTCGCCCCTGCAGGTGAACAAAGCAAGAATACTTTAAGCACAGAAGCGAAATCAACAGAATGCACGAACGTATGTCAAAGGGATGCAATGCAGATACAGTTCTCATTCATTTCCTAAAATATTTCCATCCCTTCGAAAACTCCGTCGAATCCGGAACTTTCAAAACCCTTCGAAAACTCCGTCGAATCCGAAACTTTCAATTCGAAAACTCCATCGAATCCGGAACTTTCCAAGCATTTCGAAAACTCTGTCGAAACCGGAACTTTCAAAACCCTTCAAAAACTCCATCGAATCCGGAACTTTCCAAGCATTTCGAAAACTCTGTCGAAACCGGAACTTTCAAAACCCTTCGAAAACTCCGTCGAATCCGAAACTTTCAAAACCCTTAGAAAACTCTGTCGAATCCGGAACTTTCAAAGCATTTCGAAAACTCCGTCGAAATCGGAACTTTCAAGTTCTTTCGAACATTTCGAAAATTTACTCCGTCCCGATTTAAACATACTTTACATTTGGAAAACACATCTAGGCATGGAATTTTGCAACAAAATTTTTATGTCATCTACCCATAGTGTCAATTGAACTACATCCTAGTCAATTTCGACAAAGGCGCATAGCAAAGTCAAAAGCCCCAATCCGGGCACCAAAATCCCTAACTCATTCCTAGTCAAATTTCTAACATTTAAAGAATGCACATTCTTAAAATTAATGGAATTTGAAGGAAGTTTACCTGTCTCTCGATCCCTCCTTTGGATTTGTGGTTCTCCCTAGCCGGGTAGAACTCCGCCGGATTCAATGGAAGATGAGTAATGGTTCGAATGGTCCGAACCAACCGCGTTCTTTCGTCATCGGTCCTTCCATGACGAGCCATTGGTTCCAAATCACCTTCCATGGCAATTTTCCTTCACAAATTTGAGCAAAACTCACAATTTGGGGTGAAAATTTTCTCTCTTTTCTCTCCTCTCCCGTCAGAATTAATGGTGGAAATGGACTAGTTTGCGTCGGCCTTGGCGCTGATTTGAATCTGGTCAAATTCAGTCCAAGTCCGACCGGACTCTTGCTACACCAGAAAGATTCCTCGCCACTTTGGCCCCTCAGCTTCTCACAGTTCCAATTTTACCCCTTTAGGCCCCCAAAAGTGTAAAATTTCCCCCCAGTTAGACATTTCTAACACCCCATCCCCCGAGGATCAATTCCTGTTAGTTTTCACTAACGCTCGTCTCCAGACGTTAAATTCCCAGTTAGTTTTCACTAACGCTCATCTCCAGACGTTAAATTCCCAGTTAGTTTTCACTAACGCTCGTCTTCTGACGTTAATTCCCAGTTAGTTTTCACTAACGCTCGTCTCCAGACGTTAAATTCCCAGTTAGTTTTCACTAACGCTTCTCTCCAGACGTTAAATTCCAAGTTAGTTTTCACTAACGCTCGTCTCCAGATGTTAAATTCCCAGTTAGTCCTCACTAACACCCGTCTCCAGATGTTAAATTCAATCCTCAGTTGACGTTTGACATTCAAACGCTCCATCCTGTCTCCGGACATTCAAGTCACATTTCCGTCTCCTGATGTCAAAATTTCTATTGGTTTTCACCATCGTTCACTTCCCCGGCCGCCAGTCGTAAGCCCGATCGTCCAACTACAGCGGCCATCAAGGTAAGCCCGCACAACAATCCCTCTTCGGTCATCACCGTAAGCCCGAACATTCCTCCCCAGCAGGATCCTAAGACTATCCGTCTAAGGAAGAAACGTCAATTAGCCCCTCAGGTCCTAACTGACCCTGTCAGAACTCTGGATGCTTTTCCCCATCAATGTGTCAGTCTCTCCCGAGACCACATCCCGTTCCTAACCCCATCATTAGAACGTCAATCCTTCCGTGTTGTTAATAACGCCAGTTTAACACAACCATTCCCATCGTTGCCACCCTATCCCCAGCAGGATGAACCTGGCCGTCATCGTAAGCCCAGCACCCAAGGCACGAATGCCTTCGTCTCAGGATAAACGTATCCTCGTTTACTCTGGTTTGAGGCACCACACGCCCTTGAAAGTATCACCATCTTCGGTTTGAAGCGCCACACGCCCTCGTATGTATCAGCAACTCCGGTTTGAGGCGCCACACGCCCTCATATGTTTCAGCAACTCTGGTCTGAGGCGCCACACGCCCTCGAAGGTTTCAGAAATACCAGGTTCAGATGCCTCACAATAGTCTCCATTCAGGTACAGGTACCTCACAATGGTCTCACTCAGGTTTAGACGCCTCCCAACAGTCTCGCTCCGGTAAAGGTCCCCACGCGCGGCTCCTTGCACCTACGAACTACGATCGGCTTGATTCCCACTCGGGATACGTAGGAATCCTTTCGCTAAGGGTCCAGCCAGCTGACTGCCCAGGTCTTTCAAAGTAAGGCATCCCGATTTGGATCCTTGTCTTTTTTCAACGACCCCACTTCCTTCGGAAGAGACGTCGCTGAGGGGCTAACTGTAAGTACCCAAATCCGGATCGTCAAAATCCGTTAGAAGTTAACAGGAATCCATTAACTGGCCCGCTCCAGGTTAATTGGAACCCATTAAGTTCCCCGTTACCAAGCCAACGAGATGTCCCGGGACTGCCCCGTGCATCCCGACGTC
The DNA here is from genome assembly GCA_022495995.1 of Adenophora triphylla var. japonica. NCBI lineage: Eukaryota > Viridiplantae > Streptophyta > Magnoliopsida > Asterales > Campanulaceae > Adenophora > Adenophora triphylla. Next base: position 180,191 of record JAFEMH010001751.1, on the reverse strand, counting down.
GAAACGTACTTAACACACGTCATCGCCCGTGAAAGTATGGCTTTCCCTGAAAAATGCACTTTCCGGCACTTTCAGGCACTTTTTGAGGGCGTTTCGGACATTTTCCAGACTGTTATTTTAAAAACGGACAAAACCGGGACCCGGGCACGAACTCCCACAAGGCTGGTGAGTCATGGGACACTTGGCACGCATGCCACCTCCCTCTAGTCACCTTTCAATCAAAAATCAAGGAGAAAAGACTAAAATACCCCTGGTATGCAGTCCAAGTCCGGCCGGACTCCTTTGCAGACTCTCAGAAATTGCCAGCAAGTCCCTCCAATTTCCAAAGTTTCACAAAACCCCCTGGATTTCAAGCTAAGTCCGGCCGGACTCATGCTGAAATTTCACCTATAAATAGAAGGGCTGTCAAAGCCATTTACAACAACAAAAATTCACTCCATTTTCACCATAGCCACGGCCTAAACTGAGTTCCACTCCCCCCGAGCCTCGGTTTTACCTCGTTTTGCGTGAAAACTCCGTATTTCGATCAAATACGACCCCCTCCACTCCGAAACACCGTTCCAAACCACTTTCCGTATCCCGTATACACCCCCCGAGCCAAAGGAGTCGACCCTAGCCATAGGTATAACTCCCTCTCCCTAATCTCTCATTCCGCCTCGGTTTACGCGCCAGTCGCTATAACCGTTTCGGACGAACATCGTTGAAATGTAGACGCCTCCGTCTAACGAGGTCCGATACGTTTTAGCCCCTAGATCATCTTCTCTTCTCGTAAGAGAAGTAATCTCGGGTTAAAACGGCGTTCCGACCCCGTTCCGTTTAAATTTCTGTCATTTACAATTCCGGATCGATCGATCCGTCGAACGTTATTTAAATTCCTGTCATTTACCATTCCGGACCGTTTGATCCATCGAACGTCATTTACATTGCTTACAACTTTACAATTCCGAGTCGTTTGGCTCGTCAATCGTCATTTACAATTCCGGATCGTTTGATTCCGTTGATACCGCACTTTAAATACTGTCATTTACGAAGTCCGACCCGTTTGGATCGTGATAGTATTTACTTTTCAAAGTCCGAGTCGCAACCCGATTTGTTGATTGCATATCATTTAATACGTTTTTTCCCGTAAAAATCGTTAACAATGTAATGCCCGGTTCAAAACCAGAGTTCGACCTTCGAACTCTCTTTCAAAATGCGCGAAATGACGTTTGGCATCCGAACGCTCATCTTCAAACTTAAAAGCCGAATTTTGACATTCAAAATCATTTAATACATTTTTTCCGTAAAAATCGTTAACAATGTAACGCCCGGTTCATAACCGGAGTTCGACCTTTGAACTCTCTTTCAAAATTCGCAAAATGACGTTTGGCATCCGAACGCTCATCTTCAAACTTAAAAGCTGAATTTTGACATTCAAAATCATTTAATACGTTTTTTCCCGTAAAAATCGTTAACAATGTAACGCCCGGTTCAAAACCGGAGTTCGACCTTCGAACTCTCTTTCAAAATGCGCAAAATGACGTTTGGCATCCAAACGCTCATCTTCAAAATCAAAAATTCGACGTTTGACATTCAAACGCTCTTTTCTTAAAAGTCAACATTTGACACTTAAGATAAATAGATAAAATCAGCATTTGCGCCACTTTTTCCTAAAAACTTCCAAAATCGACGTTTGTCATTCAAACGCTCATCTTTTCAAACAAAGTCACCTAATCAACGTTTGACATTCAAACCAAGATTAAAGCTTGTCATTCAAGCCCCCATTTCAAAATGCAAACACACACACACACACACGTTTTCGAGAAAGGTAGAAAGACTCGTCATACGAGGCATTTCGGGTGATCTCGTAATACTCTTCTCGAAACGTAACGTGACCTCCGAACCTAACAATCTCTGGTACCAAATAGTTTTTTACTCGTTTTTGCTACCAATAAAAATGACTCCCTGTTTTCAAAAAAGCCTTTTCCTAAGTTTTTGCAACCAATAAAAACGACACCATTTTCACTAAAGCCGTTTCTCAACGTTTGGGCTCAAAATACAAAAACCGCGTGGCGACTCCTCTTCCTTCCCGAAAAGCGAGGTCTCAGACACCAATCCTCCGCAAAAGACAACCGCCTTTTCGCTCTGCGCGAAACCCTGGGTAATTTCACTCTCTATGAGATTGGCAAAATGGTCATTCTTTCTGGTTGAATACGACATCACTTATGTGACGAGGAAGTTCGTGAAAGGGAGAATAATGGCAGAACAACTGGCCAATTTCCCCAGTGATGAATGCCAAGGGCCTAAACCTCAATTCCCTGATGAAGGAATTTTCGCTCTAGAAGGAGAAAACCGCTGGCAACTCTTCTTTGATGGGGCAGCAAACAAACAGGGGAATGGGATAGGAATGCTCCTGCTCGACCCCACTGATGAACATACTCCCATGGCTACAAAGCTCAACTTTGAGGTCACAAACAACGGTGCCGAGTATGAAGCCTGCATAGCTGGGTTAGAGACAGCTTTGGAAAGGAACATCAAGAAGTTGGAAGTGTATGGTGACTCTGCTCTCATCATCAACCAAGTATCCCACAAGTGGAAAACAATTGAGCCATGCTTACAAAAGTATCACGCCTATATGGAAGACCTCGTGGCCTAGTTCAAGGAGGTCAGCTTCTACTACCTGCCTAGAGACCGCAACAGGTTCGCAGATGCCCTGGCAACACTAGCCTCTCTTGTTGAGATACCCGAAGGAAAATCAATCAAACCCTTCAGGGTTTGGAGAAGAGAAAACCCAGCCTACTGCTTTGAAATCGAAGCAGAGGAGGAACCAGTAGACGACCCGTGGTATGCTTAGATTTACCAATACTTAAAAAGCGGTGAAGCCTCCTTCAAAAATGAAGACGGGGAATACAAAGAAGGGATTAAGGCAAAAAGTATGATGGCTCTTAAACGTCTAGCCTCCCATTACGTCCTTCTAGGGGATACGCTATACAAAAAGCGTTACCGGGGTCCTCTCTTATGCTGCATCAGCAAACAAAGGGCTGCCGAGCTAATGAATGAAGTGCATGGTGGTACCTGTGGCCCCCACATGAATGCTCGGGCCCTAATGCAGGTCATCTTGAGAATGGGTTATTTCTGGATCTCTATGGCAACGAATTGCATCCAGTTCGTGAGAAGCTGCGACAAATTTCAGCGCTATTCAAATCTCAACCATTTGCCTCCACACGATCTCTACTACATGACAACCCCTTGGCCCTTTGTTACCTGGGGGATCGAAGTCATCGAACAGGTTAGGAAGAAGCAAGTTCGTCCCGTAGCCATAGACTACTTCATCAAATGGGTCGAGGCCAAGTCTTACAAAGTCCTCAATTCCACAAAAGTGGCCCTCTTTATCAAAGAAAACATCATGTGCAGTTATGGATTGCAAGCTGAAGTGATTTCTGATAATGGCTCTCATTTTGAGGGAGAGTGCGACCGATTGTTGGCAGAGTTCAAAATAACTCGTCACAAGTCGTCCCCTTATCGACCCCAAACCAACGACGCCGTGGAAGAAGCAAACAAGACTCTAGAAAATATCATCAGAAAGATGGATGTTCGAGGCAGAGATTGGCCAGACAAGCTCCACCTTGCCCTCTGGGGATACAGAACGTCCGTCAGAACTGAAACCGAAGAAACATTATTTGCCCTCACTTACGGAAAGGAGGTCGTGCTCCCAATTGAATATGAAATTCCCTCGCTCCGCGTGTTGTTGGAGAATCAGATCAACGAAGTCGAATGGCTCCAAAGTCACCATGATGAGTTGGCCCTGCTAGATGAACGTCGTCTAAAAGCCATGAAACACACCTGGGCTTACCAAGCAAGAATGGCCAGAGCCTTTGATAAGAAAGTGAAACATCGGGACATCCGAGAAGGCGACCTCATACTAAAAGAGAAGCCTCCAACCCACGCCAATCCACTTGGAAAATGGGAGCCCGTCTGGATCGGACCCCGTGTAGTTCAGAAGATCTTTTCTGGAGGAGCCATGCAGCTCGCAGACTTAGATGGAAATCCCTTCGTGCATCCAGTAAACAGAGACAAGCTCCGCAGATACTATGCCTGAAAGATCGAGTCATTTTCCATTAAAAGTGCTAAAAGAGTAATACCCAACTAGGTTAAAAACCCGAAAGGGCAGCCTAGGTAAAAAATAGGGTTGCACCTCTCTCATCCCTCTCTCTACCTACCCTTTCTAAAAAAAACCAACAACAACTTATAGGGTCGAACTACGGAGACCTGAGCCCCTTAGTCCATTTGTAAGAGGGGAACGTAGGCAGCCGGAAACGGTTCGGTCTAAAACATAAACAAACATCATACTTTATCATCAATACGATGATCACATCTGCGTCTTGACAAACTCTAATGCAATTCACCTATTCATTACAGTTAAAAACTTCTTGATGAGTTCAAGCTCGGTCTACTCTTAAACTCACAACTAAGCTAAAAAGATGAAAATACATAACTAAAGAACTAATGTGCCTACAAGGGTGATTAGTGGATACTCACGCGTCTAGCCACTAGTACCAGCATCTCCTTCATTCCTCCTCCGTCTCCTCCCGCCATGCCTTGTTGTAAGTACCCAAATCTGGCTCATGCCTTTCGGTTAAATTTCCCGGCAATTTCGGTAAGTTTCCTAATTCCACTGACCTTCCCCTAGTGTTCGGAAATGTTCGAATTAAATAAGGTCGAAGTCGAAATAGCCTTCCTAATTAAGAAACACGTTTTTCTTAATTAGGAAGAGGATTCTAGAATTTGCCACCTTGCATGGTTCTAGAATGCTTTGAGTCAGTGATGGATAATGCCAAGTTACGGCTTTGCATTAGCTCGTCAGCCCCTAAGCCGCACGGCTTCATTAGCCTTATCTGCATCGCCTATAAATAGAGCCCTCTCTACCCATTACAATACACACAATCCATAGCAATACACACAATCAAATACTCCCAAGACGTGAAGAATATCAAAGTGAAGGCTCAAGAAGGTGAAGAAGAAGGCCAAGAAGCTCCCTCCCTCCTCCTTGAAGATCCAAGACCAACTTCTCCTCCTAGCACCGACCAAAGAAGCAAAGGAAGCAATTGGTAACCTCGCACGCCCTAACCTTGCTTTTAATTGATATACTTGCTCATTGCATTCATATATCTTGCTTGGGACTTGGCGTTTATTCATAAAGATCACATCTTTATCACCCCTTCCCTTTCGCATGCATTAAGACCTCATTTGTCATAAAAATGTAGTCTTTTTCATAAAGGTGCATCCTTTGCACCTAAAACCTCCATTTTCAAATAAAAATGTCATTTTTATGCATCATTTGCACATAAAATCCAATCTTTTTCAATAAAAATGCATCCTTTGCATTCAAAAACCCTTTTTCATTCATCATTTGCATAAAAATCCTATCTTTACGCATCACTTGCATAAAGATCATTTCTTTCAACTAAGTGCATCATTTGCTAAAACCAAAAATGTCATCTTTTCATTAAAGAGTCATTTTTCATCATGCATTTCCCCTTTCCCCCATTAACAACCTAGGAATGGACCGGTGTAAAAGATCCTATCTTTACATCGTTCCTTCCATTAAAGGTTCACGATTTCTTTGGAAAGGGATAACCTTGAACCCTATATCTCCGATTATCGCTTAAGAAAGAGTATGAAGCCTCTATACGAGCTCGACTGTCTTAAAGCGTAGGATTGATGGGCTAAGGACCCTCCTTTTCTAAAGAACCTCATCTTTGACCAAAAGAGAGTCATTCTCTCGATCACGCAAGTCCCGAGGGTCCCGAGGTTAAAATGCGATGATCACAAGTCATAAGATGAGGACGGGATCATAATCCCAAATACATAAAATTCCAAGGAATCCCGAGCGACAACCAACAAATGGTTTGTACGTCCGGAAGACAACTTGGGACATTCCCCCTTTTTTTTTTCAAACACATGCACACAAGAAAGCACGCAAGCAAGCACGATTACTGAAATCTTGGGAGACTTGCTCCGGCAAGGCACTTTGGGTGAACGCCAAACGTTCTTCCCAAGGGGTAACTTAACCTCCGAACTCCAAGTAAAAACCTTTTTTTCAAAGTTTTGAGGTAATCAAAATGGCGTGGCGACTCGTTTTTCAAATAACTCGGATGTCTTCAAACTCGCGTGAATCCAACAAGAATTTGGGCACCACATTCACGCTTGGCGACTACTGGGACTACCCAAAGGAGAAAAGTTTTTATTTTCAAAACAAAAAATCGATACTCGTGATATAGGTGGAAACCACTTACCCTTCCCGTACACTCCCGACGTGGGAGTTGGGATAACCGGTGGTTTAAGAATCCACGTACCAGTATCCCTTTTCGAAAAACAATTTTGAAAAAATAAAAGAAAGCTTTTCCCTTTGAGCGGGTTAGACTCCCATCGCCGATTTCATTAATCATGCTTGCTTTCTTTACCATGCATTGCATCATTTGCATCTTGGAATTTGTGCATACTTTGAACGGGAAACAACCCGAAAAATAGCAAAAGGAGTGGAACTTGGAAAATTGATCCATGCAGTCGTACGGCTCAATCCTCCTTGGATTCCCGACCGGCGACCTCGTGGCAATTCCACCAGAAAATCATGGTTAATCCGGCGGCCCTAGCAGCTTGGGGCTACTCAGCTTCATGACCGACCGGGGCTCCTGTAAAATTTACGTGCTTACGTGTTGCATTCTCCCCGTCCCGAAAATCATTCCTTTAAAACACATTTATGAAAATCTCTCGTTTTAACTCAAAAAGGAACATTTTTAGGAGACCGCACACTACGCGCACCCGATATATCCCGTACACTTTGCACGCACGTCCTTCAAACCCGAGGGTGGTTCCAATGCAGCCACGGACAGCCTTAACGATGCTCCCGGCGCGCACGGAATCATCCCAACCTCCCCATGGCAGCCCAGCTGTCGACCAATGCACATCCGTGTCACACGTTTCAAAACCGTGACTTTTGGTTGGTTTTTGGTCTAGTCCGTGTCATATAGCCCATTGCATACCCACGTAAAGCTGTCAAGCCTTAGCTCATAACGGAAGCCAAGATTTTCGCTCAAGCGAAATTCCGCCGAAATTCCGACAAGGAAAATCGGTGGGATCTTGACTCCGACATTGACTATTGACCTTGACCCGCACGAATGCGTAAGAGTCAAGACCGAGTCTTTGCCAAAAATCAAAAGATCTTTCGCTCAAGCGAAGCTCTGCCGCCAAAATTCCGACAAGGAAAAATTGGCAAGATCTTGACCGGCATTGACTTCGATTCCGACCCACGCACCGTGTATGCAACGAAGTTCAATGTGACACCGTGTCATCCGGCTTTTTACCGCCCGACCCATGCCTATTATTCTCTCGGACATTACCGAAAGTCAAAAACCGTCATTCGCTCAAGCGAAACTCTGCCAAAGATCCGTCAAGGCAGAGAGACGAGACTTTCCCCTATTGCCTTGACTATAATCCGCATCGTCGTGCGTTGAAAGGACCTATGACCCGCTAGACCCGATAGGAGCGTTCTTACTTCGGCCGGTGGGATCCGCGTGCCCTATAGGACCTCGCCCGGGCCGTCCACCCCGGGAGGTCGGGGTACAGTGTGGAATACGAGGGGCTTATAGACGTAGTGACGGAACCCACCGATCCAGGATCTAGAGTAGTTGTGAAAAAGAAGGGCGTAATCCCTTTTCCAACCAAATAGATATTAATAAAAGACATCGTTTTAAGTAAACTTGAAGATTCTAATTTGCATATTGCCCGAGCTCTTCAAATTTCCTAAACACCTACCCCGAGTCTAAACCTTTCCTATCCCTTTCCCGCAAGCCGAGAAAGAAGTGGGTGAGAACACCGGTCGCCGACTTGTTAGCACGTAATCCTCGTACGCCGCCGAATCCTCGCCGAGAGTCGAATGGCCGATTTGACAGAGAACAAGGCTGGCCTGGGTAACCAGATGACTAGGGAAGAAGAGCTAGCCTATAACCAATGCCCTCCCCCATCTTCATATAACCCATTGCACAAAGACCGTCCCTTCTCGCCTTCTCCAATACCCCAAGCCGTTAGGATCCCGACACCTCGCTTCCTCTCGCATCCCCCCACGGGACCTTTTTCCTCCTTTCACCGAGCCTACTTCGGAATCCCAAAGGCCAATTTGACCTTTCCAATTTTGTCAACGCCGTGAATTTGCCTACCTCCTGACAGCCATACGTGAAGAGTCCGTCGGAAACAAGAATAGGAATGGATGGATTTACAAATGATGATGACAGCTTCAAGAAAAGGAATGGACTTGGAGCCAACGGAAGTGAAACCCGAAGGGCAAGATGAGGTAGAAAGCCACTGCACTGAATAGGGATGAAATCACTTCAAAGTGTGTCTCAGCCTATGCAAAGGCTCCTGAGAAGGATGAGGTAGTGTATGAGTCCTATATCCTAGAGTTCAATACTCCGTACAAGGACTTGGTAGGTGAATGGAGGAACTTGATCGAAGCTTTAGCCAAAGAGGGAAGTGGGCTCCGCCCACCGATCCGGAACATGTAAGCGTCGCCGAAGACAAACTCTCATCGTGAAGGGTAGACTCTATCACAAAGGTTAGTAGTCACTCCCGAAACTTGGTCCGAAGAAGAATGTATGGATGCCTTGGAAAGAGTCCCTTGAGTTTAGAGGCGACCCTACCCCTTTATGTCCTACGATGATAATGATGTTTTCCGGTAATCCCTAAGCCCGAGGAAGAGTCCGAGATACCCTCATGGCGCCAAGTATCCCGACCTGCTTTGCCTCTCATCGGGTCATAAGAGCCAAGGCGAAAGTTCCCACGAGAGCTACCGTAGTGACACCGATGAAGACACAAGTGCCGAAGGGACAATAGAGGAGTGGTTAGCCCAAGCCAAAAAGCCTTAAAATCTCTCTCGACAAAAGAAGGAAAAGGAACCCGCCATGAGGCTCGACCCCGCGTAGAATCCTTATTGATGATGGAATTTCCCACTTCGTAAAATGTTTGGCACAACGCCAAAAGATGCCGGTTGTAAGGCCGAATTTCCCTGTGGAAAGAAAAGACATGCTTCGATAAAGTGATGAGGAATGTGATCCTACTCGTTAAAGAAGTTTCTAGGTTCGGATGAGAAAGCCATTTGCCAAGCTCCAAACTCCGGAAGTGATAATTCTTGCTGCATGCCGACTTTGAAAAGTTTGAATGAGACTGTGAAAGCTTTAAACGGAGAATGTGAAGTTGAAATCAGCCGGTCAAACTCGTAAAAGGTCAAAAAGCCGGTAACCCGGGATCAGATTCGGGAAGCCGCCTATGCTTCCTAAGCAAGACCGTCAATCGATCAATCGCCAGAATTGGCCATACGCCGCAAGAATCCGCCCGACTTTGAAAGAATTGATGTAATCCTCCAAGAGGGAATAATGACCAAGGAAAATCCAATGTCTATGTGATGACTCTGCCTCGGCGCATGAATGTTGAGCGGCCTAAGGGTGACAAAAGAAGCACCGTCTCTCGAGCCAAAAAGATAAAAGACCTTATAAGCCGTGGCGTAAAAGCCCGACTCGATAAGGAGGATCCAGCCCTAACTCAGCTTGAAGTGTACCAAGCCAATATCTCCTTATGGTCCCCGTTGACCTCTCTTCATACCCTCATAAGTTGAAGCTAGAAGAAAGTTTGGCCAAGACCACGGTGCCCATAAGGGGGATGTCACCCCGTGATGAGGTCGTCCAAATGATTGGAAATATCCACTACGGAAACATCATTACCTTCATCGACTTAGACCTGCCAAAGTATGGGGCTAGTCATAATGAACCTCTTTACATCACACCCGCTTATAAGAAAGCGTCGATTGCCACGAGTATTAGTCGACTGGAGGGTCCGCAATGAATGTCTTGCCGCCTAAAATGATGGATTTATCGATCCGAAGCCAACGGACTTAAAGCCTTCTAGTCGACTATTAAGGCCTATGACTCCACCGCACGATCAGCTTTGGGGATCGCCACTCTCAAGATGTGGTTCGGAAAAAGGTCATGGACGTTGACTTTCAAGTTATTGATATTCCGATTTCATTTACCGCCTTTGCTGGGACGGCCTCTGATCCACTCGATAAACGGGTAGCCTCTACTTTGCATCAAGGCGTCAAATTTCGCCGAGTGATGGAACTATCACCACCATTTATGGAGATAGTGTCACGGTAGAAGGAACCAAGACCGGGATATCCCGATATTGGAGATCAAGCACGATGATGAAGGGTTAGCATTTGACGGATTCTCCGTAGCTTCTTCCAAGGCACAAGTATGTCAGACCGACCTCACCACTACTTCCGATAAAATCCCTCCCGCCATGAGAATGATGCGAAAAATGAGTTATCTTCCGGGACTTGGATTGGGTAGAAGACTTCAAGGTCGTAACACCATCATTGATGTGAAGGAACAACTACTGTATATGGCTTGGGGTACAAACCGAACTCCTGTGATGCCGTAAAAGCTAAAGGCACGAAAGGTGAAGGGGTCCAGCTCCATCCTTACACCGTCTCGACCCATTACTTTACAAAAGGAGGGACACAATATGATGAAAGTGATCGCGCATTTCCTTGCGTAAAACCCTTCTCCGGGAGAACCTTGAGAAAGTTAGGGAAAGCCACCAATCCCGTTCGAAGAATGTTCCTTGATTTCGCCGATATCCCGGGGCTACCACTACCGTTTCGTAATGAGTACGTCTTCAAAGGAAATCCGGCCAGTTGTCAAAGAGTCAAGATCCGGGACAATGGACTTCTCCGCCTTTGAGTTAGCTCTTCCAAAGATCAGCCAGATAGAAGCCGCCACAGATGAAGACAAGCCACAAGGGTTTGCAAGAGTTGTTTGACGAAGAAGCACAAATCCCGCACTTGATTGACTTTTGCCTCGTACGATGAGATAGTTGCCGTTATTGAGACGATGGTGAAAGTCATTTTGATCCTCGCACTTTGGTGACTAAGACAGAAATGCCATTGAAGAATTGGGAGACATTCTCGTGGCCGATAGCCGCCGACAAAGAAATGATCACGGAGCTTGATTGCACCCCGTCCTTCTCAACCTGGCCGTGTCAAACACCCCGTCGTCTATTCGCCGAGTCAGAATCTTTGAATTCCAAATTCTCGTAGTCATCCAAGGCCTCACGCCCGAAGATTATGAAAATGTAATCGATGTCATCTTTCCCCTTATTTTGAATGAAATGACAAATCTTTCTCGATTATCCTCTTATCGCTAACTTAACAAATGATAAATTAACTCAAAACTTAACAACAGCTTAATAATGAATCATTTGAACAAGATGCAAACACACTAAACGAACAATACATTAAAGAAATCTTTAAGCAAGTTTCGTAAAAGAGGAAAACCGGGCCCAAGCCGCCGAGGAGGTTTTGATAAGTGCGAACTTGGGTACTATTGAGGAACCTAAAGAGACACCAAAGATTGGAAGCTTCTTCCAGGGGGTTGAAAGGGACAGATTGATCGAGCCGCTCGTAGAATACGTCGACGTGTTTGCATGGTCATACAAGGATATGCCGGGCTAGACAGCTCGATAGTAGAACACGTAATCCCTCTAGCACCGAGATGCTAAGCCGCAGCGTAACCGAGAAAGATTAAGCCTTAATGGTCTCTACAGGTCAAAGAAGAAATTGAGAAGCTACTGCGGGTAGGGTTCATCGTAGTCATTAAATACCCGACATGGTTGTCCAACATCGTGACCGTAACCAAGGCCAATGGGAAGGTGCGCGCCATGTGGATTTCCGAGATCCGAACAAGGCGCCCCAAAGACGACTACCCTCTCGCCAAACATAGACATCCCGGTGGACTCCACCGCCAACTACGAAGTCAAATCCTTCGTTGATGGTTTTGCATGGTGCTACAACCGCATCAAGATGGCCGAGGAAGACCAAGAAAAGATGCCTTCACCACACCATGGGAACCCACTGTTATACAAAGCAATGCCATTCGGGCTCAAGAATGCCGGGGCTACTTACCCAAGGGCAGCGACCGCGCTTTTTCATGACATGATCCACAAGGAGATTGAGGTCTACGTAGATGATATGATAATCCACTCCAAAGGAGAGGGCGGGCAAAGACTTTGTTGACCTACGAAAATTCTTTCGAGAGGTCCGAGACAAAGATTCCATGAGACTAAACCCCGCCAAATGCACCTTCGGAGTTACAAGGGGAAAAGTGCTTGGGTATATGGTCACGAGCGAGGTATAGAAGTTGACCCCGAAAGATCAAAGCCATCATGGATATGAGGCCACCAAACCCGTAGTAAGTCAAGAGCTTCAGCGGGTAAATTGCAAGACATCACCCGTTTCACAATCGCTGACCACTATGGCGAGCCCATCTTCAAGCTCATGAAGAAGAATGTGGACACGTAATGGACCGAAGAATGCCAAGATGCCTTTGACCGCATCAAGGCATACTTAGTACATCCCCCGGTACTATGCCCCCACATAGACAAATAAGCCTCTTCTCGCTTCTATCTCACCGTCACGTACACGGCTTGGGGCTATGCTTGCTCAGAAAAGTTAAAGACTCTCGGGTAGAAAACGCCATTTACTTTGTCACTCGGAAGCTACAGTGGAGCGAGCTCAATTACTCAAGCATGTGAAAAGACTCATAGATCTGTCCGGTAGTCAACAAATTGAAGCATTATATGAAAGCCCACCCCGTGAATTTGGTCTCGAAAATGGACCCCATCAAGTACATCTTTGACAAGCCTTCCCTCTCGATGCGTTTAGCGAAGTGGTCCTTCTTCTTGGCGTAATACGACATCAACTATGTGACCGGAAAGGCCATCAAGGGTCAAGCATTGTCGATCACCCGGCGAACTTCCCCGCATGAAGACAGAGGGCCCGAACCCCAATTCCTGCATGAAGGGATCTTTGCAGTTGAGCCCGAGAATAGATGGCAATTGTTCTTTGACTGAGCCGCTAACAAAAGAGGAAATGGTGTAGGAATGCTAATGGTCGATCCGACAGATGAGCATACCCCCATAGCCCTCAAGTTGAACTTTCCTGCCACGAACAATGTCGCCGAGTATGAAGCCTTGCATTCTTTGGTTTGGAGAGTGCCTTAGAAAGAAATGTCAAGGAGCTCGAAGTTTACGGAGATTCGGCCTCGATCATCAACCAAGTCTCCAACAAGTGGAAGGCTGTGGACCCTAATCTGCAACGGTATCATGCCCATATGGAGGAGTTGACTGGGACAAAGTTCAGCCAGAAGTGACTTTCCACTACTTGCCGAGGGAAAAGAACAGTTCGCAGATGCCACTAGCTACTCTAGCCTCACTTTGGTAGAGATCCCCGAGGGAAAAGCCATAAAGCCCTTCGAGTGGGTAGAAGAGAATCTGACCTTGTTTGTGAAGCGGACACTGGGACCCGAGCCTATAAAGGAACCTTGGTACAATCAGTTACCAATTCCTCAAAGACGGAGAGTCGGCTTTCGAGAGACGAAGAAGGTAGACCAAAAGAAGGTGTCGAGCCAAAAGCTTGCGAGCCACGAAAAGGTTGGGCCTCCCATTATGTCATCCTAGGAGGCAACTTTGTACAAGAAATGCTATCAAGGACCACTCCTCTTATGTGTCACTCAAGAAAGAGCCGAGAGAGTTGATGACCGAAGTCCACAACTGGTCCTTGCGGTCCCTCACATGAATGCGAGCCCCGATGCAAGTGATCCTCGAGAATGGGTTACTACCGGATCTCCATGGAGACGGCTGCGTCTGGCACGTCCGAACTGCGACAAGTGCCGGCGGTTTGCCCGGCCTCAACCGTCTCCCACCTCATGACATGCTTGCCGTATGATGACTCCTTGGCCGTTTGCAACTTGGGGCATTGACGTGATAGGGAAAATAGCCTGACAGAAGCAATGGACACGAAGTTCGTGTTGGTAGCCATCGACTACTTCACCAAGTGGGTAGAGGCCAAGTCCTACAAGGTCCTCACTTCCGTAAAAGTGGCCCAGGCTTCATCAAAGAAAACATAATGTGCAGATATGGGTGCCCAACGAGATCATTTCGATAATGGGACACACTTCGAAGGAGACCGCGATAGATCGCCGTCGAGTGTAGTTACTCGCCACAAGTCGTCCCCCGCATGCACCTCGCACCAATGGAGCCGTGGAAGCCGCTAATAAGACACTCGAGCGGATCATCCGAAGATGGCCACCCGTGGTCGTGATTGGCCCGAAAAGCCGCACCTAGCACTCGGGGCTACGTAACGTCCGTCGAATGCCACAGGAGAAACTCCTTTTGCCCTAACTTACTGGGATGGAAGCAAAGTGTTACCAGTGGAGTTGGAAATCCCGTCATTAAGGGTCCTCCCGGAAAACAGTGTCAACGAAGTAGAATGGCTACGAAGCCGGCATGATGAATTGGCCTGCTGACGAGAGAAGGCTCAAAGCCATGGAACACACCCGAGCCTACCAGAGGCGAATGGCCGTAGCGTTTGATAAAAAGGTCAAGGCCGTAGACATCAAAGAGGGTGACTTAGTATTGAAAGTGAAGCCCCTACCGAGACAACCCCGGGAAAATGGAAACCCGTTTGGATCGGCCTTATGTGGTGCGAGAAGATACCGTCGGGAGGAGCAATGAAGCTTGCGTACTTGGATGGCAATCCCTTTGTCCACCCACCAACCGGTGATAAACTCCGAAGATACTATGTCTAATAATAAAAAAAAATAAAAAGAAAAAAATCTTAGTGCAAAAAGAGTAATACCAAATAGGCCGAAAACCCCAAAAAGGGCGGCTCAGGTAAAAGACAGGGTTGCACATAAAAAAAAAAATCTTAGTGCAAAAAGAGTAATGCCCAGCTAGGCTGAAAACCCCAAAAAGGGCGGTCTAGGCAAAAAACAGGGCTGCACATGAAAAAATTAGTTCACCAGAATGAACTACGTAGACCTGAGCCCCTTAGTCTTTCTTGTAAAAGGGGAACGTAGGCAGCCATATATGGTTCGGTCTAAACAATAAAAAGGACGATTAAGTTTCCATGAAATGTGTCCTAATCAATAAAAAAAAAAGACATTTGAATTTCCATGAAATGTGTCTTGACTAATTTCTAAGATAATATTTCTTGTTCATTACAAGTTAAAAACTTCTTGATGAGTTCAAGCACGGTCTACCTCTTGACTCTGCTAACCTGCTACAAAGATCTAAAATACAATAAAATGCCTAAATAAACTAATGTGTTTGCAAATGGCAATAAGAGGATCTTGAGAAAAGACTTGTCAGTCGTCATTCGCTGAGTCTTCTTCGCCTTCTTCCCTTTTCCTCGGCCTCGTCGAGTCTTCTTCCTTTCTTCTCAATAATGCTCGGTATCCCTCATCCCGACCTCGGTATCCTCAATGGAGCCTCTACCAACCCCGTGTCAATAAGCGCTCTCTATACGAGCACGAGTCCGTATCTCCTCCCTCCGAGACTCAGCCAAATGAGCAACCTCTGACAACCTCTTGTACCGAGCCTCCATGTCACGACCAAGTCACACGATTGGTTATGGCAACTCGCCTTAGCCTCGGTCTCCTCAGAGTCCTACTCGAGTCGTGGTCGCCTCCCCAATAAAACTCGGCGTCATCCTCCAAGATAACCCGAGTCGCTCCCATCTCCCTCTCGTACCGGTCCAAGTAGACGGTGGTCAAGATGGTGCTCTTCCTGCTCCCGAAGATAGCCCCGGGTGGGAAAGCGAGTGTATGTCCAAGCCCTCGAGAAGAATGAGAAAGGCTCGGATCTCTCATATCCAATGACATCACCTCCATGGTCCGGATGTCCTCCCGAGTCACTCAAAGGCTCTGTAAAGCCCCAAAGCTGCTGGATACCAAGCGGGGTATGTAGAAGGATGACCGGCAGAATCACGGAACCCTCACAACATAAGACTCTGAAATATCCTCCCCGGGTCCGCAACATCCAATGAGGTATCCACCAACGGATGTCCGAAGTGGATAGCCTAGCCATCGTCGCCTCCGGCTACTCCGGGGTCATGTTGCCTCGGTGCACCTCTCCGAGAAATCACCCAAGGGCACTGAGTCGGCAAAGCCCCTGGCAAAGCCCCGAGCCTCTCCTGCAGCCATAAGGTCAACACAGCCGGACTCCCGGATCTCATGAAATGGTCTCCCCGAGCCATCCTGTCAATCCCATGAAGTGTCTCTCCCAAAACCAGCGGGACAATGTCTTTCCCAGCCCTGCAGTCTCTGACCATGTCCAAGAGACCACTATGACAGATCCCCACGGACTCAGCAGTGAACAGAGTAGAAAATATGCAAAGGATGAATGCGTCCATAGCCACCGTGGTCGCAGCCATATCTGGAGACCCAAACCTGCCCGGGATATCAGAAAGGTCAATCCTATCCGGGGCTACCATCATCCTCTCAGCCTCTCCCAGAGGAATCTGCAGAAAAGATGCAAGCTTTACCGCTACCGGCACGTCTCCGATCAGCGGAATAGATATAGCCTCAGTCTCGGGACCCCCAATCAAGGCTCTGAAGTCTTCGTGCGTTGGGACGATTTCGTTGTAAGAAAAGCAGTAAACATGTCTTCGGACGTCCCAGAACTTTGCTGCGGCTCTCAACAGGTCCCAATCGGGCGGGAGATCCCTCAAATGCCATAAAGACTTGATCTTGAAGGAAGAATCAAGCAGCCCCTTGTGATTTTGGAAGTTATGTCTCGCCCAAAATTGAAGACCGGACAGAAAATGGTCTCTCTTCCCCCTTTGCAATCTGACGGGCTTCTCCATCGCAAAAGTGATCAAAGGTGGTGCTTTTAGGTCCAAAATGTGCTCTGGGAACAATTGGGACAAGTCTAGAGTGAAAATGAAATGAAATGGCCAAGCCTTGCTTTTATTCAGAAAATAACCGGTTCGAGACGGGCTGTGAGCCGCACGGCTTCATTTGCCCCAGAGACCTATCCGCACGGCTACATTAGCCCTCTGCAGAAAAAATTCTGCAGCAACCAAAGTTGCTGCCCAAGGGAGTTTTCACCCCACTTTTTCAACCAAAACCTGTACAAAAACATATCCATAAGCCATTCAAGCATTTATACACCATTATAAATCATTTTGGCCCAGTTTCAGCCCCGATTCCAAGCAAAAAAAAAAAATCGCCCCAAGGCTCAGATAATATGCAAATTGAAAAAGCATAAATTAGAAAAGTAAATAAAGCGTAAATACAATGTCTTCGCTCCACCGGCGTCAAAATAAAGCAAAAAATAAACAAGTTGTGCATAAAAAAGTGTTCATTGTTTGTTTTGTTCCGAATCTACCCTAGAGACCCCCTAGGCCTCCGATTCTTCTTCTTCCTCATCGCTGCTCAACTCATAGACGCTAGGCTCTCTCATCACGTCCTCCTGGTCGCTCGCATCGGAAAGAGGGATGTTGTCGTGCTCGTACTCCGCCAGCTGCTCCAAGATATCGGCATTAGGACCTCGCCCACGAGGCACGGCCTTCGGACGAATACTCCGGCCGAGGAAGAGGACGCTGCGCCCGACATGCCTCCTTTGCGCACGAGGATCACGCACGCTTGTTGACGCTTTAGTAGCGCGAGCCGGCTTCTTGACCAAGGATCGGCACACGTCTTTCCAGCCTGTTGCACGACCAACTGTCATAGGTGCGAGCCGGAACACGAGAAAAGAAAATCTCGAGAAAAATCTCGAGAAAATTGCAAATGCGAAAGCTAAAAGGGAATAAGACCTAAGAGTATACTCACGGTGCTATCGGGTGGCGGGGTATCTTGGGGCTCCCTCGTGTCGGGGACGGGAATCCTCATCCTCCTCGGTACTCCGTGTACGACTTATGAGAGGTGTGCGGGAGGGATAGGCGGGTCGATAGGCTTATCCTCCCCATATCACACAGTGACCGCCGGCTTCGTCGACACGTGGCGTCCTCGGGCGCTGCTCACAAACACGGCGTAGGGGGTACCCATGTCAAAATACTCCTCCGCGGCTATACCTCCACTGGTACCTCTCAATCTCATCCGCCCGGTCCACAGGGCTGCGGCATCCCGTCTTGAAGGATCGTGTGGAGTAATGGCGTCCAATGGAGGGACATGACCATCTTTGCCTCGAGAAACGGTCCCCGGATATATGATGTCGCAAGTCAGCCCGGTGAGCCACCTCCTCTGCCTCGTCACCTCAATAGCATCTCCCAAAGAAAATCTCCGGATACCGCCCCTGGGGTAGAAGTCCACTCCATCCGGTCCATCCCTATTGAGCACGAGGCTTCACCATCTTATAGTCGAAAGTGATCCGGGTCTTCCCCGTGAACCTATCCCTCACATCTCCCTCCAGCGAACCATCGCGGGGAAAATGGTGATATCACTCTGCTTGGTTCCAAGGAAAGAACCCGATCACCTCGCAAAACCAGGCTGCATATTCAAAGCATCAAAAGGTCATTCTCTCTCTCATAAAAGTCTCAAGACAGAAAAGAGAAAAGAGAAAGAAAGGAGACTACCTCAAGGGAAAATGAGAAGCGAGTCCATGGAAGCGGCTTTGTTTCGACTGTACATGTCCAACGAGAAGTACAGCTCGCCAATCCGGCCTCTCCCAAGAGACCGTCTCTATCCCATCCACATCCTCCGGAGAATCAAGGAGGCAAGTCATGGCCGGCGTCCCGAATTAGCAAAAATAGTGACTGATAGCATCAACCATATGAATGCTCTAGCCAGCTGGGCGATCACATCATTAGCAGCAAAGTTCTGCATGCAAGTCTGAACTGCCACCTCGACGTTCCGTGTCTCCATACCCAATCCCTTGGGAATCAGCTCAAATCCAACCAAAGCTCGGAACTCCTCAGCTGTAATATGGTCTCTCCAAGTCACGGGCCTCCCGGTGAACTGCAGGCCGCATGCCGTAAAATCGGCGTGAGTCACTGTCGGCTCTCCCGGCTCGGGTGGAAGCTATGGGTGCTATCCCACCAAAACTCAGAAAGAGCCTGGACCAAGCCCTTGCTCTTAGACGTGATGTGAATGCCCGTGCCGATGGCCTCCACAAACGCGTCCAGACCGGTAGCCCTCACCAAATTCTTGGGGTTCACCCCATTCTTCTCAAAATCCGGCATCCTCTGCCAAAGCCTGACCGCTATCTCAGATGGTCCTCTAGACTTGTTCTCCTGTAAACAAGCACATAAAAGAAGTGTCAGTCCTTCATCTCATTTCAAAAGCATGCATATAGTCACAAAAGTGCACATGTTTTCAAAAGAAAAGCATTCACAAAAGTTTTTCTAGCATCATTTGCATCAAAAAAAAAAAAAAACGTCTTTCATCATTTGAAACGCGTCATTTTAAGCACATTGCTTTCCTAAAGCACAAAATCATAATTTTCACGATTCTTTGCACGTAAGCATTATTTTTCAAATAAAATGGCATGCATGAAATCATTTTCATCTTCCAAAATCATGTTTTCTCATTGAAAATCAGAATTTTGACCTAGTTCTAGCACAAGGCAAGAACTCCGTCTCATATTTAGACAATTCTCATTCTTACTTCATTTGCGAGAAAAAAGTGAGTCATTCTCATAATTTTCATCAAATAAATTGCACATTGCATATTCTTAGCCTCATAGGTTGTTCATGCATCTCAAAATCATTCAAAAATCCTAGAAAATTCCTAAGTTCGGGTCAAGCCCTAAATCATTCAAAAATCAAGCAAAATCGACGGATTTGAGCAAAATGAGAATGCTTACCCCAACCGATCGAGGGTTCGTTGATTTATGCTCTCTTCTCCCCGGGTAAAGCTCCGACGGAGGCGTAAGAAAGTCATACTTTCTCTCCGTCCGAACAAGCTCCTTCCTCCTCCATCTAGCAGCCGCGGAGATGCTCCTTCTAGCTTGCCTCGGCATTGGATTCCCCTCCGGATCCATTCCAAATCAGTAGAGCCAAAGGGAATTGAAAGAATTTCAAAATTTCTCTCCCTTCTCCTCTCTCTCTCTGCGTTCTTGGGCGGCAATGTAATGCCAATGGCCCGTTCAAATCTGATTTTAAATAATCTGGAAAAAACAGGTCTCTAGCCGTGCGGCTCCTTTTTCTCCATCTCATGCCGGGCGGCTTCATTCGCTCTGAGCAGAACTTACAATCCTGCCCCTGGACCTTCCACTTGGGCATGCAATTTCCGTTATCTTTTAACCAAGATAACACCCTCTTCAGAAAATATCCCTTATCTCTTTAGCAATTAAGCTTTCTTCCCAGTCACCTCCGTTAATTTCGTTATAACGGGATAACGCCAGGTGATAACCTCCGAATTGTCAAGTTTTCCTCAACTTAAGCTACCTCTATCCCGAATAGTGACGTACGCTCAAGTTTCTCTCAACTTAAGCTACCTCTGTCATGAATAGTGACGTATGCTTAAGTCATTCAAACTTTGGCAACCCATATCTCTGATTCGAAAGAGATTGAGACGTATGCTTTGGCAACCCATATCTCTGATTCGAAAGAGATTGAGACGTATGCTCAAGTCATTGGCAACCCATATTTCTGATTCGAAAGAGATTGAGACGTATGCTTAAATCATTCTAGCTTTGGCAACCCATATCTCTGATTCGAAAGAGATTGAGACGTATGCTCAAGTTCACCAAACTCTAGCTACCTCTATCCACTCGACAGTGACGTAAGCTCTAGTTTCAATCAGGTGACAGCCTCCATTAATTGTCAAAATCTCAAGAATCCTAGACATCGTTCCTAACTATCTAGTGATGCTTGAACTACGATCAAGGCTTGATTCCTCCGGGATACGTAGGTAGCCTTTTATAAAAGGTCCAGCCATTCGACCACTTTGGTCACCCTGTTTCTTTGTCACTCCTCAGTGATAAAGCAGCCCCTCATAGAGGTTCAGATATCCGACCACCTTGGTCACTCCTAGCATATCCCCAGTAGGATCAATTGCTTGACCTCCTAGGTCATTTTCTCTTCTATTTCCCCGGCAAGAGACCAGTTTCTCTTCTTCCTTCCCGGCGGATCCTAATTCCGAACTACGGCTGGCTTGATTCCTGCGGGATACGTAGGTAGCCTTCCAGAGGTTCAGCCACTCGACCACCTTGGTCACCCAATCCGTCTCGGCATTCGCCAGATCGGATCCTTTTCTATCGACAACCCCACTCGCCTTGCAAGTGACGTTGCCGAGGGCTTCCGTAAGTACCCAAATCTGGCTCATGCCTTAGGTTAAATTTCCGGCAATTTCGGTAAGTTTCCGGTAATTCCCCGGACCTTCCTAGTGTTAGGAAATGTTACGAGCAGTCCCAAATTAAATTAAGGGCTGAAGGGAGCCTTCCTAATTAAGAAACACGTTTTTCTTAATTAGGAAGAGGGTTCTAGAATTTGCCACCTTGCATGGTTCTAGAAATGCTGAGTCACAATGGATAATGCCGCACGGCTGCATTAGCTCGCTGTCCATAGCCGCACGGCTTCATTAGCCTTATCCAGACTGCCTATAAATAGAGGCCTCCTCTACCCATTTCAACACACACAATCCATAGCAAGTCACCTACAAACACTCCAAATACGTGAAGAATACTGCTGAAAGCTTAAGAAGGTGAAGAAGAAGGCCAAGAAGCTCCCTCCCTCCTCCTTGAAGATCCAAGACCAACCTCTCCTCCTAGCTCCGACCAAAGAAGAAGGAAGCTATTGGTAACCTCGCACGCCCTACCTTCGCATCCTAATTGCTTTATAAATTGCTCATTGCATTGTCTTTATATTGCTTGGGACTTGGTAGATTAAAGATCCCATCTTTATCACCCCCTTTCCCTTTTGCATGCATTAAGACCTCATTTGTCATAAAAATGTAGTCTTTTTCATAAAGGTGCATCCTTTGCACCTAAAACCCCCATTTTCAAATAAAAATGTCATCTTCATGCATCCTTTGCATATAAAAATCAAATCTTTTTCAATCAAAATGCATCATTTGCATCCAAAATCCCTTGTTCAAGCATCATTTGCTTTAAAGACCATGTCTTTACCATAAACTAGCATCATATGCTTTTCAAAATGCAATCTTTATGCATCATTTGCATAATGAATGCCAATTTCTTCAACAAAAATGCATCATTTGCATAAAAATCAAATCTTTATGCATCATTTGCAATAAAGATTATTTCTTTAAACTAAGTGCATCATTTGCAACCCAAAAATGTCATCTTTTCATTAAAGATTCATTTTTACATACATTTCCCCCATTCCCTCATTAACAACCTAGGAATGGACCGGTGTAAAAGATCCTATCTTTACATCGTTCCTTCCATTAAAGGTTCACAATTTCTTTAGAAAGGGACACCTTGAACCCTATATCTCCGATTATCGCTTAAGAAAGAGTATGAAGCATCTATACGAGCTCGACCGTCTTAAAGCGTAGGATTGATGGGCTAAGGACCCTCCTTTTCTAAAGAACCTCATCTTTGACCAAAAGAGAGTCATTCTCTCGATCACGCAAGTCCCGAGGGTCCCGAGGTTAAAATGCGATGATCACAAGTCATAAGATGAGGACGGGATCATAATCCCAAATACATAAAATTCCAAGGAATCCCGAGCGACAACCAACAAATGGTTTGTACGTCCGGAAGACAACTTGGGACATTCCCCCCCCTTTTTCTCAAACACATGCACACAAGAAAGCACGCAAGCAAGCACGATTACTGAAATCTTGGGAGACTTGCTCCGGCAAGGCACTTTGGGTGAACGCCAAACGTTTTTCCCAAGGGGTAACTTAACCTCCGAACCCAAGTAAAAACCTTTTTTTCAAAGTTTTGAGGTAATCAAAATGGCGTGGCGACTCCGTTTTTCAAATAACTCGGATGTCTTCAAACTCGCGTGAATCCAACAAAAATTTGGGCACCACATTCACAATATCGCCTCCGTGTAGAGAGGTTATTTTGAAAATGCTTTGAAAATGTGTTGTATACTTTTCAACTTAAAGTAAAGAAAAGTTATTTTTTGAAATGGTATTTTGGGACTCCCCATCCTGGGACACGAGTTTATAGGTCTCGGGAGTTGGGAGGAGCCCACAGTTTTATTTTATATGATCACTTGCATTGCTCAACAAATAATCTCTCGAAATAATTAACGTTCTAATTAATCGGTGTGAGAAAGTCAACAAATGCCTTCCCCATACACTTTTCTTACCTCACAAAAGCCTCCATCATGCCATACACTTCCCAAATCATGTCCTCACCATCACCTTGACCAAGTCAACGACGGCGGCCTCATCAAGGAACAACAAAAGGTCACTCAGCATCGAAAGGTTGACCCCATGTCAACAACAACCTAGGAGCTTACCTTCGCCCTCAAGTGTGTCAAGAAAGTTCAAGCAGGAGCTTCCAAAAAAAAAGAAAAAAAGGCCAAGGACCTAGCATCGCCAATCAAAAGCTTGACGGTTGGGCAAAATCAAAGCTCAAAGAATAGAAATTCTCGATAACAATGGAGTAGTCAAAGCAAAAGCAAAGGCGGAAGCATTTCATAAGCCTTAAGCTATATTCAAATTCTTTCTCTCCCGATGAAAATATGACGATCAAGAAGCAATTGAAATCGTTGAAGCAACCGTCCAAAATGACTTGTCAAGGAATCATCTCAAGGCCCGTGCCTCATCATCCGACCTTCTCATTCGAGCCCTTTCACCAAAAGAACCACAAATATTCATACCCTTTCCCAAAGCCAAACACAGTTCAGCCGAACTACGGCGACCTGAGCTCCTCACAATGAGGGGAACATAGGCAACCAGAAAATGGTCCGGTCATAAGCACATTCAAATCCCATAAAATCGGTCTCTGACCTCCTCTATACACAGAACTTTCTTTCACACAAAGCCAACTTTGCTCCGCGACACTGGTTGAATTTCTCCTCATGATTAATCGTAATGTTTATTCATATCGAGATTAGTGGTTGAATAACCCGAACATTAATAAAGGGTTTTAAGAGACAAAAAGTTAGCAAGAGATATGCAAGCCAAAGATTGACGAGTAAAAAGTTACGAACAAAAATAGAAGCAGGGATTTACCACTAAGATTCTCTCTTTGGGTTCTACAATAGCCGGTCTCCTTCCTACAAAAATGGCACTGGACCTCAAATCTCTCTTTCTCATGGATCACCCGGTCCGGGTATCTCAAACTCCTTACCATCAGGGCTAAAGGGGCTACGTTCCCATTTCCACCCAGCATCATGCCGGCCTGGATGAAGTTATTCTTGTTCGACCCCAGCAGGTCCCAACCAATGGGTCCCCTATTAGCTACCAATGTCAACCTACGGGTCAATTCGTTACTCCAATCAGGGACCCAATAATCCTCTTCATTCATGGGTTGTGAAGTGGCATAAGGCAGAGGGAATTCCCAGCCTCTCCTACCCTCAACCACAATCAAGTGGGAGTTCCACCGAGAGACTTTGTCGGGCAAATTTATGAACAATTTGGGGGCATTCCGTCTGGCCGGAGTACTAACTCCTAGCGACCTCTTGTCTACAACAATCTTAAAGAACTTCCTAAAGACATGTACACAAGGATCAAACCCAAGAAACCTACAAAACATCACAAAGAAAACTAATAACCTACAGGTGTTGGATCCTAGATGCATAGGTACGACCGCCATACATTCCAGAAATTCACTAAGGAATGGGTCGAGGGAAAGCCGCAGTCCGGCCTCAAATTGGCCATAGCAGAAAGCTACTCTAGAGGGGCTGTGAGCCCAGTGTGCCCACGATTGAACCTTCATTTGCTTCTCTGTATAATGGGTTAGCCTGAACTCCTCTCTATTAATCTCAAAGAAGTCATGGAGTATGCCGATCCTCGACTCTGAGCTCCTCCTCCCAATTGTCGGCTTGGGGGCCACATAGCCTCTTTCATTCCGACATGGAACAACCTTTAAGCATAACGCATCCACTATGTTACCAAAGGCAGAGCTCGACGATTGTTGAGTCGACATATCTACAGAAGAAGAGGAAACCGGGGAATCAGAACTAGCCGGAGTTTGATCATCACTATCTATGGGCGACCTAGATTCCCCTGGGAATTCTAACCTATCTTTTGGGAATGGTGGTTTGTTAGTTCTAATAAAAAACATGATGAAGTAATCTATCAATTTGTTAAAGAGATGAAAGCGGACAAACCTTTGGTCGTCCACCTCCAAATCTCCTATGCTTCCTCTACCCGGGGCCTCAATAATACCACAACACAGGCCCCATGCTTTCAATATGGTAACGCACTCATCCCTACTCATCTCCTTCCAAGGGCCTTCTAACCGCTTATAAACCCGAAGGTTTTGGGAGTAATACCCTACCTAACACCCCTCTCACAGCCAAAGGTCCTAGCCATGGCAGAATAGACAGAAAAGCTCAAAATTAAGCCTAAAAGCAGAGGAATTGAGGGGTACCTTAATCAGTTTGAGGACGAGGAAATTTAGAATGAAACGGAATCTTGATTACACCAGGAAATCAGAAATCGCCTTGCTACTGTTCTTGCTATGTATGTTCAAGATTTGGGGGTTTGTAAAAATTGGAAAAGGAAAAGGATTTTCATTTTATACCTACTCCTTATCCTTACCTGAATGGGAAAGGTTTTTGGGGGCACAACGGTTAATTTACCATCATTGCTGGCGCCGTTTCCCAATAAGAATGTCCAATAGTCTGTACATTGAATACATATTTTTCGGCGCTTCAACACATCCAACCATTAAAAAAGTCCATGATTTTAGGGATTCTACGCAATCCTATTACAATTCTAACTCTTATCACAGGCTATAAATACCTCACAACATCCATCGTTTACAGGTAATGTCTTATTTACTGTTCAATTGATCTCAATACAGTTTATAAGTTATACACGTTATACTTACTCTCACGCCTGAGGGTCTTAGCCGGAGACCACCCCGGCTAGTCGTGTGTTCATTGTTTCAGGTCAAATAAAGCCATAAGATCAACCTAATTGCTAGACGTAGGCTGATCAACACGTTCCTTACAGCATCAATCGGTAACCAGCATTTCCTCAAGCCAAGCTTGATTATTATCATATCTAAAATTGTTTTTCCTAATTATCCATGATTAAAAAATTCAAATGATATTGGGCTCAATTTATTGCGGAAAACTTATAAACCTTTTTTTATATTTTGCATAAACGATGTCGTTTGGGGTAGATCAAAATAACTGTACGAAATCCGCACCTGCATAAATTCTACACAAATTCTACCCCACACAAAATCTGCACAAAATCTGTTTTAATGCCTGTACTCTATACGCATGCTCCACGTTCTCTGAACACAAATTGCAAACAGTACACACACATAAGGCTAGAAACTTACTCCGTTATTTCTTTTCACGATTTTTATCTCCAGACCTGTTGTCCAAATTCAATCCCATCGAATTTTCATGTCGATCCGTCTTAACCCATCTTCGCTACAACCACCAAATCCTCAATAACAACGATCCATCTAGATCTCTGAAAAAACCTAGATTCTACAACCCGATTTTGAACTTTTGCCCTACTACCGATTAAATCTCTTCACCTTTGATCTGAATCCCTGCAACCGGATTTCATCCGAATTTATGCAATCCTGATCCTATTTGGATCTATGCAATCGAAACATCCTAATTCATGAAATCTTGATCTTCGATCCCTGTAGTGCTCGTCCAATCAATTTGATAAGTCTTGGTATTTAAACTAAAGCTCTGATAATAGTTGTTGGGAAATTGTGAGTTTCAAGCAGTACTTGTTCCATATCAAGTGCACATGAGAAGAGAATAATTCGCATGCAACATGTATATTAAAGTATTAAAAGAAAATAACAAATATTTGTTCATCCAATTCGTCCCACAATTGGACTATATTTGATGGCACTAACAAGGCAAGATATTCTACTACTATCATAATTTGTGGTGTTACAATCAAAGGCCATGATCTCCCTTAGAGTCATCCACTCTATCTATGTAAACACACCGCTCATTCAGCCCATAGACATAACTTAGGCCATTTATGGAATACCCCTAATGGCACCCCAAATACCTACCACTGCTTTCTTATTTTTCTTATTGTTCTTTCAATTTCAAGATCAAATTGTAAATCAATGTGTTTAATTGAACTGAGTAACGTGCATACAAATCAAAACTCCCCGACAATGATGCCAAAATTTGGTAGTGCCGTCGTAAGCATCCAAATTAATACCCTAAATCCTTTTACATGAATGTAGTACGAGAAGTAGAAATCGATCCCACGAGAAATTTTAAAAAGATTATGTTACCGGGCAATTTAAACACAACGAATGGGGGGGGTTGATTTAAAGATTTGATTACTAAATTGCAATGAAATAACTAAAGTAAGAGAGAATAAACTAAAACGAATTACTAGAGTAGAGTGATTCTTGACTTCCGGTCATATATCTTTGGAACGGTGATTATCATCGACATTACGTAGGATAAATGAATTCTTTTCAAATACTTATTGTGATATATAATCTATATTTTCATATGATTAGTCAATAAGAAACACGTAATCAAATTAACCCTTATTATTCAAAGAGTTCAAAAATTCTTTGACGCAGCAAACCAAAGAACTCCTAGACTACAACAGCCAATTGACTGAATTATGAATTCACACTTGACCTGGCAACAAATTATTTCTAATGAACAACTAACTGCGCATGTTTAGAAATTCAAAGAAAATAAACATTTAATTGAAATACTGAAAAACAATCAATACTTGAATAGAATTCACACGATAAAAATACCGACATCACACAATCTTAAAAATTCCAAAGTAGTGTTTTCGTCCACTAAGATGAAGGGAGCTTAGCTACGGAAAGCCATGGAAATAAAACTCAAAACTGATAAAAGATGAAGAAGTGCCAAAGTGTCTGGTCTTCTACTCAAAAACATGAAGAATGGGGTTTTTGTAAATGAGGAGTCTCACTTAATTTCAAACTTTTATTTTTCCCAATTTGAATATTTCTATCTCAACAAGAAGTTTTCATTCTTATATTCCCGATATTATCTTCAAAGACCAAGTCAATGTGGACTTCTTCAGTAGTGTTCAATCCACGTCATTATTCTACATACCAGTTACATTCAGCTTCTTGCCTTAGTTGATCACAAAAAGCATCATACTGAGACAATAATTATGATCATCACTTGGTTTTTATAGGCATACAAGTTCAAAACCTAATCTAAGTAGGAAACCTAGAAATATTATTATTCCCTAATCCTACTCAAACAAGAAATCTCAAGAAAGTCTAGAATTACTTCAATTTTATTTAATTTTCCTTCTTAATTTTGACTCCACTGAAATTGTCACGGCCTGAATCACAAGTGATATTCAAGGTGATAACAGCACCAACTATAGCACTTGGGATAACACACACACACTTCGAAAATAAAAACAATTTTGTAAAAGAGATTGCAGTGGAATAATAACATCAAAATTGTTTTTCTCAAGTTATATAAATAATATAACTTAAGGATGCCTCTTAGGCAAGACTTTATCACTTTATAAAAAGAATTACACAAAGCCGAATTTTGTTCCTTAAGACTAATACAATATAAGCTCTATGAACAAGAGATAAAGAATGGAATCCAATCCTAGCCTACACAAAACTTAATACCAAGGTAATCAAGTGCGTAATTACAAGGGAGGATGGATGAAAAAAACCAAACAAAGAACTCTATCTCTCTATGCTTCGAAGGTGTGTATAATTGGCAAATCTTGACATATCTTCGAATGAATCCTTCCAAGCATATTTATAGTCTTCAATTACTTGAAAGCTACTTAAATAAATAGCCTTGGGGCTGTCTTGGACGTTGAGGGAGAGTGGGGAAGTGGTTGGTGTGTTCCTCAATCCAAGCGCCCACCTTCCTTAATTATAGCAACCGTGTGCTTGTTATCCAAGTCCATGCATCAACGCCTTATACTCCCAAGCTTTCTCAATCTTGTACTTTCTTTGAATCAACAACAATCATCTTGCTTAAGTCTTCACACGTTTTTAATTGTTGTTGACAAAGTAACTCTTGGAAAAATTTATGCATAAAACGTCATTTATGCATAAATCATTCTTCTCTAAATTTCCCACATTTCTAGCTCTTTCTCCAATCATATTGCAACCTGAAATATGGACATACACCATAGACTATACAGATTATATTAGCACATTAGTACATAAATTAATAAACAAAAAATATACAACTATATAAATTCCAGCACAGGAAATCATCTGATATACCATCTGGATTCTGGGAAATCATTCAGGATATCACCTGAGTTTTACACTAACAATCTCCCCCTTAGTTGGATGTTTCTTCTCAAACCTAATGTGCTGCTTACCTGTAAATAGTCAGTCCATAATAAGATAAATAGAGCATAGAAACAGACTATAACATCTCCATAAAAATTAACTCCCCCTTTATCAAGGAGCCAATCTAAACAATGATTTTATCAAAATAAACTAATTTATTTCAAACTTAAAAAGTTTTCGAAATAAACTAAGTTAACCATTAAGCAAATAAACAATTGTATCAAAATAACATCCAAGCAAGCAAAACAACCTAACGATTAAAGTTTTAAAAAAACCATCTAAAGTGTTTTGCCACCAATATAAACAAAATAAAAGTAAATTGTTTAGAAACCACATCACCAAATAAAGAGAAATTGTTTAGGACACCACAAACCAAATCCACCAACACAGTAGTGGCAACATCAACCTTCAGGTTCAACAACCTTCAGCTATTCATCTTTCTTCTTCTTCTTCAAACTCCTCTTCTTCTTCTTCTTCCTCCTGATCTCCATCCCTATCACCTCCACCATCACTTGGACCAGCACTGGTGGTAGCACCTGCAGTAGCACCAGCTCCAGAAGCTGTAGCAGCAGAATATCCTCCCCCTGTTTGGGAAGAAATTTCATCAATAAAAGTATCAGTTGCCTGCTTAAGGTTGACCCACCCATCAAAGAGTTCTCCAAATGCACTTGATTGTTTGTGCAGGAAATTCAACACTGTCGTCTTTGGGATTGATGGAGAAGTGTTGCCCAGAAGGTTGATCATATTAGACAAAATACTTGCAGCATCAGTTCCTGCAAAAGGATTAGGGGCAACACCTGGGAAAGCACTTGGGATATCACTTGAGATAGTACCAGGAAGAACAGAAACTGAACCAACTTTTTCATCGGATTTTTTCCATGGAAGGTCTTTAGTATACCTGTTACCCTTTTTCAGTTGAGGATCAATGGTATAATACTCAGGTTCAGAGGTGAAAGTATCAGAGGCTTCAATGGGAAAGGATTGAAAGATTAAAACTTTGAATATCAAAGATGGATAGGAAAAAAAAGGTAATGTTCACTTTTTTCTTTCTATCCCACGAAGCTAAGTGTTTGAACACTAATCTTCCAAAGTTAATCCTATGATTTTTGCCCAATATGTACAAAACATTGGCATGTTCCAAGGTAACAATTGGTTCATTTGTAGTAGGGAGCCAATTAAAGATGCAAAGCTTATGAAGAACAGAGTACAGAGAGATAAGCCTAGAAGCATGAAGCTTTTCCTTTAAAGGCCAGGACTGAATTTTGTTGTGGGTGAGAAAATTAACCATTTCATACCTATTAACCCTAATGCTCTCATCATCTACATTTGGGAGTCCTAGAACCTTGTTAATAAGGGCTGGAGTAAAAGAATAAACCTTACCCCGCACAAAGACTTTCCCAAATTTCTCAGACCCTTCATTATCCAAATGAGCATGTAGGTTAGCAAAAAAGTTTCTCACCACACTCTCAACAAAGACTGAGACATGATTATTTGCCATAAAGAAATTTCTGTCCTTTAAAAACTGAACCATTCCTTCCTTTTCTAACTGGCCCTCATCAATATGCTTTTCTTTTAACAATTTCTTACTTAAATTGTTAACCAAAACTCCATGTTTTCATTCTTATAAAATTGCAAAGTAAGAAACGGTTTTGGAAAAGCATTATCCTCTTCAGTATAAACAAACTCATCACCAGAAAATTCATGATCACTAGGAATAGATTTTGTAGGAACATAGGAGGGGGCAGGTGTTACCTCAGATGATATCCTCTTCTTGGTAGCACCCTTGGTAGCACTCATTGAAACTTTGACCTTGCCCTTTCTCTTCTGAAAATCAGATAAAGTTTCCTCCTCATCAGCATCCACCCAGGCATCAAATGAGTCCACATAAGGTTCCTTCTCCTTGTTAGCATCAAAATTCTCATTACTCACATGCGGTGATGACGTTTCCAAGAAACTTTCTGAAACTTCAACCAGATCAGAGGTGGTATTTGATGTAGCTTTGGACCTTATTGACCTGATTCAATTGGAGGACCTCCTCTTTGCTACTTGAGGAGATAACTTGGCTGAGGGAGCTTTTCTTTTCCTCTTCTCTTTAGGTTCGGCTGGGATGAGAGTAACCTTGGGAATGCCTTAATCAAAGGATGAAACAGGGGCATCAGCTGGAACTACAGCCATTATGAGAGGAGAAGAGCTTGGTGTAATCATGGGTGAGGTATCCATTGTTACACGAGAGGCTGCACTTGGGGAAATGCTAGGAGAGATGTCCATTTGGTCGGTGTTTGAGGGTTCGGTGTTGGTTTTGGAAGGAGATTCCATGGTAATTTTTTTGGGAATTTTTTGGAACGAGTTTTGACCTAGATTGGGGGAAAGACGACGACGCTGAAAGGGGTTAAAAAGAGGAGAGAGAGACGGTTAGAAAAATAAGAGGAGTTAGAGAGATAATAGGGAGATTAAAGAGGAAGAAGTGGATAGGGAACAAAGGATTAAATTGATTAGACATGTTTAAAACCCATCCCATCTTAAACCCTATAAATCCTCTCAATAACCCAACATTAAAAAAACTCCTAATTAACCTTAACCACTCATTTTAATAAACCACAACAACCCAAATTAACAACCGCCTGGCTGTTTAAAAAGATATTTTTTTAAGTAAAACAAAAAATAAAAATAATAAGTAAACAAAATTTTTGTAACCATATCCGAAAATGAAGAGCACAAATATCAAAATAATAAGGATTAGTTACTCAACAAAGTTTACTAAAAAATAAAGAAAACTTGTTGAAGACGTTTTCAACATCGTAAACTCTTTAGTTAAAAAGACTTTCAGATTTTAAAAATTTAATCAACAAATTTCAAAAATAAGAAATAAAAAATTAATATAGCACACACTAATGTGTTAAGGAAACGATGGTAACACCTAGGATAACACATGTGATATAAATCTCCTTGATAAATATTTCCATTTTCAAGCATTTCAGGCATAACAAGCTTAGCCATTTTCAGGCATTTCAGGCATAACAAGCTTAGCCATTTTCAGGCATTTCAGGCATAACAAGCCTATATATATATATATATATTTTTAAGTACATTGCTTGTTATAAAAGATCAATACACTTCTTTAAACAAGGAAGCATCGTAGTAACAAGCTCCGTGCCCCGAATTTATTTCAAGTGTACAGATAAAGTGATTTATGCCTTTCAGGTAGGGTACTCTGTAGTAGCGAACTCCATGTCCCTAATACTAAGCATAGATCACCTCATACATTCTAATTGGCAAGAGTAAAACGTTGCAGCGAACACCGTGCCCCGAGCTCGAGAGAATAGTATGGAAAAATTTGCCTTTTTGTCTTTTTATTTATCACATACAAATATTAGTGACTTTTTCACTTTAAGCACATGAAGGGGAGTGATATCAAACATGTTAACCTAAGTAATAATCCACCATAACAAAAATATCAGCATGTGCCATAGTCAGACTAAGCTAACTAGATTAAAATAATATAAAATCATTTTTTTAAATAAACAGAAAAAATACACTAATATACAAGTGTTACCCTGAGTGATAACATCACCTGGGGTAGCACTGACAAACAGACTCAGAGATTACAAAGACCAAGAGATATTTTCAAGCTAGAAAATCTCTCGTAGTCTAAGGCCTTGGTAAAGATGTCAGCCAGTTGATACTTAGTATTAATATGATCAATGTTAATAAGGCCTTTATCTACCATATCTCTAAGAAAATGATGACGTATATCTATGTGCTAAGTACAAGAATGCTGTACAGGGTTTTTTGAAATGTTGATAGCACTCAAGTTATCACAGTACATAGTCAAAGAATTACTCTCTAGGCCATACTCATCTAGCATATGTTTTAGCCAAATAAGTTGTGAGCAACAACTACCAGCTGCAACATACTCATATTCAGCCGTAGAAAGAGAGACATAATTTTGTTTACGACTATACCATGAAACTAAATTGTTACCCAAGTAAAAACAACCCCACTAGTACTCTTCCTATCATCCATATCCCCCGCCCAATCCGAGCATCTAAAGCCTACCAAATTGGTATTAGTATCCTTACTAAACCAAATCCCTAATTCACTTGTTCCCAAAACATATTTAATTATTTTTTTGATCGAATTAAGGTGGGAGACTTTAGGATTGGCTTGATAACGTGCACAGACGCACACGCTAAACATGATATCAGGACGACTAGAAGTGAGATAGAGAAGGCTACCTATCATGGAACGATATAATGTAGGATCAACATCCTCACCTACTTGGTCTCTACCAAGTTTAAGAGATGAACACATAAGGATTTTTGAACTCTTTGCCCCCTCCAACCCAAACCGTTTCACTAGGCTTTTTGCATACTTGCTTTGGGAAATAAATATCCCTTCACTAGATTGTTTCACCTGCAAGCCTAAGAATAATGTTAACTCACCAATCATGCTCATTTCGAATGTTGACGTCATAGCCTCTACAAAATCTTTTAAACAAGTTTGAAAAGCAGAGCCATAGACTATGTCATCAACATAGATTTGAACAATGACTGTTTCTTTTCCATGCCTTAGAATAAATAAAGTCCTATCTGCTTCACCTCTTATAAAATCATATTCAAGTAAGAAAGAGGTTAAGCGATCATACCATGCACATGGAGCTTGTTTCAAGCCATATAAGTCTTTATCAAGTCTATATAAGTGGTTTGGTAGATGAGGATCTTCAAATCCTTTTAGTTGTTCAACATAAATTTCTTCTTTTAAATAACCATTTAAAATGGCAGCTTTAACATCCATTTGAAACAAGGTAATTTTTAGATAACAAGCTATTGCCAAGAGGAGTCTTATAGATTCTATTCTAGCAACGGGAGCAAAGGTCTCATCAAAGTCAATACCTTCAATTTGGGTGTAACCTTGAGCTACGAGACGAGCTTTATTCCGAACAATATTTCCTTGCTCATCTGATTTGTTTTTGAAAATCCACTTTGTACCAATCACATTCATTTTAATGGGACGTGGTACTAAACATCAAACTTCGTTACGAGCAAATTGTTCAAGTTCCTCTTGCATGGAATGTATCCAAAAATTATCTTTTAAAGCTTCAAAATATTTTTGGGTTCTAAAGAGGAAACAAAACAGGAATATTGGTATGTGGTGGATATGCACACATACCTCACTATTTCACGGTTATTAAAAGGCTCATTGTTCCTTGTTCGTACCCCTTCATTTGCTTTTCCAATAATCTGAGAAGAGGGATGATCTCTTCTGATCCTAGCTGGTGGATCCCTTCTTAAATCTCCATGCACATTAGTATTATCATCAGCCTGTTCGTCATTCTCAGTTGCTGGACTGTCTTTAGGTGATACCAGAGATGATATCCCTTCAGTGGCAACATTCTGGTCAGCACCTGAGGTACCACTTGCTTTACTTTGTTCCTTCAGCTCTTCCAGCAATATCAACGGAGATTCCTACACTCCATCACCTGTAACACTTGCTAAGTCATCAAAAACAACATTAACTGATTCTTGTATGGTCTTTAACCTAAGGTTATAAACCCTATATGCTCGACTATCCTGAGCATACCCAAGAAATATAGCTTTATCACTTTTAGAGTTAAATTTGGCTAAGCAATGCAAAAGGTACGCCGTTAGAATGAGTGTGCTTGACTAATATAGAAAGTCAAGGATCTAAGCTCCGCTCCTTCGACTAATTGTTCGCATCGGATCTCAGGTTCTCGATTGCACTCCCTAAATAGGATTCTTTTCACCTTTCCCTCACGGTACTTGTACGCTATCGGTCATTGAGGAATACTTAGGCTTAGAGGGTGGTCCCCCTTTCTCGCGTGAAAGCGATCAGAATTCGAACACGCCGCATTTTACTGGGAAGGATCAAACCATGGGAACGAATTATCCCGATCATTTAGAACAAAACACACACACCCAAACATATGAAAATAATGAACTTTTGGTATCCTACCATTCAAAATTTCATAAGGTGTCATTGTAGTACCGGGTCTTAGAAAAACTCTATTGGCCGTGTGGCAAGCCGTGTTTAAGGCCTCAGCCCAAAATCTTTTTGAGATTCTTTTAGAAAACAACATCACATGGGCCATTTCAAGTAAGGTCCTATTTTTCCTTTCAGCCACCCCATTTTGTTGAAGTGTTTTAGGAGCAGAAAATTCATGTTGAATTCCTTTTAATTCACAAAAAGTTGAAAACAGAGAATTATCAAACTCCTTTCCATGATCAGACCTTATTCGCATGATAAGAGCACAAAACATGTTTTTGATTTTAGCATGTAAGATCTTAAACTTTTCAAAAGTTTCTGATTTTTCTTTCAAAAAATACACCCAATTAAATCTAGAAAAATCATCAACTATGACAAAAGTATATCTCTTACCTCCTAAACTTTCTACCTCAACTGGACCCATTAAATCCACATGTACAAGTTGAAAACAGTGGGTTGTTCCAGAGTACTCCTCATGGTGTTGGGTAGCACTATGGGCAACACGTGTCTATTTACCTTTGAGAATATCTTTACATATGATTTTCTTACTTATGTCTAGACTAGGTATACCACTTATAGCTTCAGCCTTAATAAGTTTTACAATGTTACGAAAATGGACATGACCCAACTTTTGATGCCACAAGGTAGCATCATCAATTCTAACAGAATGACACACTTGTTTATCTTCAACAAGATAACAGTTATTATTTGACCTAGTACCTGACATAACACAATTATTGATACAATAAAAAACTTCACAAGTGTTTTTATTGAATTTCACTTCAAGATTGTCATCACAAAGTTGGCTAATACTAATTAAATTAGTTACAAATCCATCAACATGCAAAACATTTTTTAAAGCAAAAAATCTAGGTATATTTAGAATGCCTTTTCCTACTATATTACTCTTGCCACCACCACCATATGTTACACTACCACCTTGAATAGGTTCATATCCCTTTAAAAACATTTTTTTCCCGTCATGTGACGTGAACAACCACTATCAAAATATCATGAACTTTCAACATTAGTTTTTAAGGCAATGTAAACAACATCACATCTCAGGTTAGACTTAGGTTTCCATGCTTTACTACTTCGATAATATCTCTTCTGACTGCAAGTGATATCTGACGAGCTAGGCAACACTTCAGTAGCACAGAAGAATTGGACTGTTTCTTTAAAAGCGTTTTACAGTCATTTTTCAAATGTCCAGTAGAGTAACAATAGTTACATACTTTCACTTTGTCAGAAGACTTATCAGAAGACAATAGTTCAACATTATCTTTTTCTTTAACAAAAACTATTTTATCTTCCTTATTAGCCAAAGTAGATGTAATAGCATTTAAAGACTCTTGAAAACCCATACCTGTCTTGAGTGTTTTGCTCAACCTAAGGATTTCATCCAGTTTGGAAGAACTTGTGTTGAGTTTCTTAAATGTGACCTCGGCTAGTATAAGTTTGTCCTTGATTTTGTCCAGCTTCACATCCTTCTTTGTGAGTTGAACTAACAATCTAATCAAGCCATCAGTCAGATCTTGAACCTATTTGGACAAAGATACCACCTTCTTGTTCTCTTTCTTCCATTCGTCAACCAATTCTTTGCAAAGGTTCTTAAGACTGCAAATGAGTTCATCCTTGCTGAACTCAATACTTTGTTCTCCCTCTTGTGAACTACCTGCATCCATGTTAATAGAACCCACAAAAAAAAATCATTAATTAAATTAAAATATGTATACCTGATGGATGATATCTAAGGTGCTATCCCAACTTGGATATCATATGAGGTATCACTGACAGTGTCCGAGTCACAATTTGTGACCACAATTGATGTTTGATCTGAATCTTCATATTGGTTGGTCTCCTCAACTTCATTGTCACTAAGGGATACCCATAGGTTCTTACCCATCTTCCTTAGAGTGTTTGCACACTCATTCGAGTAATGACCCCACCCAGAGCATGCGTGACATTGGATTGATTCAAGGTACTTCGGATCAGATCTAGATTGATCTGATGATGCTCTTCTTATGGGACCACCTTTCTAAGTAGATGGAAATGTCCTCTTTGGCATTGAATTGTACACCTTGGTTTGTTGCTCTTTAGCCTTCACCTGCACATTTTCTTTGTTAAACTTCTTTAACATAGAGTTATATTTCCTAGCAAGCAAGGCAACACTAGCATCTTCACCTAATTCCTCAAAAATTTTGTCATCCTCATCAGTTGATAAACTAGAGGATTGAACTCTTAAAGCGACACTCTTGCCTTTAGAAGCTTCACTTTGATCTGCAAGGTTTGACTCAATTTTTTTTAAAATGTTCATTAAGGAATTGATGTCCATAGTAGAAAGGTTGTGAGCCTCTTCTATATATGAAACCTTCAAATTAAAACGCTTAGGGAGAGTTCTAATAGCCTTTAAAACCAATTGTTTATTTGTAAAAGGTTCACCTAAAAGTTGGAACTCATTAGCAATGTCAAACAATTTTCAAAATAAGAGAAAATGGTATTATTTTCACCCATTCTCAACCTTTCAGATTTGCTAGTAAGACCTCTAAGTTTGTTTTCACGCACACTAGAATTACCTTCACAAAACCTTTGTAAAATATCCCAAGCTTCCTTAGTTGTGGAACTATTTTGAACAAGTTTAAAAATGTGCATGTCAACCTACTCAAAAATAGCATTAAGAGCTTTCTCATTGTAGTTAGCAAGGACAATCTCTTCATTAGTCCACTCGCCTTTAGGTTTAACCTGAATATCACCATCCTTATCAGGAGGTAACAGTGGAAGAGTATATCCATTAACTATAGATCGCCATGCTCGAAGATCAATTGATTTGATATGCGAGCGAAGACGGATCTTCCAATATGCATATATCGAACCATCTAAAACAGGAAGACGTTTTTGGTTTAGATTTTCAGGATCAAAAGCAATGACACCTAGACCAAGCACTTAGTAACGTCAAGTGACCTGCTCTGATACCAATTGAAATTGTCACGGTCTGAATCACAAGTGATATCCAAGGTGATAACAGCACCAATGATAGCACTTGAGATAGCACACACGCACTTCGAAAATAAAAACAATTTTGTAAAAGAGATTGCAGTGGAATAATAACATCAAAATTGTTTTTCTCAAGTTATATAAATAATATAACTTGATGATGCCTCTTAGGCAAGACTTTATCACTTTATAAAAAGAATTACACAAAGCCGAATTTTATTCCCTAAGACTAAGACAATATAAGCTCTATGAAACAAGAGATAAAGAACGGAATCCAATCCTAGCCTACACACAACTTGATACCAAGGTAATCAAGTGCGTAATTACAATGGAGGATGGATGAAAAGAACCAAACAAAGAACTCTATCTCTCTATGCTTCGAAGGTGTGTATAATTGGCAAATCTTCAAATGAATCCTTCCAAGCATATTTATAGTCTTCAATTACTTGAAGGCTACTCAAATAAATAGCCTTGGGGCTGTCTTGGACGTTGAGGGAGAGTGGGAAAGTGGTTGGTGTGTTCCTCAATCCAAGCGCCCACCTTCCTCAATTATAGCAACCGTGTGCTTGTTATCCAACTCCATGCATCAACGCTTTGTACTCCCAAGATTTATCAATCTTGTACTTTCTTTGAATCAGCAACAATCATCTTGACTAAGTCTACACACGTTTTTAATTGTTGTTGACAAAGTAACTCTTGCAAAGATTTATGC
Organism: Adenophora triphylla var. japonica; assembly: GCA_022495995.1. NCBI lineage: Eukaryota > Viridiplantae > Streptophyta > Magnoliopsida > Asterales > Campanulaceae > Adenophora > Adenophora triphylla. The sequence continues at coordinate 141,250 of JAFEMH010001751.1, read as the reverse complement.
ATAAAATGTCATTAATGCATAAACCATTCTTCTCTAAATTCCCCACGTTTCTAGCTCTTTCTCCAATCATATTGCAACTTGAAATATGGACATACACCATAGACTATACAAATTATATTAGCACATTAGTACATAAATTAATAAACAAGAAATGTACAACTATATAAATTCCAGCACAGGAAATCATCTTAGATATCATCTGGAATCTGAGAAATCATTCAAGATATCACCTGAGTTTTACACTAACATCCACAACCCAACATTTGCATTGTGTAATTCTTTGCTGAGTAATTGGTTATATGTTTGACGCGTGCATTGTTTGAGCTAAACTCAAGGAATTGGAGAAAGTAATGTTGGAACATTTCTATTCCATTATGAACAAGTTGTACTCAAGTCTTGACTAAGTGAGAGAATAGAAAAAGGAGGCGGAGCGAATACCTGAGGAATTCATATTATGCCTTGTTGTTCTTTGAAGGCTTGAAGAAGAAGAAATAATAAGTAGGGAGACGGGGTCTTCTAAATGATTAATGCCTTCACTTTATCTCAGATTATGTATAGAGAGTATATGAATTTATGTGTGTCTCCTAGGCTGATGGAAAGCCTTTATTTATAGGAAACCAAGAGGCATTTCATTTAGGGACCACACCCTTTCAATAATAAGCAGCAAAAGTCTTACCTTTTTGTCCATCATAAATAAGTAATCTTTGCTTCGGGAATTTTACACATTGATTAATTTTCTATACTTTATACAACATTATATTTATGATTTAAACATGTACGTCTACACGTTTACGTATATTTACAAAGTATACACATTTTGCAATCTATGTTCTAACAATCTCTCACTTGGATTGCCCAAACATGTGTTTATACTTAATAAACCCTTCTAAAATCATATTTATAATGTAAATGACAATCCTTATGTATACTTTATTGTCATTCAACAATCCCGTCAATTAGTTTTATAAGTATAAGGACTAAAGGGGCAGTTGTTGTAATTGATTCGCAAATAAACCCACATTAATCACATATATATATTTAACTAAATGACATAGATTAAGTATAGATGTGTAGCATGGAAAATTGATGAATATATTGAAGCATGTATATATATTCCTCCAACTAGTCCTACTTAACCAAATGAGATCAATAATAAATAGACATAAAATAATCAAAATGAAAGTACAACACAAACTCCTACTATATTAAATGTTATCAAAAGTTGTTACACCCATATGAGCGGTATGCTCGTGAAATGCTAAAGGAGATAACGCTTTAGTAAACGGATAAGCTAACATGGAGTTTGTTCCTATAAGTTGTATTTCTATTTGTCCATTTTGTACGCTTTCTCTAACAACAAGATACTTTATATCTATATGCTTAGATCTAGATGAACTCTTGTTGTTGTTAGAATACAACACTGCAACCCGATTGCCACAATATAACTTGAGTGGTTTTTCAACACCATTGACAATTCACAGTCCCTCAATGAATTTACGTAGCCATATAGCTTGTTTGGATGCTTCAAAACAAGCAACAAACTCAGCTTCCATGGTAGATGAAATTACAAGTGTTTGCTTGGCACTTCTCCAAGATATTACCCCACCAGCTAATGTGAAAACATAACCGAACGTCGATTTTCGACTATCTTGACATCCAGCAAAATCAGAATCGGAATACCCAATGATCTCAAGATGATCCGATTTTGTATATGTAAGCATGTAGTCCTTAGTGTTTTGTAGGTATCTCATCACTCTTTTGGCTGCAACCCAATGTTCTCTTCCCGGATTGCTTTGGTATCGACCAAGCATCCCAACAACAAATGCAAGGTCTGGACGAGTGCAGACTTGTGCATACATTAAGCTTCCTACTGCTGATGCATAAGGGATATTTTCCATAAACTTGGATTCTATATCATTTTTAGGACATTGCTTTAAACTGAACTTATCTCCTTTAGAAATAGGGGTGTCGTGTGGCTTACAATTTTGCATGCTAAACCTTTGCAATACCTTCTCTATCTAGCTCTTTTGCGATAATCCTAAAATACCTCGTGAACGATCAAGGTGAATTTGGATTCCTAATACAAAAGATGCTTCACAAAGATCTTTCATTTCAAATTTGTTTGAAAGAAATTTCTTAGTTTCCTTAAGAAGGTTCTTATCATTGCTAGATAGTAAAATGTCATCCACATATAAGACCAAAAATATAAATTTACTCCCACTGAACTTATGGTACACACAATCTTCAGCAAGATTCGTTTCAAAACCAAATGAAAGAATTACTTGATTGAACTTTAAGTACCATTGACGAGAAGCTTGCTTGAGCCCATAAATGGATTTCTTAAGTTTACAAACTAATTGATTAGTTTGATCTATATCAGTCACCATTTCTGGTTTCTTCATATAGATGGTTTCCTCAATGTCTCCATTGAGAAAATCCGTCTTTACATCCATTTGATGAAGCTCAAGATCAAAATGTGATACTAGTGTCATAATGATCCTAAAAGAGTTTTTAGAGGATACCGGTGAAAATGTTTCTTTATAATCAATGCCCTCCTTTTGAGTGAATCCCTTAGCAGCAAGACGAGCTTTATATCTTTCTACATTACCTTGTGAATCCCTTTTGGTCTTAAAGATCAATTTACATCCGATGGGTTTCACATTTTTAGGTAATGAAACAAGATCCCAAATGTCATTGTCTTTCATAGATTTCAACTGTTCATTTATGGCATCAATCCACTTATGAGAATTTGGACTATTAATGGCTTCATGGAAGTTGAATGGTTCATCTCCCACTAAGTATAAATGTTCCTCATTCTCGGCAAGATACATATCATAATCAGCCGGAATCGCACTTCTTCTTACTCTCTTAGACCTTCTTAAGGGAACCGGTTCTTCTTGATTTTGAGGTCGTTGAATTTGATCCCCATTAACAACATTTACATGTTGTTCTATATTTATAGGAGGTTCTATTTTGTTTTGAATTGTATGTTCTTGTTGAATTTCAGGTACAAATACTTGATTTTCAATAGGAACTATGGAAAGAGGTATAGAAATGTATTCCTCTTCCTCTTCAAATTCAAAAATATTCCTAATTTCCCCTCCAAATTCAACGTCCTCAAAGAACCTAGCATTTCCCATTTCAAAAAAGGTTCTAGTTTTTGGGTCATAAAATTTATATCCCCTAGATCTCTCAGCATACCCTACAAAGTAACTACTAACGGTCTAAGCGTCCAGTTTGCCTTCATTAGGCCTAGCTTATGCTGGACAACCCCATACATGAAAATGATTTAGGGACGGTTTCTTGTTCGTCCATAATTCATAAGGAGTTTTGTCGGTAGCCTTTGAAGGAGCTCTATTGAGAATATAAGCTACGGTTTTTAATGCATCGCCCCATAATGAGTGAGGTAAAGAAGTACAAGAAATCATACTTTTTACCATATCCTTAAGGGTTCTATTACGTCTCTCCGCTACACCATTCATGCTAGGTTTGCCTGGCATGGTGTAGTGAGGGATGATCCCACACTCTTCGAGAAAGCGAGCAAAAGGACCTAGACGTTGTTCACCCGAACCGTCATTCCGACCGTAGTATTCACCACCACAATCGGATCTAACGTTCTTAATAGTCTTTCCAAGTTGATTTTCAACTTCTGCCTTGAAAGACTTGAAACCATCCAATGATTGAGACTTTTCATGAAGCAAATAAATGTATCCATAACGAGAGTAATCATCTATGAACGTAATGAAATATTGTTGACCATTCCATGAAGGGGTAGTGAATGGTCCACAAATATCTGTATAAATTAGTTCTTAGACATTTGATGCTCTCAAGGATTCTGTTCCTTTGGTGTTTGTAAATTTTCCTTTAAGGCATTCAATACAAAATTTCTAATCCGAAATATCAAGTTTATTTAAGATTCCTTCTGACACAAGCTTATCAATTCTCCTTTTGGAGATATGACCCAAACGCCTATGCCATAAGGTATATGATTTTTCACTTGATAACTTTCGTTTTATGCCTTTAGTTTTGGTTTCATTAACATGGGACTCATTAAATGACTTGACTGTGTCAAGTAAGTAAAGATTATCAATATATGATAAAGTACTAGTACCAACAGCTTTGGAATTGAAATAAATATCACATTTATTATTACCAAACGAACAAGAATAACCTTCCTTGTCCAAAACTGTGATAGATATCAAATTCTGCCTAAAGGATGGTACAATGAATGTATTATTTAATACAAAATAATATCCAATACTTAGTAATAACCTAAAGGTCCCTATGCCTATTACTTCAACCAGATTTCCATCTCCTATATAGATGTATTTCTCATCTTCACTAGGGCTTCGGTAATTCATGCAACCCTGCATAGACACACTTATATGAGTTGTTACACCAGAATTCAACTGCCATGTATATGTAGGAATTGAAACCAAATTTGCCTCAGTACAAACAAGGCCAAATGACATACCTTTCTTAACACACCAAGCATGATAGTTAGGGCAGTCGCTCTTCATATGAGAAGGGTCCTTGCAAAAGAAACACTTCTTAACCTTTTGATCATTGGATGATCCCTTATGCCTCCTATTTGCAACCGCAATTTCTTTCCCTTTTCTCTTGGTCCCAAGAGAAGAGGTAAATGCTAAGTGAGCACTTTCGGGTTTAAGTTGTTTCATCCTATCTTCCTATTGTGTTACATGTGAAATTAATTCATTAATATTACACTTGTCCTTTTGACAATTATAGGTCGCTTCAAAGTGACCAAACTGAGGAGGAAGAGAGATCAAAACTAAGTGCACGAGTAAATCTTCCGAAATCTCTAACTTAAGTGCCCTTTGTTTTATCGAGAGATGACATCTCAAGAATGTACTCCCTTAAGTTTCCGCTACCTTTGTACCTCATGGAAACAAGTTTCCTTAAGGAAGCACTTGTTTCCAATTTCTCGCTTTTAGAAAAGCGTTCTTCAAGGGTATCCAGAAAATCCTTAGCATTAACGTCCTCAGAAACACTGTTCAAGAATGTTTTCGGGACTGCATTCTTCATGATCATTAGACTCACGCTGTTGGAACGATTCTACTTCTCAACACTCAAGCGATCTTCCTGAGTGCTTTTATCAGTGAGAGGAGCGGGACTTGGTTCCCTTAATGCGAGATCAATGTCCATACATCCCAAGATCATAGTTAATTTGTTTTTCCAATTTTTAAAATTAGTCCCATTAAGCATCGGAACATTGTTCATTGCAGCAGTCAAAGATGAAGCATTTACTAAATCTGTTAGGTCAAGAACAAGAATGAAATATAAAACATGAATAAGTAACTACATAAGGAGTGATTAATCATATCAAAATGAATCCTATCTATAAGACAACTAATTTGACATCAAAACTAATCTTTGGATTGCGATTTGACTCAAATATAATTATCTTTAGGCAACCAAGAAATCAAACGATGTTTTAATCAAATACTTAATCTTCCTTTGGGCCGATTTAAGTACTTAATAAAATAAACTAATGTTCTCTTACTTTTTACCCATATGAATGTATAAATTTAGTCAAATAAACTATCTTCTTTGGAAAATTCATTTTATTCACATATTAAAGTATACATTCATCACTTAATCAACTTCGGATCTAAATAACGTAAATCACTTTGGCGACAATATTATTTAGAAAACTTATGCAGTTGTTTAAGCATATAATTAATCACAAAGAAATAAAGGTTTGAAAAATGTATATGTTTTTGCTTAAAAATAAATGGAAAAGCTGAATCTGCAAGTGCACGATCGTGCTTTATAACTTGCACGGCCGTGCAAGGCCTAATTCAAAAACACAACATTTTGTCCAAAGGTGCTCGGCCGAGGCAATAAAGTGCTTGGCCGAGCAAAGAGGTGGTGCTCGGCCGAGCTTAAGTGATGCCTCGGCCGAGCAAGCTTTTCCAGAAACATTTATCATTCTGTATTACGATGCTCGGCCGAGTCAAGGAGGTGCTCGGCCGAGCAGACCCTTTCCAAAAACATTCAACAGTCTGTTCCAAAGGTGCTCAGCCGAGAATTTGCCTTGTTTTGCCAAGCAAAGTAGTCCGTATGGACATGAATTTCACAAATAGATCCAGCACGGTTGGGCGACATACAACGCTCTGTTGTGCATATGGGATAATCTCGCAATATTCATTGTCCCCTTTGATGAACTTTATGTATTGTAAGCAAAACATTCAATCCTTTTCCATTTTTGAAACTGATTAAATTATTAACACTCTATGAATGAATTAGAGTGATTAAACAATACCAAGACATAATGAATTCAACATAAAGTAAAGCAAAACATGCTGTAATGAACTCAAAACTTAATCAAGAACATGAGCAGACTCTGATACCAATTGTTGGAACATTTCTATTCCATTATGAACAAGTTGTACTCAAGTCTTGACTAAGTGAGAGAATAGAAAAAGGAGGCGGAAGCGAATACCTGAGGAATCCATATTGTGGCTTGTTGTTCTTTGAAGGCTTGAAGAAGAAGAAATAATAAGTAGGGAGACGGAGTCTTCTAAATGATTAATGCCTTCACTTTATCTCAAATTATGTATAGAGAGTATATGAATTTATGTGTGTCTCCTAGGCTGATGGAAAGCCTTTATTTATAGGAAACCAAGAGACATTTCATTTAGGGAGCACACCCTTTCAATAATAAGTAGCAAAAGTTTTACCTTTTTGTCCATCATAAATAGGTAATCTTTGCTTCGGGAATTCTACACATTGATTAATTTTCTATAATTTATACAACATTATATTTATGATTTAAACATGTACGTCTACACGTTTACGTATATTTACTAAGTATACACATTTTGTAATCTATGTTCTAACTAGTAATTCTTTAGGGGGATTCTTCTTTGGTGCAGAAGGCTATGTCAAGGACCAAGGTTAGCAAACGCTGTGGCAGATTGTTTTTCAAGGATCGCTAGAAACAATCCTCATATCGCCTTTGGTTGAGTATTATTTTTTGACTTTATGTATAGTGAATGTAAGTAATTTATATTTCTCTATAATCACAACCACATCGACACTACAAACCATTGTACTTTGTTCACACTCCAGTTTTAACAACTCTTGTTTTTTTAGCAGTTTTAACCATTATATTTAAAATGCACATTCAATATATCCAAACACCTTAACGATATCTAAATAGTTAAGTTTTTCTAACTTTTGTTAACGATTTTAGATGTCGTTAGGAGGTTTGGGTATAATAAAGAGGCTTTGACCAATAAGCCCCTCAGATAAATGAAAACGACCAATAAAATCAGACATTTTTGAAACTCGCCAATAAGTCCCTGTATTTTCGCTGAACCAAAATGCCCCTATACCCACTCAAACCACGCGCCCACCCCAGCACTTTTCACTCTCTCTCTCTCTCTCTCTTCTTTTTACGCTTTTCTTTCTTTCTTTCTTTCTTTCTCTCACATATGCCAACATTTTCTTTCTCTCTACTTTTCTCTCTCTTCCCTTTTTTTTCTTTTAAATTTTTAAATGCAATATCTCAAAATCTAAAAGTCAAAAAAAAAGAATTCGAAATCATTGTTTTAATCACATTGCCAAGACGAATAAAACAAGTTTACTTATCATATATTTCAAAATTTATAAATAAAATAGAATTATTTGTCACTTGTAAATAAGTGTATAATGGTTTTCACATTTATAAATTGAGAATTCTATTTCACAGTTTTGAAGTCTATTTCACAGTTTTGATGTAAATAACTGTATAAATGTTTTCACATTTATAAACTGAGAATTCTATTTCACAGTTTTGAAATCTATTTCATAGTTTTGATGTAAATAAATGTATAATGGTTTTCACATTTATAAACTGAAAATTTATTTCACAGTTTTGATGTAAATAACTGTATAATGGTTTTCACATTTATAAACTGAGAAATTTATTTTACAGTTTTGATGTAAATAACTGTATAATGGTTTTCACATTTATAAACTGAGAAATCTATTTCACAGTTTTGATGTAAATAAATGTATAATAATTTTCACATTTATAAACTGAGAAGTCTATTTCACAGTTTTGATGTAAATATCTGTATAATGGTTTTCACATTATATACTGAGAAGTCTATTTCACAGTTTTGATGTAAATAACTGTATAATGGTTTTCATATTTATAAACTGAGAATTCTATTTCACAGTTATATAAAGATGTGAAATGGTTTTGACCAAGTTTACTTCATAGTTTTGAAGTATATTTCACAGTTTTGATGTAAATAACTGTATAATGATTTTCACATTTATAAACTAAGAATTCTATTTCACAGTTATATAAAGTTTTGAAGTCTATTTCACAGTTCTATACATCTACAAGTAGGCACTGCAAGTAAACAAACTCTTGCAATTTTGCCATATAATACAAGTAATAAACAAACAAGTACAAGCACAAGCACAAGCACAAGCACAAGCACAAGCACAAGCACAAGCACAAGCACAAGCACATTTCTTAAGAAATTTGACAAATAAAAATTGCAACGAAGATTATGAGACAGAGAGAGTATGTACTAAGACACAAAAACATCAAACAGAGTCGTACAATGTATACAATCAGCAATAAACATTAAAAGTTGAACAACTCACTGCTATGGTTAAATACAAACTTCAGTCAACAATTTCACTTCAACATTTTTGAATAATTTTAGATTATTTTACAATGATCTCTCAACTGTATCTATGAGTTCTGTTCAGTGCCAAAACTGCAACTAAACTGGCCAAACTCCATGTCACTGTAGAGATGACAGAATCATAGATCACGGTCCAAAACCTCAAGAACTAATATATGCAAAATACCATGTAAGAAATCGAAACTACGATATTAGAAACAACTGTAATCCTAGAAAAAATAGTGAGACAACTAGATTCTATATCCCTCAGTTCTTGTGCTATAAAATTATCACTATTCGCTCTCCTCGGCATCAATGTATCTACCAAAATCCATGTCAAAAACAGAAATAAGAACATTGCTTTGACTATCTCGAAACAGAAATCTGAGAGCTAATCTGTATAATCATCTTCTACGGCCATTTAACACCGCTAACACTAGAGACTAATAAAGTTAAGAAAGGGATGGGTAGATCAAATCCTACCTATAAAATGAGCAGGCACAAGTGATTAAGGCCTTGGATTCAAGTTGTAAAAAGAGAAATCAAATTCAAAATGCAAAACTCAGAGTTAAGAAAGGGATTGGTAGATCAATGTGATTCCTAGTTTTCGATACTATTGTACTGCCTATCAAACGAGCATGCATAAGTGACTATGGTTTTGGATTCTGAAGTTGCACAAAAGGAATCACATTCAAAACGCAATACTCAAAGTTAAGAAAGGGAATGGTAGATCGATTCTGAAGTTGCACATAAAGAATCTCACATTCAAAATGCAGAACTTTAGGAAATAAGAAGATATATTCCAAAATAAGGTGTATTTCATGTCTAAAACTCAAATGACAACATACTAGATTGTAATCAGAATTCCGAGATTTAAATGGCTGAAATTGCAAATGAAATGAAATATCCAAAAACATTGTTCAAGCATAACTAACAAACAAACTCCTAAACAAGACTATTTTGTGGAAGAAACAATAATAGTACTCCAATAATAAGCGAGAAAATAACCCTTCAAAATCTCACTAAGTAGCTGCATCAGCTTTCTTCCTTGGAGCAGCTTCTGTGCCTAACTTCATCAATTATTTAATTTTGGTTCTTTCAGATTTTCTAAGTATCCTTGATTCTTGTTTTCCAATTCTATTAAGCTACCTATCAAATGAGCAGGCATGAGTGATTATGGCCTTGGATTCTGAACTTGCACTTAAGGAATCTAACATTCAAAATGCAAAACATCAAGGAAATAAGAAGCTAAGCTCCAAAATAAATGGCTGAAAGTGCAAATCAAATGAAATATCCAAAAAACATTGTTCAAGCATAACTAACAAACAAACCCCTAAACAAAACTATCTTGTAGCAGAAACAGTAATAGTATTTCAATAATAAGCAAGAAATGAACCCTTCAAAATCTCACTAAGTAGTTGCAGCAGCTTTCTTCCTTGGAGCAGCTTCTGTGCCTAAATAAATCAAAACAAGAATCAAGGATAGTTAAAAAAATCCGAAAGAACCAAAATTAAATTTTTTACATTCATAAGAAATACTCCCTCTGTCGTGAAATAATCTTCCCACTTTTTTTTTTAACGGAATTGGGTTTTTCAAATTCCTCCCCAATTTCCTCCCCAAACACAGGCTTCTCATTACTCATCCCGGCCGGCCGCCCACAAACTCCGGGAACCAGCATCACCAGAATATATCATCCCTCCACCGCCGCTGCCACCAAAGTTGTGGCGAATATCGTGAATTGAAGATCGTCTCGGCTGCCCGCCAAAAACGTCCTTGAAATCAACGTCCAATTCATCCGAGTTCCTCAATGATGAAGAAGGCTCGATCGAAGAACTAGGGTTGTGGAGAAGCTGGAATGGATCGCCGGTGGTGGAGAAGCTGGAACGAACGTATTGCGCTGCGGATAGAGAGAGAAGAGATTGCGGATGGAGTGAGAAGAGAAGATTGAGTAGGGGCAGATTGGCCATTTAAATTATTATAAATAGGGTTAGGGACTCTACGGTCATTTTTATTTCAACTCTTGGATCCTAAGGTAAAATTCGAAATGTACTGTTTTTATTGGTAAATTCCACCATATCTCAAGGTCTTATTAGTAAAAATCCCTATAATAAATGCGTATTTTGGGTATGATAGTTAAAACTACTAAAAAAAAACATGAATAGTTAAAATCAAAGTTTGAGTTAAGTGTGATGATTTAGAATGCTGGTAACCCAAAAAATATGATACATCTATAACTATATAAAGGCCGAAGTGCAAAGCACTTTAGCACACCCCCCATTTTCCCGTTCAAAATAGAACTGAGACTAAATAGAGGCTAGGTTCATTACTCATTTACTAAACACACCCCCTTTAATAACATGAAATAAAATTTGAAAAATCTAAGGGATATTAATCCCACATCGTCTAAGATTGAAATGGTAGGAAATGGAGTAGTATATATTGAGAGACCTTAGCATTTGAAAACCAATTGGGATATTAATCCCACATCGTCTAGAAATTGAAATGCTAGGAAATGGAGTAGTATAAATTTTGGGGCATTTGACTCCTTAGTGAACATCAGCTTTCTTGATGTATAAATTTTGGGGCTTTTGGCTCCTTAGTGAACACCAGCTTTCTTGGTGTTGAGCGCACCTAGGTCACGCCTAGGGCGCCTAATCACTGCCAAATGGCTCCTTAACTAAGACTTTTCATAGCTTCTTAATTTCTCAAAAAAGCTTTACATTTAGTATATATTGAGAGACCTTAGCATTTGAAAATCAATTGGGATATTAATCTCACATCGTCTAGAAATTGAAATATTAGAAAATAGGGTAGTATATATTAAGAGGCCTTAGCATTTGAAAATCAAATGGGATATTAATCCCATATCGTCTAGGAATTGAAATGCTAGAAAATGGAGTAGTATAAATTTAGGGGCCTTTGGCTCCTTAGTGAACACCAGATTTCTTTGTGTTGGGCGCGCCTAGGTCACGTCTAGGGCGCCTAATCACCACCAAATGGCTCCTTAACTAAGACTTTTCATAGCTCCTTAATTTCTCAAAAAAGCTTTCCATTTATTGAGAGACCTTAGCATTTGAAAACCAAATGAGATATTAATGTTAGAACATGGATTAATTAATATGTGTTATTTAATTCCATTTGTTATAATCATTTAATAATGTTAAAGTATAGACAAAATGTGTAGAATTCCATTAGGTGTAAGTACCATTAAATGATGGGCATAATGGTAACTTCACACCACCATCTTTATGAAAGGGTGTAGTCCCTAAATGAAGTGCCCCTTCTCTATCTATATAAAGGCTATCCATCAGCCATTTAGAGACACTTATTCATTTACAAAATTCAGTCACAAATCTTCTCTTTTATTCACTAAGAAGATCAAGTGTGGGCACTATCATTTAGAAGATCTACTCTTCCCTACTTTGAAGAATATCTTCATACTTCGTTTTACTCAAGAACAAGACTAAGAACAATCATGGAATCACAAGGTACACGCTTCCGTATTATTCTTCTTCTTCTTCTTCTTCTCCTTCTCTTCTTAATCTAGTTGTGAGTCGGTTCATGGTTAATGGATCGTTTATGTTCCAACAATTGGTATCAGAGCCTAATCATATACTAGATTGAGTTTGAAATTCTTATAAAGCCTTATGCTTTAATTCTTGTATGATTTCATTTAGTTTTTGTTCTTGTTCATGATACTCATCTTGTCTAAGAGTATTATATTCATAAACTTCATTCTATTTCTGATTTTGGTTTACACAAGGCTTTCAATTCTTAATGTAAGATTATCCTATTTTGGACATAGCCACCATCATTTGATGCGTTGTGAGTTTGTTCAAATGTATAGCCACACATTTAAAAATGTGATGTGAGTATAAGGATCTACTTGCTTTGGTTGAATAATCATTCACCATTAAGTTAAGAATTGATAGTCTAGAGGGTATTGGATGTTATGTCTCGTTGTCTGTGAGGGCAGGCGCCTCCGGCGTGTAGACTGGTATCGGACCACAAAGGGGGGTGCGGGGGGCGTAGCCCCCCGCGGTATGGTATGACTCTCTCTATTTGGTTCAAAACTGTTCATAAAAGGGTTCAAAACTGTTCATAAAAGGGTGTTAAAATGGTGACTTTTCGTCAAATCTGGGCACTGGGCACATGGGCGGTCGCCCATCTTGATCTGGGCGGTCGCCCATGTGTACAGCAACTTCAATGAGCGTGAAATGCAGCTTGGGCGGTCGCCCATCTTGACTGGGCGGTCGCCCGTGTGTACATCGACTTCAAAATTTGTGGAATTGAAGCTTGGGCGGTCGCCCACCTTGACTGCGCGGCCGCCCATGTGTGCGTAAGCTTCAATGTTTATAGAACTGTAATTTTTTGGTCATTCATACCCTTTTGGTCTTTTGTGATAATTTGTTAGTAAATTATAGTATCTGGACACCAGTCGCGCTTCGGCGGTTCTTAGAGTTATCGAACTTTAAGAATGGACGGGTAGAACAAAAGGATACTATCTTTTAATGATAAATTTCACTTATTTATTTACCCTTTAAATTTTCAGAAATAACCTTAAGGCCTTTTGTTTCCGATTAATTATATCCTTAACATTTTTGGATATAATTAACATGCTTGTTTCCCAAAGGAGACCTTGTTGATTAAATTCAAACTTGTTAAAAGATGAATCTAAATATTGATATGTGATAACATGCTTGTTTCCCAAAGGAGACCTTGTTGTTGACTAAGTATTTACATTCATGGGATAATAATTGAACTAAACTTTTGGTCATTTTAAATGCTGTGAACCATCCCAAAGGAAGGCGGGTGTTTAAAGTGAATTGTTTATATTCTTTATTGCCAGGGAACAAGTACCTTAAACTTTAGGACACCTTTTGTACTTGATCCGGCCCAAAGGAAGGCAAGTATTTAAAGTGTGTTGTTTAAGCTATTTGTTTACCTTAAGATAAATCAAATTGTGAGTCAATTCGTAATTCAAAGATTTGTCTTGATGTCATGTTGATTATCTTTTATTTTGATGGAATTCATTTGATATAATTAATCATTATGTAGTTTCTTATATATGTTTTATTTCATTCTTGTTCTTCTCCTTCAGATTTGATTAATGCTTCATCCGTAACTACTGCTATAAATGATGTACCTTTGCTTACTGGGACTAAACTTAAAACTTGGAAAAATAATATAACGATGATCTTAGGCAATATGGACATCGATCACGCATTTGGGGAATCAAGTCCCGCTGCTCTCACTAAAGGAAATACCGTTATAGAACGGAAAAAATGTTGAGCAATGGGAACGGTCCAACCGCGTGAGTCTAATGATCATGGAAAATGCAGTTTCAGAGACATTTTTGGACAATGTCTCTGAAATCGAAAATGCTGAGTTTTTTCTTGAATTCTTGTGGAAACTTGTTTCCATTCGGTACAAGGGTGACGAAAATCTTCGGGAGTACATTATCGAATTATTTCATCTTTCGATCAAACTAAAAGCACTTAAGTTAGAGATTTCGGAAGATTTGCTCGTGCACTTAGTTTTGATATATCTTCCTCCTCAATTTGGTCCTTTTGAAGTGACCTATAAATGTCAAAAGAAAAAGTGGAATATTAATGGATTACTTTCACATATGACATTAGAGGAAGATAGGATGAAATATCTCAAATTAGAAAGTACTCACTCATCATTTACTTCTTCTCGTGGGATTAAGAGAAGAGGGAAGGAAATTGCGGTTGCAAGTAAGAAGCATAAGGGATCATTTAAAGATCATAAAGTCAAGAAATGCTTCTTTTGCAAGGACCTTACTCGCATGAAGAACGACTACCATAAGTATCGCAAATGGCGAATTCAGGATGGTATGTCATTTGGTCTTGTTTGTACTAAGGCAAATTTGGTTTCAAATCCTTAATATACATAGTGGTTGTATTTGGTGCAAGAACTCACATTAGTTCATGTATGCAGGGTTGCCTGAATTTCCGAATTCCCAGTGAAGATGAGAAATACATCTATATGGAAGCTGGAAATCCGATTGAAGTTATAGGCATAGGGACTTTTAGATTATTGATAAGTACTGGCTATTATTTTGTATTAAATAATACATTCACTGTACCATCCTTTTGATGGAGTTTAATATCTATCACAATTTTGACAAGGAAGGTTACTCTTGTTCTTTGGTAATAATAAATGTGATCTTTATTTTAAATTCCAAACTTGTCGGTACTAGTACTTTGTCATATATCGATAATCTTAATTTACTTGACACGATCAAGAAAATGAATGGGTCCCATAATAATGAAACCAAAACTAAAGGCACTAAGCAAAAGTTATCAAGTGAAAAATTCTTGTATTCTATGGCATAGGCGTTTGGGTCATATCTCCAAAGGGAGAATTGATAAAGCTTATGTCGGAGGGAATCCTAAAATTAACTTGATACTCCGGATAAAACTTTTGCATTAAGTGTTTTAAAGAATAAATTTACAAACATTAAAGGAAATAAAATTTTGAGAATATCAAACGTCTTGGTACTAATTCATATGGACATTTGTGGACCATTCATTAATCCTTCATGGAATTGTCAACAATATTTCATTACGTTCATGGATGATTACTCTCGTTATGGATACATTATTTTCTTCATGTAAAGTTTCAATCATTGGACGTTTTCAAGTCTTTTAAGGCATAAGAAAGACTATTAAGAACGTTAAATCCGATCATAGTAGTGAAAACTACGGACGGTATAACGTATTGGGTGAATAACGTCCGGGTCTTTTATACTCGCTATTTTTTTGAAGAGTGTAGGATTGTCCCTCACTACACCATGCCGGGAAAACCTAGCATAGTATATTGGAGAGACATAATAGAATCCTTAAAGATATGGTAAGAAGTATGTTTTCTTGTACTTCTTTACCTCACTCATTATGGGCGAAGCATTAAAAACCGCAGCTTATATTCTCAATAGAGCACCTTCAAAAAGCTACCGACAAAACCCCTTATGAGTTATGGACGAATAAGAAACCGTCCTTAAATCATCTTCATGTATGGGGGTGTCCAGCAGAAGCTAGACCTTATAGGCCTAATGAGGGCAAACTGGACCTTAATACTGTTAGTAGCTATTTTGTAAGGTATGCCGAGAGATCTAGGGGATATAAATTTTATGACCCGAAAACTAGAACATTTTTCGAGACTGGCAATGTTAGGTTCCTTGAGGATGTTGAATTTAATGGGAGAAATTGTAATGATTTTGAATTTGAAGAGTTAGAGGAACCACTCTTTATTCCTCAAACTTTAGTTCCTGTTGGAAATCAAGTAATTGTACCTGAAATTCAACAAAGAACATACAATTCAAAATAATATAGAGACTCCGTAAATAACGGACAACATGAAAATGTTGGACATAATGAAATTCAACAACCTCAAAATGAGGATGAACCGGTGCCCTTAAGGAGATCTACTAGAGAAAGAAGAAATATTATTCCGGATATTTATGATATGTATCTTGCGGAGAATGAGGACAACTTAGGTTTAGTGGGAGATGATCTAATCACCTTCCATGAAGCCATTAATAGTTCTAATTCTCATAAGTGGATCAATGCCATTAATGAGGAGTTAAAATCAATGAAAGACGATGACATTTGGGATCTTGTCCCATTACCTGAAGGTGTAAAACCTATTGGTTATAAATTGATATTTAAAACCAAAAGGGATTAGTAAGGTAATATGAAAAGATATAAGGCACGTCTTGTTACTAAATGATTTACTCAAAAGGAAGGCATTGATTATAAAGAAATATTTTTCCGGTATCTTCTAAAACCTCTTTTATGATCATTATGGCATTAGTGGCACATTATGATCTTGAGCTTCATCAAATGGATGTTAAGACAGCTTTTCTCAATGGCAACATTGAGGAAACTATCTATATGAAGAAATCAGAAATGGTGACTAATTCGGATCAAACTAGTCAACTGGTTTGTAAACTTAAGAAATCCATTTATGGGCTTAAGCAAGCATCTCGTCAATGGTACTTAAAATTTAACCAAGTTATTCTTTCATTTGGCTTTGAAATGAATCTTGGTGAAGATTGTGTGTACCATAAATTCAGTGGGAGTAGATTTATTATTTTGGTCTTATATGTGGATTTGGATGATATTTTTCTTGCTAGTAATGATAAGGACCTTCTAAAAGAAACTAAGAAATTTCTCAAACAAATTTGAGATGAAAGATCTTGGTAAGGCATCTTTTGTATTGGGAATCCAAATTCATCGTGATCATTCACGAGGTATTTTAGGATTATCACAAAAGAGCTATATAGAGAAGGTATTACAAAGGTTTAGCATGAAAAATTGTAAACCACATGACACCCATGTCTCTAAGGGAGATAAATTCAGTTTAAAGTAAATGTCCTAAAGATTAATTTTAAATCTAAGTATATGGAAAATATCCCTTATGCACCGACAGTAGGAAGCTTAATGTATGCGCAAGTCTGTACTCGTACAAACCTTGCATTTATTATTGGGATGCTTGGTCAATACCAAAGCAATTAGGAAAAGAAGAACATTAAGTCGCATCCAAAAGAATGATATAAAACATTAAACTACTTGCTTATGTATATAAAATCGGATCATTTTGAGATCATTAAGTATTCCGATTATGTTTTAGTGGATGCAAAGATGTCGAAAGACATCATATGGTTATGTCTCTTGTTGAAGAGAAATAAGTATAAAATGAACAAATATATATACAACTTATAGGATCAAACTCCATGTTATTGGATCCATTTTGTAAAGCGTAATCTCTTTTGATGTTTCACGAGCATACTGCTCATATGGGTGAAACGACTTTTGATAATGCTTAAATCAGTGGGAGTTTGTGTTGTTTTCTATTTCTTTGTGTTGTTATTATTTATATTGATCTCATTTGGTTAAGTAGGACTAGTTGGAGAATATATATATGCGTTCTTCATATATATTCATTAATATTCCATGCTACATATCTATATTTAATCTATGTCGTTTAGTTGGATATATATATGTGATTAATGTGGGTTTAGTTGCGAATCAATTACAACGACTGCCCCTTTAGTCCCTATACTTATAAGACTAATGGACGGGATTGTGTTGGATGACAATAAACGTGCACATAAGGGTTGTCATTCATGTTATAAATGATTAAGGAATTTATTTAGTAAAAGATACATATTAATATTAATCCAAGTGGGAGATTGTTAGAACATTGATTAATTAATATGTGTTATTTAATTCCATTTGTTATAATCATTTAATAATGTTAAAGTATAGACAAAATGTGTAGAATTCCATTAGGTGTAAGTACCATTAAATGATGGGCATAATGGTAACTTCACACCACCATCTTTATGAAAGGGTGTAGTCCCTAAATGAAGTGCCCCTTCTCTATCTATATAAAGGCTATCCATCAGCCATTTAGAGACACTTATTCATTTACAAAATTCAGTCACAAATCTTCTCTTTTATTCACTAAGAAGATCAAGTGTGGGCACTATCATTTAGAAGATCTACTCTTCCCTACTTTGAAGAATATCTTCATACTTCGTTTTACTCAAGAACAAGACTAAGAACAATCATGGAATCACAAGGTACACGCTTCCGTATTATTATTCTTCTTCTTCTTCTTCTCCTTCTCTTCTTAATCTAGTTGTGAGTCGGTTCATGGTTAATGGATCGTTTATGTTCCAACAATTAATCCTACACCGTCTAGGAAATGAAAAAGTATATATTAAGAGGCCTTAGCATTTGGAAACCAAATGAGATATTAATCCCACATTGTCTAGGAATTGAAATGCTAGAAAATGGAGTAGTGTATATAGAGAAACCTTAGCATTTGAAAACTAAATGAGATATTAATCCTACATCGTCTAGAAATTAAAATGCTAAAAAATGGAGTAGTATATATTGAGAGGTCTTAGCATTTGAAAACCAAATGGTATATTAATCCCACATCGTCTAGGAATTGAAGTGCTAGGAAATGGAATAGTATAAATTTTGGGGCTCCTTAGTGAACACCAGCTTTTTTGGTGTTGGACGCGCCTAAGTCACGCCTAGGTCGCCTAATCACCGCCATATGGCTCCTTAACTAAGACTTTTCATAGCTCCTTAATTTTTCAAGAAAGCTTTCTATTTAGTATATATTGAGAGGCCTTAGCATTTGAAAATCAAATGTGATATTAATCTCACATCGTCTAGAAATTGAAATGCTAGGAAATGTAGTAGTATATATTGAGAGGTCTTGGCATTTGAAAACCAAATTGGACATTAATCCCACATCGTCTAGGAATTGAAATGCTAGGAAATGGAGTAGTATTTATTGAGAGGCCTTAGCATTTGAAAACCAAATGGGATATTAATTCCACATCGTCTAGGAATTGAAATGCTAGAAAAATGAGTAGTATATATTGAGAGGCCTTAGCATAGTGCTAGGAAATGAAATAGTATAAATTTTGGGGCCTTTGCCTCCTTTGAGAACACCAGCTTTCTTGGCGTTGGGCGCGCCTAGTTCACGCCTGAGGCGTCAAGGTCACGCCTAGGGCGCCTAATCACCGCCAAATGACTCCTAAACTAAGACTTTTCATATATCCTTAATTTCTCAAGAAAACTTTTCATTTTCATTTTCCGCTGACAACCAGTTTTGGAATTGAAAACTTGGTCGATTTTGTCATTTCACATTTGTAAGATAGTGACTTGCTATAAAGAAAATGGGGAAAAATAAAAGAGATAGATGTGTGACGTGCTCTATGGAGAGCAACTTTTTCTATTATTTTTTTTTTTGAAATAATTTTTTATTCGTATGTTTAATGCACGAGTGTAGCACTAGTTAACTTAAATATTTGATGTAAAAGTTGAGAGACTAATTTATAAGAGTTTAGAAACTTGATGGGACACGCTAAATATTTCTAGCTTAAGCTTTTCTTAAAATAATTATTATGTAGAAATTACTTTTACTTTTATGCATTTTCTTTATAATAACAATTTAAAACACATTACTTAATACAATAATTCTATTTATCGGTCAAGTGAACAGCAATACACTTTTCAATCTTCGAAGTTTCTTTTCTAAATGAAAAAATAACAATAGTAACTATGGCTTGGAACATTATTACAAATTCTAAATTTGTGAGCTTTTCTCCTGAGGACATTATGGTCCATTGAGTTAATAAAAAATGAATTGGAAAGAAACGGGACATGTATATAATACATTGTCTAATAAATGAACATTCATTTATGACAAAGACTTATATGAGAACAAGAATATCCGTCTTATTTATGAGACGGATCGGATTCATGACCCATGACCCGTCCAACAAAGACTTATATGAGAACAAGAATATCCGTCTCATTCATGAGACGGGTCGGATTCATGACCCATGACCCGTCCAAATTTTTTTTTGCTCCAGGACCCATGGGTCCGATCCTGACACGTGGCAGCCTCTCATAGGCCCAAAAAAAAGTTTTTTTTTTTTTTAAATTTTGTTTTTTTTTTTCGGTTTGTGAAAAGTAATAGTTACTATAACATAATGTAATGATTGTATGCATATAAAGTAATAGTTTGTATACATTAAAGTAATACATATATACAGAAAAGTAATAGTGTTTTTCCCTATGTTTTCTTCGTTTGGCAAAAGTAATACTTATTATAACTAAAATGTAACAAACGTGTTATTTATATGTAATAGTATTTGCACATAATTGTAACACATATGTATAGATATCTATATGTTTTCAAACAATAAGTTACAATGAGTTCAAATTTATCATGATACATATAAAAGTATTACATTATCTATAGAAATATGTTACAATTTCATCTATCAAAGTGTTACATTTACTTGTATAAACTATTACATTCATATACATAAGTTATTACATTTCAAATGTAATACATATAGTTTGTATTACATTTGAAAAAATTGATAAAAACGAGCTTTTGTTTTTTTAAAACATGTATTACGTTTACTTATGAACAATGTTACTTTATATGTATACAGTCATTACATTAAGAGATGGTAACTATTACTTTTTCTAAACCACTGAAAAGCCGAAAAAATAATATAAAAACTAAAAAAAAGCAAAATAAAAAAATGGGCCTATGAGAGGCTGCCACATGTCAAGGTCGGACCCATGGGTTCTGGAGAAAAAAAATTGGCCTATAAAAGGCTGCCACGTGGCGGGTCATGTCTCATGGGTCATGGGTCGATCCGTCTCATGCATGAGACGGATCCCCTTGTTCTCACGGGAGACCACCTCTTTATTTATTAATTCTCATTTCAACAGTAATGAAATTTGTTTATACTACCTCTGCCTAGGTCCCAAAAGACCATTTTTTTTTTCAAATACTCCCTCCGTTTCAGGCGAAAAGCCACAAAATGAACCATACACGCAAATTAAGAAATGAATAAATATAATACAAAATATAGAAAAGAAGGTTGGATTAAGGGAAAATTAAGAAATTCAGGACAGTGAGCTTAGATTGTACTTTTCCCACCACAAATGCTAATCCTTGTGAAAATTTTGAATTTCCCAAAAAATTATCCTTACTTACATAACATAACAGAGTCCTCCTACTTACAGTTTCCATAAATAAAATTACAACCTTCTAAAAGGCTTAGTGAAAACAGATTGAAAACAGATTCAAAACAGATTCAAAAAACAATCTTCAAATCTTCAACCTTTAACCCCACAAAATGCAGCCCTCCAAGCATAAACCCAACTTGAGTGCTGATGAAAGGAATTTCATGGCTCAATGGTTCATTGAAGCTTTACAAGAGGAAAAGCTTCCAAAAGGCAAAATCCAAGAAGCAGCTTCAAGATTTCGGCTCCACCCCCGATCCGTCTACAAAGTCTGGACTCAAGTTAAGGATCAAAGGAGGAGAGGTATGCCCGTATCTCTATCATCAAAGAAAGTAGGAGTCACAAGGCAAAAAGTAGTCAAATTAGATGTTGAGAACACTACAAGAAAAACAGGTTTTAGCGATGGAAAAATTCGTCGCTAAAAGCCAAAAATCCGTCGCTATAGGCATTTAGCGACGGAAAAAATTTGTCGCTAAAACCCTTGTCACTAAATATTAACGACAGATTTTTGGACTGTCGTTAAATTAACAACGGATAATTCCGTCGCTAAAACTCAAAAATCCGTCGCTAAATGTTGAAGAGGAACGATAAAATTAATGTATTGGCGACATTAATAACGACGGATTTAACGACGGAAATTTCCGTCGCTAAAATTTATTACATATTTTACAAATTTTATTAATTTTTTTTAAAAAAAAAATCAATATTTTTTATTTTTGATATATAAAATTACCGACGGATATTTCCGTCGCTAATTTGATATTTTTTATTAAAAAAAAATTATATATATATATATATATATATATATATATATATATATATATATATATATTTGTTTTTGTTTTTTTTAAATATATATATATTTATTCTGAAATCAATCCCTCAACTTTTTTTATTTTCAAATCAGTCCCTTAAAATTTTTTATTCTCAAATCAATCACTTAACTTTTTTTATATTCAAATCAATCCTTACATTTTTCAAAACAATTAAACAAATGAAACACTTGCAGACTAGTCCCACCACTGAAAATATATACTCTAAAGAAAACTGTTGGTAGGACCAAGACAAATGGCATAAAGAATAATCGCATACAATAAAGCAAACCTGAAGCTACAGTGACTGCTACACTATCCAGAACATCAAACGAAATTAGACTCAATGACACTAATGAAGCACTGTTAATAACAAAAACCAGTTAAACTTTGGTAAAGAATATATCCAGTTAATATCCTTGGAATTGTGTCAATAACGACCATTATACCCATGCCCCTAACACACGAACAAGTGTATCATGAAAGCACTATTCAGAACCAAGTATCACAAGAAGGCTGGGTTGAGTTCAATTGGTCTTAAACTCCATTTCACGTAGTATCATTAACATCAACTCCATCACCGATCATATGACAAAAAGTGGCAGTTTCTGTCCTTCTGAACCTAACCAATTATGCGTTAATTTTAGGTCAAAGAAGACGAAGGGAGAAAGAGATCGCAATAGGCTAGGCCGATGACCTGCGGAGGAAGAATCACAAACTGGGAAGAAGACGGCGTTGGGGTGGCCGTTGCCGTCGCCGGAGACGATGAAGGGGAGTGGCGTGGGTTGGGGAAAGAAAAGATGAGGAAGGCAGCCATAGATTATTCGAGGGGGAGAGTCGAATTGAGGGGGAAAGGGAGGGGTGAGATTCCGGAGACGATGATGAAGGGTAGTGTTTTTCCGTTGCCGGTGACTGATTATTAGAGGTCTGTGGGCTTGAGAGATAGAGAGAGAGAGAGAGAGAGAGAGAGAGAGAGAGAGAGAGAGAGAGAGAGAGAGAGAGAGAGAGAGATTGAGGAGAAAGGGTTTTGTTTTTGGAAGAAAATAAGATGGATATGGTTTTGTTTTGTGAGAGGATTGAGAGTATGTGAGTAAGGAATTTGGACCATTAATTTAATATGAATGGATGGTTGAGATGGTGATCCAAGTGAAGATGGATATGGTTTTGTTTTGTGAGAGGATTGAGAGTGTGTGAGTAGGGATTTTGGACCATTGATTTAATATGAATGGATGGTTGAGATGGTGATCCAAGTGAAATAGTTTGTTAAAATGTGAGCCATTGGATTTAACTTAAATGTGTTATTATAAATGGTTAAGATCTATCCATGTGAAAGTAATAAATGATAATAATGATACTTAGTTTTTTTTTGAAAAAATATTTAATTCATTTAAAATCTAATAAAATTATTTAAAAATAATAATTGTATAATAGTAAATGTAAATGCTTAATAATAATTAGTAATAACATAATAATAATTGATATAAAAAATAATTAATATTAATAATAATTTAAACTATAAAATAATATTATGCCTTATATCAATAATAATAATATTTATTACCAATAATATTTATTAATAAATTATTAATTATATAATTGATTAATTAATTAATATTAATAATAGTACTAATAATAATTAGTAATTTTTATTATTTTTTATTGACTAAGAAAAAATATTTTAGACTTTTTTTATTACTGAAATTTACAAAAATTTATCTAAAATATTTATATGCTTTTATTTGATTTACCCAAAATTTTAGTTAAAGTAGTATGTCTAATATCAATTGTTTTAAATAATTTTTTTTAAATAATTTTTTTGAAAAAGACTTTCTTACTAAAAAAAAGTCTAAAACATTTATCTCTTTAAAAAAAAAATTAAAAAAATAATTATACTTTTAAAATATTAATAATACTTATTAATATACCCTCAAACCCTAAACCTCATATACCATAAACCCTAAATCTCATATACCCTACACCCTATACCCTAAACCCTAAACCCTAAATCTCATATATCCTAAACCATAAACCTCATATATACCCTATAACCTATATCATATACCCTATATCCTATACCCTATATCCTATACCAGTATAGGGTATAGGGTATACCCTATAGGGTGTACCCTATAGGGTATAGGGTATATCCTATAGGGTATAGGGTATGGGGTATACCCTATAGAGTATGGGGTATACCCTATACCATATACCTTATGCCCTATAGGGTATACCCTATACCCTATACCCTATAGCCTATACCCTATACCCTATAGGGTATAGGATATAGGGTATATGCAGTTTTCTTGTAGTGGAAGATGAAAAAAAAAATAGAGTTTGAGGATAGAAATACAATTCGAAAATTAGGTCAAGCTTTGGGGATTAGTAAAAGCACAGTTGGGCGATGGAAAAAGGAGGGTGTGATCAAGGCACATACAAATGCTATTAAACCATCATTAACTGATGTAAATTTTCTGCAAAGGTTAAAATTTTGCCTTGCTGCCCTCAGATATGATGTAGAAGAAGAAACTCCAATTTTCAAACAAATGGACAATGTTATTCATGCAAATGAGAAGTGGTTTCTCACGACAAAATGCAAAAAAAGGTGTTAAATTATCCCAGGTGAAGTAGAGCCATACAATTCATGCCAAAGCAAGAGATTTATCATCAAAGTAATGTTCTTTTGTTGTGTAAGTAGGCCACTTTATGATAGTAATGGAGTGTTGCTATTTTATGGTAAATTAGGCATGTGGTCCTTCACAAAAATAGAGCCAGCAAAAAGAAACAGTAGGAATAGGGCAGCAGGTACAATGGTGACCAAGCCCTTAGAATCAATCAACAAGCAAGTGACAAAGGAATTGCTGATCAATCAAGTAAGTTTTCAAGACCAAGGCAAAAATCTGTTCTTATCATCATAGACACACCAAGACCAAGGCAAAAATCTGTTCTTATCATCATAGAAATAATGCATTTAGTCTCACTGAATATTGCAGGTAATCCCTGCAATCAAGGCAAAGTGGCCACCAAATGCAAGTAAACACATCATTATTCAATGGGATAATGCACCACCACATATCAAGAACAATGACCCAGATTTTAGGCGCGAAGATCGAGATGGTTTTGACATACAACTTCAATTTCACATGCACCCAACTCTCCGGATACAAACATCAATGATCTAGGGTGGTTTGCTTCATCGATGCAGCTTAAAACGAGAGTTCTAACAAAAGTGTTGATGAGCTAGTTAAGGCGGTCTTAACACCTATGCAGAATTATCGAGAGAAGAAACTTGATAAATTGTTCCTTTCATTGCAAAATGTGATGATATCTATGATGACAAATGAGAGGCCATAACAACTACAAATTGCCTCATCTTGGGAAGGACAAATTGGAAAGAGATGGGAAACTCAGAAGAAACTTGAAAGTGGACATCAAACTAGTAAGAGAATGCATTCAGTACTTGCAACAAATTGGTATCAAAGATGGTTTTGAAGGCATAGTGGCACAATTGAAAGAACAGCTTCTTCTTTGACTCAAAGAAAATTATCAAGCAACTTTTGGATTTTTGGTTTAGTGGGGTAATTTTAACTCTCAGTTTTTGTTCATCCTCGAGTTCCCACTTTTGTAAAGTCTCAATGCTTCCATAATAAGGAAAGCTCATCATAGACTTAGTGTTATGTACCAAAAAACTCTTTTCTATTTAGCTTACTCATGCACCATTTCACCAGTTCAAAACCAGACCAAGACCAAGTGTAAAACAAGTAACCTCACAAATCTGTTCTTATCATAGTCTCAGTTTTTATCATCATAGACACACCAAAACCAAGGCAAAAATCTGTTCTTATCAAAATGAACCAAGTAACATCAAGAACTAATAGTATCATAATCTGAGTTTTTATCATCACAGAGCACATAATAGACAAGGCAAAATCTGTTTTTATCAAAATTGACCAAATAGCATCAAAATCATAGAGATTCATATAGCCACATTTCATCATTTCACACAATAACACATTCCCAAAGCCCAACTGAAAATTAAGAAATTCATAGCCAACAAGTAAAAAAAAACATAACCTCGGTCACGCCGTTTTCAATGTGTTGAGCTTCGTAAGAAGTTTCTTCGCATTTTGAAGCAGTGTACAAATAACCAAGGAAGGAACAATTCCATTAACTTCGTGTATGATAGCTTCGGGTCCTTTGATATAGGCTTAGAACTGTCGAAGGAGATGGCGACGAACCTTCACAAACCCTAAAGTTAAAGTTAGGGTTTCGCTCCAAAAAGTCACGAACCTTCACAAATTCTTCATTGTGTTGCTCATGCTCCCTCATGAAAGCCTCAAGAGAGTCATCCGACAACGGATAACCATTGACGCCGTTTTCAGATTCAGATGACCCCAACTTCGATTCCTCACAAACGGTATCACAATCATTTGGTGACTCACAATATTTTGTCCAAATCGCCTCCGCTGACCACTTGGCATAGCAATATGCCTGATATGGGTCAATCGATGGCGATGGCGACGAATTGAAAGCCAGATTTTCCGATTCACTGAAAGATATGGACAGTGGAAACGGAAAATTAGGCTGGTGAGAAGGAGAGACTGAATCGTTGTAGGTGGGAGAAGGATTTTGTGATGACGGAGAGTCCATCACTTAGAGATGAAGAATGGCGATTTAGGGTTCTTGGTTGAACGGTTGTTGATAAGAACGATGAATGAGAAAAAAGAGGGGAGTGTAATTGGGTTAGTGTAATTGGGTTGGGTTAGATTAATTGGGTTGGGTTAGTTTAAGTTAATGGGCTCATTAAGAAATGTAATTAAATGGGTTAAGGTTAATTGAGTGGGGTATGATGAGTATAATAATATTAAAAAAATTTCTTTTTGGGACTGTGCCTTTTTAAATGGGACGCCCAAAAAGGAAATTTGTGGCTTTTCGGCCGGGACGGAGGGAGTATGCTTTTTATTCAGTAAATTTGATTTTTTTTTTAATTATTTATTTTGGAACGTTGTACATCATTGGTCAATGATGTGTTTTCGGTTTCAATGGATTTTTCTTTTGACTAATCTTACTTTGTGGCTCAAATTGGAAATTCTCGAAAAAATTGATTGGCGACTTGTTATCGATTCTGATGCTTCAAGAAGTCATGTGTTAAAAACAATATATTTCATAGGGGGATTTTTTTGAATGCTCAGATCGGGCAGTGTCCAAATTTTATTTGGAGGAGCATATGCACATTCCAATATATTGTTTGGTATGATACGATCATGGAGTGCTTATTTCTACGTGTCCGAGTTTAATCAAAGGATACATTGGCATACATAGGTCTTTGTCCTCATCATCGCAGGCTATTAGCGAGTTCGGCCATGTCATTTTCGCTTGTAAGATTTTATTAGTTTTGAACTCAATAACTTTTTCTGTAGTTTGTGTTGTTAAACGAAACGCAAATGAAACGGTTGATTGTGTTTCAAGGATTTCATAATTGTATATTATGGAATGAGTCTCCGATATTTGGGTAAGACCATTTCCTTTTGGTATATGAATGCAATGATTCTCTTTGTCCGATAAAAAAAGAAAAAAAAAAAAAAAAAGAAATGCCCAGCAAGGAAGCGACTCCTTTGCACTTTGCTGAAAGGATCTTCTAGTTAACGTGTTGAAAAAACATACATGAGGTTAGAGAAATCTCAACGTCATTGACCCACATGTCTCTTTCATATATTGACTTGACTCACATTTTTTCTTTTTGTAGAGTTTGGCATGACATATTCATATTCTTTGGTTATAATTAAACTTAAAATACTTGTCATATTCGATCCCAGAATTATCATGGATCTCTTGCTTTTCTT
This sequence comes from Adenophora triphylla var. japonica, assembly GCA_022495995.1. NCBI lineage: Eukaryota > Viridiplantae > Streptophyta > Magnoliopsida > Asterales > Campanulaceae > Adenophora > Adenophora triphylla. The sequence goes on along the minus strand of JAFEMH010001751.1, from coordinate 113,348 downwards.
CCTTGTTTTTTCATCTTTGTTCCTAACTTCATCTTGCTCGGCTTTGGAGAGAGGCTCTTTTCTCTCTGTCGAGAAAGCTGGCGATGTTTTGATCTCACCAAATGAAGTTTTTACGGCCGGGTTTCATCCAGTAGGTGGAAATGCTTATATCTTTTCCATATGGCTTACCAAATCAAACGGGCCCACGATTATTTGGATGGCAAACCGAGATCAACCCGTTAACGGAAAAGGCTCAAAGATTATGCTGATGGACAATGGAAATCTAATCTTGAAGGATGCTGGCTTGGCAATCATTTGGGCAACGAGCACTACTTCAGATTCCTCGGTACAACTTAGTCTTAGTAATGATGGAAATCTTGTGCTGAGTAATATGAATGGTGATGCACTTTGGCAAAGCTTCAATTTTCCTACCAATACCCTTCTTCCTCGACAACCACTCACTCGACATACAAGCCTTGTCTCTTCAAGAAGCGAAACCAACTACTCATCAGGTTTCTATAAGCTCTTTTTTGACAATAATAATGTTCTTAGTCTTCTCTATGAGGGTCCTGATGTCTCCAGCATCTACTGGCCGGACCCGTGGCTCTTGGCTTGGGATTCGGGTAGGTCGACTTATAATAGTACTAAGATAGCGGTTTTTGATTCTTCCGGACATTTTAGATCCTCGGATAATGTGGATTTCTTATCAGTTGATTTTGGTTTGGGGCCCCAAAGAAGGTTGACACTGGATGTTGACGGCGCCCTTCGGTTATATAGCCTAAATGAGAGGACTGGAAATTGGATCGTAACTTGGCAAGCTATGGCTGATCCTTGCAGAGTCCATGGAATATGTGGGCCCAACAGTATATGTAGCTATGCTTCTCGTGTAGGAAGGGAATGTTCTTGTGTTCCTGGATACAAGATAAAGAATTCTAAAGACTGGTCCTTTGGGTGTGAATTAGACTCTGAATTTTCTGGGGATGAGCATGAGGTCAGTTATGTCTCTGTGAGTTATGTAGAATTCTATGGGTATGAATATGATGTCTTCAGAAACTCCACCTTAGAAATATGCAAGGCTAGATGTTTGCAGTCATCCATATGCAAAGGCTTCTTGTTCAAGTTTGAAAATGGTTTATATAATTGCTATGCCAAATCACTTTTGCTCAATGGGAAACGTTCTCCTAACTTGTTAGGGATTCTGTATGCCAAAATTAACGTGCCCAAAAAAGGTGGGTTTCCATTATTTATGCCTGTCAAACAAGTCAATCTGAGCTGCCTCGAAAAATCTAGGATAGTGCTACACAGAACATACAAAATTAAGGGAAAAAATAAGTACTTGATCCTACTGGTTTGGCTCGCTGTGATAATAGCGGGGATTGAAATAATGTGTGTAGCTCTTGTGTTATGGTTTATGTTTAGGCCCCGAAAGAATGATGCTTATGCAGCTATGCATGGTTATCTGCTTGCGGCAACTGGATTTAGAAACTACACTTATGCAGAGCTTAAAAAGGCGACACAATGTTTCACTGAAGAGATTGGTAGGGGAGGTAGTGGTGTGGTTTATAAAGGGGTTTTATCTGATCGTAGAGTTGCTGCTATCAAGAAACTCAACAAAGCAAACCAAGGGGAAGCGGAGTTCCTTGCGGAGGTAAGCATCATCGGGAGAATTAACCACATGAATTTGATAGAAAATTGGGGATATTGTGTGGATAGAAAGCACAGAATGTTAGTATACGAGTACATGGAAAATGGTTCCTTAGCAGAAAATTTTTACTCCAATAGACTGGATTGGCAGAAGAGGTTTGATATTGCTCTGGGTAGTGCAAAAGGCCTGGCTTATCTGCATGAAGAGTGCTTGGAGTGGGTCCTACATTGTGATATTAAGCCAGAGAATATACTCTTGGATTGTAACTACCAGCCAAAGATTGCGGATTTTGGCTTGTCGAAGCTGGTAGACAGAACTGTTGGGTACAATTCGAGCTTCTCAAGGATGAGGGGAACAAGAGGATACATGGCTCCTGAGTGGGTTTTCAGTCTCCCCATTACTTCCAAAGTTGATGTTTATAGCTATGGAATTGTTGTACTGGAGATGATAACTGGAAGGAGCCCAACAGATGACAGTTACAGTGACGCTAGTGGAGGATTGGCAAGTTGGGTGAGGGAGAAGATGCATGGAGATGGTGCGAAAGAAACTCTGATGGATCAAATATCAGACCCCAATATGGGTGGAAAATATGATTTAAACAAGATTGAAATACTGGTCAGAGTGGCGCTACAATGTGCTGAGGAAGACAAAGATGCAAGACCTACTATGAGCCAAGTTGTGGAGATGCTTGTGCACGATGAAATGTGGAGTACCAAGTAAGTATTGTCATTGTTTCCTAAATCAACTCTAGCTATGATTCTCCTAGATTTAGTAATTGATTTGTGCTCAAATTACTTCCTTAGAATTGTATAAATAGGACCTTATTATTATCAATAAAGTTGAGATGTATTCTTCAAATAATTATCCAATCTAACATGGTATCAAGAGCTTAGATTACCAAATTTTTTTTTTTTCTGTTCCATGGCTGCCGAAGCAACCATATACCTCACCAATACGCCCGAACCAACCAAACCCCTTATTGCCATCTCCCTCTCTCACATCCTCAAACTTACACCAACAAATTACATTGCTTGGAAGATCCAATTAGAAGCCACCTTATTTGGCCATGGCCTTTACCAATACATAGATGGAACCCTAACTGCTCCTTCCCAAACCACCACCGCTGTCATAAACGCCTCCTCCAAAACAACCACCACCACAACCCAAACAACCCCTCCTGCCACACCTCCTATCCCGCCAACTCAAACCCAAACAACCGTTTCCAACCCTGCCTATGAGACTTGGTTCCGGCAAGACAAATTATTACTTAGTACCTTGGTAGGCACAATCTCACCCTCTCTTGTTCCTCTCATAACTCAATGCTCCACAACCATTGAATGTTGGCGTGTCCTAGCCAAAACATATGCCAACCCATCCAAAAAGTGCAATACTGTAAGCACGCCCTCTTCCACGCATCCAAGGTGCAATTATCGAAATAACCTATAGATCCATAAAACTCAGTTTAACCAATTTCAATGATATCATCAGTATTGTCACCATCATGGCAACTAATATTGAATTTTGGCTCACACCCCCATAAGACCAATCCGTATAATTCTTTATCTTGTAGCCTGGTAGGCAAGAGCATTTCCTGCCAACTGTGTGGTTGTAAGTGCAAAGACTGTTCTGCCTACAAACTCCATGGATCTTGCAGGGCTCAGAACTGTGTTCCATGAAGGCTTCCAGGTCTTGGTCTCGAGCTGCAGGCTGTAAACTCTGATATTACCGTCAGAGTCAAGGGTGAGTCTCCTTTGAGGACCTACCCCAAAAACTACCGTACGGAAATGAAAATTGTCAGAGGATTCGAACCAGCATGAGGAATCAAGCAGCGTTTTCCTACTGTTATTGTAAGCCGTTCTGCCTGCTTCCCATGAATTCAACCAAGGGTCTGGCCAGAAAACGCTTGTTATTCCGGGGCCACTAAAAATCAGGCGAAGGACATTATCGTTGTCGAAGTAGAGCTTGTAAAAGCAAGAAGAAAAGTTAGTCGAACTTCTTGAAGAAACAAGAGGAGTGTCTCCAGTAAGCGGTTGGTCTTTGCCAAATAATTTCCCCTTCATCATTAACAAGAACAAGGTTACCATTGTTATTGAGCTGCAGCTGCAAATTAGAGGAGCTGTTTGATTCAGTCTGTGTAGACCAAACAGCTGACTGACCTGCATCTGTCAAAATAAGGTTACCGGATTCTTGCAACCACATTTTTGACCGTTTCCCGTTAACAGGTACATATCTGTTGGTCATCCAGACTCTGACACATCATAGTCATCCCACATAAGACTCAAAAAATCACAAGGAAAATAGAAAGCAAAAGGTACATACAAATTTCAGATATATGTTAATAGGTGCCCAGTTGACACTTTCTATAAATTTTTTGTTGCATGATTAAAATTCGCTAGGTGTAATATGGCTACAATAACATACAACCAAGAATCCCCCAATCAGAATCGGGTAGAATTTGAATTCATAAAATGTGATGCATTTTGGGCCTAAAACGAGAGACTTGCGTTCGACAAACAACTGTATATATCTACCTAAAGCCCTGCATTAACCAGAAGTATGTACATGTTTCAAGTTCAATCCCCTTCTTACTCTGTGCTTGTATCAAATTCTTCAGGTTTCTGGTAGGTAGAAAGGAAGAAAACACTCTGCTTCTTCTGCAAGAACCTGCATAGTAAAAATGGTTATTTAGATTACTCACCTCATTACTAAACGATCAACTACTTACTCCATATGTCCTTTTTTTAAAAAAAAAAAAAAAAAAAAGAAAAATTTATTCATATACAAATGTTAGGTTACTAAAGTGACCTTACATATTAAACCCGCCATCCCTAAATGAATGTTTATTATTGCAAAAGTTAAGAGCCACAATGAAAGTCAAATTTTTGGTGAAATTATGCAGCTCTTCCTTGTTATTTTTAAATTGCCATTTCCACTTGTACTTAAGATGTCCTTTTGATTGTGCTGACTAGGGCCTCTGACTAAGTCCTTCAAAGTCAAGAAAGTACATTCAATTAGGGACAAGAGACAGAGGGAGTAAACTTTTTAGGGCCCTTTTGATTGTGCTGAATAGGGCCTCTGAATGGCCAAAGTGCTGCCTCTATCAGCACATTAGTCATCCAGCAAGTTGGTAGTTACTTCATGTTGGCTCAAAATATTTCTTAGTAATTCAGCCTCAAATTTGGTGTTGGGCAGACCCCTCTGGCTTGCCTTTTATGTTGGGTCAAAGAGAATTCGCAGAAGAAGAACCAACTTATTGCTAAAGAAAATTTTATAAAATGCCAAAGTGATATCATCACAGAAAAAAAATGAGGATCTTACTTCAAGAAGTCCTTTAATTTCTCCTGCAAGTCACTCGACGCCTGTTCTTCAATATTGGCATAAGACAATATCTCGGGCAGTTTAACTGCAATATGAAATAACAATTACATGACAACTGAATCTACTTCTAGGTTTTCTACTCCCTCCATCCCGAAATGATCTTCCCCCTTTGTTGTTATTAACACATGAAGATACTTTGAGCAATAATTTTAAGTTGATTTAATATCCTATTGAAATTTAAAACTTATTATCGATACACCATTATAAATACTATCATTAACAATTGTTAGATGTTCGGTCGGTTAATAAAACCAATTAAAATTATTGTTCAAAATACCTTCTTGTTGACGAAAAAAGTAGGAAGATCATTTTGGGACAAAGGGAGTATTATAGAAGCTTATTTCAAAATTAGATCATCTATGAAAATAAAGGAAGCATTCTCAACAAACTAACAAGATTATTAACAATGAACAAATCAGAGCATACCAAAGAGCCGTAATAGATGTTCAGCTCCATATACAAGTGAAGGAGCTTCATTTTCTCCAACTGCCTCTTGGTACTGTTCACGCTCACTTTTGTACAGAAGCATTGCAGGCAATGCTTTGTCAAAGTAACAGCGCAGACCGCTCAATATTTCTGCAACTGAATCAGCTATCCTACATCACAAGTCAACATTGGAATTTAGACTGCATTATTGTCAGATTGACACAAGTACATTGCATGAAGTAGACTACAACAAGAAATCTATCATAAGCTAACAATTCTCTTCTACTGTTAAGGTTTTGTAAATATTTTCTTAAATTCTCAACTTATAACTATGAAATGTAGAAAACTAGAGAGCAAGGAAAATGTAATTTTAAATATAAGGAGACCATTCTTCAATCTTAGCATAACATTGCATGCTGATAAATCGGATATCACAAAAAAAGAAATAGATAAATGAATTTAAAACCCAGGTACAAGTAAAAATAGTGGCTCTTACATCCCGTCTTTATTTGACCGATATTGAAGATACTTCTTCAGTATCTCATCAACATTTGGGGAACGCGGAAGTTTAACAAGCTGCACAAAGAATCACAATTATTTAGTAAAAAAGTCAAGATAAACAAATTCATAGATAACTTTTTTGTTATATATATAAAAAAACTAATGGGACAACCTAGAAATAAATTATAGTGACACTTGCAATAAATAAGAACATCGCCATGCAGTTCCAAACCGAAGCAAAACAAACTGCTATCTATAACTTGAACCACGAGATTCGCATGCCAGATTTGTTTTTCCCATTGATCCAAAAAAAATAAAAAAATACTCCCTTCGTCCCACATCAATGAGGACCAAATTTTTTAGCACGTTGATTAAGAAAAAGTAAAGTAGGAGAGAGAATGAGTGGGAGGAATAGTATAAAAATTTGCCATTTTGGGCAGGCCTCATTAAGGTGGGACGGAAGAAATATTTCTTAAGATTAAAAGTAAAAATTTGAAGAAAAAGCAGAAGATAAGAGAGAATACAGAGGATATGATAAAACTCAAGAACCCAAACACTTCTGCAACAAATGTGGGTTAACCCAACAATCTCTCTCTAACAACCTGCTCTGAATTCTGATACCGATGTGGAATTACCAACTCATTTAAACTCAATCTGTGGGGGATGGGCACAACAATGTGCATTAATTTAACAGATTTTTAATGACAAGGGAACCATCAATAACAATAATATAAGAACTTAACGTCACAAGTTTGACACTATCAACTCTACAGCACACCAGTCTTTGGAGCTAATGATCATAAGAATCTGCCCATACTGGAGGAACTTTTAAATATTCTGGCCAACTGAAATCGTCAAAGAAAAGAGGTAGGAAACAATGCAGAAAGTGTAAAAGTAAATAAAAGTTGAAAGCTAAGAAGAAAAGATGATAATAAATAGGCGAAAAAGGAAATAAATAAAAACAATTTAAGAATATAATTACAAGTCAAACCCCATCATCGACATGAATTTTCGCGGCTGACTGAACAATGAATAAGGAAAATTACTGCAGTTGCACGTATGGTCAACTGTGTAGAACATGGAGAATTACCTTGCCAAAACGGGTAACAAATTCACAATCATCCAACAGTTGCTTTTTCAATGGAGGAGGTATCTGGATACTCATCAGCTTTTCCAATGCTGCATTTCTCTTCATTGAAAAAAAAAAAAAATCAGTAAAAATTAAGAAACCACCAAACGGGGAAAGGGGGGAAGAATTGGATTGTATGGAACTCTCATCAATTCTATAATAGGTACGAATCAGATAACAACCACCTATATGTGCCATGAATCATGATACTACCAGATTCAGATGCAAACAAAATTAGAAGATATTAATACCCACTGAATAAAATGTGTCTCAAGTTTCTTCAAGGACAATAAAAAAAAAAAAGTAAAAAAAAAGTGTACTTTTGACTAACATACCCTATCAGTGACTAAAAAGACAATGCATATTGCTGGAAAGTTGCAAGGAGAAATTATCAATCCTAACCCCTAGGTGCACTATAAGAAATCCAGCTTTGCTCTTAGAGAACGTTAAATAACAACATGAAAGACAGCACATGTTCATCCGGTTGTTGCACAATTAACATCCTATTTAATAATTTGAAACATAAATTAAACAAGCGACCATCAATATCAAGATAATGACTGGTATCAAAATCTTCAATAATACTCGCACTCAATATTAGATGCACAACCAAACACAAACTGAAAATCGAAATGCACAAAATATGAGTATAAAGGCCCAAAGTTTCAGAAGAAACATAGATAATACGAAAACTATATCAACCAAAATAATACCTTGGTCACAATTTTCCTCTTCTTGCCTCTTGCCACTGCCAAGCATCAACTTAAAAGAGTGAGAACAGTCTGAATTTAAAAAATAAAAATAAAATTACACTATATTGCACATTGGAGGTGCTACGTCTCGATGTAACAATTGCAGACAATAGTCGAAACCTAAGTTAAGGAGAGACAGAAACTTGCAGCACATTACACGTTTGATAGTCCAGAGTTTGTGGATTATCTACATAGATTAAGCTCTTCAAAGAACATCATGGCTATAGTGTCCTACAATAATTCTTAAAGACAGTTATCTTAATAGAATTTTTATGAAAATCAAAACTGACCCTCAAACAGATGCATGCAAAGAGACAAACGCTCTTACTCCAGTCAAAGAAAAATAAAAAGCTAATATTCACTTTATCAGCAAACTATAACAGTATTAAAGATCGAACCAGTTGAACTTTTTGGTTTGGCTTCTGATACACGAGCCATTTTCTCCCCGCCATACTTAAGTTTGAGAGCCTTCTGTTCTTGGATATTCTCCTCGGTATATTTCTTCATGCGATCCATACCTACCCACTCATCCCAACTGTTAAAAACAGAAGTTAAATAATCAATTTTGTGCTCGAAAAAGTTTGTAATTAAATGTAGGATTTATGGGCAATGACTTGGAATTAAACTTCATGCAACTGCCCTCCGGGAGTTCTGAACTGATAATACAGACTTTTCAATCCAAGTTTGTCTATGAAGAAAGGATGCCAAGTGAATCCTAGTCTTGGGGAGGGTATCAGCGTCAAAAAAAATTTCCCTCGTGAATGGCTAATCTGTAGGGCCTGCAAGTCTGTAACTGCTACAAGGTCTCATTATTGGAACCCATGGTTATTGATACAAATTCATTAGTTTGGAAAAAAAATCTGTACTTAGTTACTTTAAAAGAATGTTTTTTTATAAGAACTTTAAAAAATGTTGTCAAGCAACCAACTTATCTAAACATTCAATACTCCCTCCGTCCCATAATAAATCTCGCATTTGACTTGTTAACATTTTTAAGGAGTTTAAGGAATGTGATTTACTTTGTACATTGCTTGTACAATGGTAAAACTGCCCTAGGACACTTTCCTTTATTAGAAATGCGACATTTATTTTGGGTGGACCAAAATAGAAAGTGCGACATTTATCATGGGATGGAGGAAATATATTACATCATTACCACTCCCCCTCACGGGGATACGTAGGAGGCGCACTTCGTTGTACATTAATTTTAGGATGAGTTCCGGCATACTTAGAGAGGTGCACTTGTTTGTACAGCCCCAATACAGTCCCATAATAAGTGTCGCAATTGACTTGTCAAACTTTTCAAGAAATGTGCTTTCTTATTTTATAATGCTTGTTGGTATCATTGCACTAAGACTATTTCCTAATTTAGAAATGCTCACTTATTTTGGAATGGGCCAAAAGGAAAACGTGACTATTTTTATGGGATGATGGATGGAATATTATTTTTGGAATAAATGCATGAGTTAGTATTCAAACTCTTGTCCTTACCAAACTATGAGCCCTGATACCCCATGTTAAGGTAACAACGTCTAAAAGCTTAAGTTATTAGAGAACCCCAACAATGTATATCAACTTATGTTTCTATTTAACAAATGCAACTTCCATAGTTTGGATGTGTCTGTACATATTGAAGTAGTAGACTGTAAGTGTCCTTTCGTATCACAGTCACCGATCAAGTAAGGACTTGCAGGTAGTTCGCAACACCATACGCCTTTTATTCATGAACATGTGAATACTCCTTGCAATGATTAATTTGGTTGATAGTTTTCTGACATTGGTAATATAACTAACGGGCTAATGGATTTTCTACATGTGCGACACTGAAAAGCTGCCTCAAGTGTTAGGAAAATATATCAACTACCCAACAAAGTGCATAAAAAGCAATGTAAACAAAAAGAACTTGGAAAGCGAATGAAGAGAAAATTCTTTACGAACCACCTTCCTTTGCCATAGCACGTAAAATAAGATTTACTCACCTTTTGTTCCAACCCTGCAAAATTAGAGAGCAAGTCCACATGTCAACCCAGGAATACAATAGCTCATTATAGGCAAAATAATAGACTTAAAATTACATAAATATTCTGACACCATATACAAGGAATCAGTACTTGTCCCTACAAGTTTGATGAAGAGAAAATCAAAAGAAAACAAGAAAGATGGTTTCACAAAGCTATACTTACAAGATAATGGACATAAAACCTCCATTCCTTCTTTCCAAATTCTACTTTTAGCACCTTGCAATAGGAATCAAGCATTATAAAAAGTAAGGACAAACATGTAGATTAAGCAATAAATGTTTGGAATAACCAAAGGATGAAGAATCAAGCATATCAAAGTTGCGAACAATATGCAAAAAGAGAATTAAGAAATAAATGTAGGGAATTACCAAATGATCACGTATCAACCATGCCATCAACTTATAATACCAAACAAAATTTGAAAATGGATAATTCCTATTACCTTGCAAATCATATAGATCATCATTGTTATACCATAATTAGTTTCTGAACAAGCATACTTAGCTTTGACATATAGAGAGAACTATCCCTAATGTTTCATCAAGGATCTTGTTAATATTTATTATCAAACTTGTGCCACCCAAAGCATCATCATTATACCTTAACTAGTTGCTAACGCACATGATTCATTGATGACTATTCTACAGTAAGTAGTTGCTAAGGACGCACTTCATTGATGATTGTTATTGCTTCATTGATGATTGTTTTAGTATCTTAAGTAGTTTCCAAAAGCACATACTTGACTATTATGAACTATAAGGTGATTGGGTGGAACATCAAATTAAAGAGCTTGAGAATTGTCTAAAATAGAAGTGCTACCTATTTTATAAGCACCTATCTCCTCAACCAATCAACCCGATCTAGCATTTACACACGAGCTTTCAAAATAATCTACACAAATTTCCACGGAATTCCAGAGCAAACTAGGGGACCACAAACTATTACAGAAAATTTTAGAATTTATAAGTTAAGCTCCATGCACTGCCAACCATTTTGACTCAATCTCCCATGGCCATCCAACTAACACCTATAGTAAGCCTCTAACAGTGTGGATTTGACAATAGGCTATTGCCCTATATCTTATTACCTGATTTAAACATTAACTGAAATTGTTACTTGCAAGCTTGATCCTTTTGAGGTTATACGGAGGTCAGACCAAACAACAAAAAACAATTTATTACCACTCTACGAGTTTTAGCTTGGGGCGACGACTATAGACCCTTTATAGATGATAAATGTACATTTGACTTCAACCAAGCCTGCCATTGCTGCAGCCCAAGGACATCACAGTTGTACACATGTTCAGTTATACGAAAACTGAAATTAGATCGAGGTGATACACTTGAATCACCAAAAAAGTTCACTTATATCACCAGAACTCCACATAAAGGCTTCTTTTTTTGACAGTCTTTTCGTTTTGCTTTTTTATTTCTTTTTTGAGGGAATTGATTAGGTATTAAATGAAGCTTCATATAGTTTCTAGCCTCTAAATAAATTATTCCCTCTGCCCCGAAATGACATTTTAAAGCAATTTAGTAGCAAGTACATGAATACTTGTATTATCATCCTTATACCTCCATATACTTATAACAAAGAAGTACAAATTGAAAACTTATAATCCCTCCGTACCCCAAAAAATGGTCCTACCTTAACTTTAATGGTCATCTCGGCCGAACTTCAACCAAGGCCTTGTGAAATAAAAATTTCCCATGAAATTATAAAAATATAATTGATAGTAATTTTATTAGGTGGTTATCAATAAAAAATGTAATTATTTTTTTTTCATAATATTTTTTTCAAAGTTTGACAGAAACCAAAGCAGGACAATTTTTATTTATTTTTTCGGATGGAGGGGGTATTATTAGGTTGATTATATTATGTTTCCTTCAAATGAATAAAAATGGACAATCATTTTGGCGGTGAGGGAGAAAAAATGTTGCTATTCGTAGTTCTTACTCCCATCTGTCCCTAAATAAATCTAGGTTTGAAAAAATAATTGACCCAAAATGAATGTCATTTTTGTAAAAATCTGTCTTAAATGTTTATTTTTTTTATCAATTTTATTTCACTATTCATTTTACTCCCGATTATTTAAGCATCCTTGCCATTAAATTGAATAAAAGTAAGTTTTTTTTCGGAATTTTATGAAATTTTGACTATCATTAATGTAGTTGATGCTACCATGGGAAATCTTTGGTTGCACAGGAACTGAGCTAACTTGGACACTCCGGCTGCTTCCTTACTTGGTTGATCGCCTACACACAAGGAACAAGGTAAACTAGGCGGGGTGACTCCGGCGTACCCCTCCGGCGTGAGAGTAAGGTTAGATGAACAAGGAAGGTGGTAAACAATGAAGAACTTAGAGAGAGAATGCGGAGAGAGAGTGAACATACCCGTGCACGATGAACACTATTCACCTTTTATATCCACTAAACCCCCATGTGCCTTGCACGTAGGGACACTGTCAATCATCCAATGGAATTGATCTCAACCAACCTCAACTTAGTGGGATTTCACTATTCACCTTGTCACATCGGTCACACATCACAAGTACTTAGGGTTAGGGGACGTGGCGACAATCGGCGTGCCATCCTGGTAATGCCACCGAGTTCCTTGTCGGACAGGCGACAAGGCGATTATGGGCGACATCAGCTTTGTCGTGTCGCCACGACCTGCAGCTCCATGCGAGCAACGTACTCGTCTTACTCGTGAGGCGAGCATGAGCTCGGCCGTGTCTTTCGCATAGCCCCATTGCCCCTAAAATCGGTATCCCCACGTCCCTTCTCGTAGGGGTCTAAAACGACTCGAGGAGCCCATTCATTTTATGTCGTTGCCACGGCAAATTCCCTTAGGCGGCTAAGCCCGATGGGCCTGGACCTTAATTAGCTATTGGGCCTGGTTTCTTACTACTGGGCCCGATATAATTTATGGGGTCGTATCGAAGCCCCCAAGTTCAAGCCTTGGATTATTCGTGGTCCGGGCGAGAACTTTATTTAATGTCGCATAAGTCTCGCAATTTCATCCTCCGCGTTGGCGAGGAAATAGTCCTTATTCGCCACGCTCGTGCCACGTGTCGTGACGGGGGTGAGCCGGACGGTTGGGGGCCGTACACTTACATTGGAAGCGAGCCGTCCGTCCCTTAAATATTCGCAATAATGGGGGAATTTCAAAAATCATACTCCATTAACTCCCTCTCGTAACTCCCCCTAACCTTTCCATTCCCATACTTTTGGAGTTTAAAAACCCTTCTTGACATTTTACACTCCGCACTTCCCCCATCCTTGAGACACTTTTTATAATCAACTAATCCGCAAATTTCGGAGTATCATAAGGATTTCCGGGAGAAGAAGGTGGGCGTGTAGAGCCCTCGGACTTCCGTTTCAACTTCTTCTTCAAGCCTTCGTTCCAATGCGCAACCTACCGGAGTAATTTCTCTAACTTTGCCTTCTCGCATGAATTCTCGCTTGAGTTCTTGCTTGAATTCTCGCAAGGATTCTCGCATTTTGTAATTTTTAGATTTTCTTGTAAACGATTGTTCTTTTTCCAAAAACTTGTTAAGTACGGTTGGAGCGCAATATGTGTGAGAGGGTTTTCAAAAGAGATGATGGGGGCAGGGGCTTTTCCTTAATCACAGATTCTTACTCCTTGATTAGGCGACATGAATATGCATGCCGCCCTTTCCTCTCCCTATAACTCCTGACCCCATGCATACTTTCTTCACGAAATTATACCCCCTCCATACCTTTGACATCTATCTCCTTAAAGTGATTTTTCTAGCTCTATCATGGCCCCCAAATTTACTTGGTCCTCCCTTCTATTCTCGGGTCATGTCTTCCTCAAACTCGACATCGACCACGATGTTTCGGACACTCTAGCGAGTGAGACCCAGAGCGACAACTGTATCACAGGGTTCGTCCAACCCTGAGGTCGCCGGCTCCAGCAGCTCCTCTCACTCTCAATTACAATCTCACTATTACGTTAAGTACGGGATTAACCCGGACATCTACCACATTGAACCATATGTCGGAGATTTATCCCTTGCCGCTATGCGAGATAGAAACGATGGGGTTATAGTATTCCCGTCTCGAGTTAGATCTTGGCCTTAGGGTACCAAATAGACCCCTTCCTAGTCGATGTCTTAATCCACTCCCAGCGGCCATAGTAGACCTTCATCCCAATGCTATTAGGGTCCTCGCGGCTACATAGTGATTTGCGGGGCCTTGAAACAAGAACCCACACTTCCCACTTTTTGTAAACTTGTTTGATGGTTATACTACGTGTCTCGAGAGGCGGGCGTAGTTGAGAACCGCCTCTCGTCCAAGTCTGAGAGTCTTAAGCTTTTGACCCCCTTACCTAGAAAGGTCCATAGCGGCAATCCAATCCACTTCGATCATATCCCGCGTAATTTGGACCCATCCATGTGATCTTGGCGACATATATGCAACAATTATAACCCGAAATGCCCTAGTTTATGGCGACTCCCGGTTGAGAGAAAAAATTTTTAAGGTTTTGGAAGATGCATCAGACACGGGGTTAGCGTTATTTTCCTGGCGAGATATTCTATCTCGCCCTTCTCTCTTAGGAAAGTTGGTTTTCCCGATTATCTATACCACGACAATGAACCTCGCTTGATCATCAAACCACTAGACCCGTACCCTGGTTGGGAACGCCATTACAGGGATGTTCTCGCCTCCGAGTGTGGGCCTTGCAAAAAGAAAGATCATTCTTTGCCTTGCTATGTTTGAAGTTTTAAGTACGTATTTCACTTCCCTTTATCCTTTACTTTTTCCTTTTGTTTCCTTTTATCTAACGCCTTTTACGGATCCGGGTTTTCGACACATGGACATCTACGATAGGCGTGCCAATGCCGCGGCGAGATCCGATGGTCGCCGTAAACGTCTTACACATGCCCGCCAAGCCGATTTAGCCAAGAGCCCGGGAGATAGAGCTCCCCATTTCTCGCGACGGTGATGATTACGAAGCGATTGCTCGCGAAGCGGCGATTGCCGCCGAGAAGGCAGCGGGGCAATCACGGAAATCAAGCAGGGCGAAAACTCCTTTGAGGACATCTGTTGTTCAGCATGAAGAGAGAATGGAAGTAGAAGCAGGCGAAGATGATGTTGAGATCGCGGTAATAGAGCCTCCTCCGCCAGCTAAGTCCCGACCCTACGGTTCTCGCGCTCACAAAGGGTGCGAGCGAGAGGAGGAAGCTGAACCAATAGAGGAATCCGGCTGAAGGGGAGGTGAGATTGGTGGTAGCTCGAGGAAGGGTTCGAGATGCCCATGAGAGAGAAGAGCTGTACAATCTCGGTGTGGAAGTTGCCTCTGTTCCCCTATTGGAAGGTTTCAACCTTCACTCTCGCGATCCTCACAATAGTCGATTGGCGCCGGCATACTTGAAAGGACTTGCGACGGGCGGCGATAAGGGAAGTGGTTGAAGCGGGATATCGATTTATCATTGAATTTATTTGGCCTTCAAATTTGCAGCGTAAGTGCCTGTCATGTAACACTTTTCGCTTGGTAATCTACTTTTACTTAGTCAACATCCTTCACATTTAACTTTTCCCGAATTTTCATAGGTGGCGAGTACTTTGCGTGGATTCAGGGCCACGTATAAAATGGCAATGCGTGACGCCGAAAGCGGATAAGGTTCGCAAGCGCGCGGTGGCGGAGAAAGAAAAATATAAAGGCAGATGTGGCGAGATGGAGAAGGATTTGGCAAAGCTGCAGGGTGAACAACTGAAGGCCTCGGAGGTGCTGAAGGCAAGCGAGAACAAGGCCTCGCAGGCTGAAGATAAATTGAAGGAGGTAGCCGCAGAAAAGGTGGCGCTGGAAGAGAAGATCCAAGCCCTTGAAGCCGACAACTGGCCACGACTTAAGGCGAAGACACAGTCGCCGAGATTGCCGCCAACAAAGAGAGCGGGCGACGCCGTGGACATGTACGACAAGGCCTTACTTCACGCCATGCGGGCGGCGGCGGCAAGCTCAGGGGACGTCCCAGCAATAACTCCTGGGCGGTTGCGAAATGGGGCTCGGAGCGAGATCTACGGCGACTTTTGTCGCCGCGGTCACTCTATTGTCCCACTTACGAAGAGGGAGAGTTGAAGGCTTTGGCTGCGAGAAGATGAGCTTACGGGCAAGCCAACACAGGGAGCCTCTGAACTCATCGACAACGACGCTCTGTCCATGTGGGTGGAGCGATTGGCACGAAAGGTCAAGCTCTCCTTGCCGCCAAAAAAGCCGCTCGCGAAGCCCGCCGTGCTACCCGACTCTCCATTGGTGAAACACAACCTTACGCCTCTGATTCTTGTGGTTCTTTTCATTAAACAATGTTTCGTGGTTGTCTCTCAAACAATTTATTTTCTAGCCTTTTAAACAATAGTGCTCTTGGGAATGTCGCGGTTTGCGACTTAAACATTTATTTTTGGATGGGTGTCGCGGTTTGCGACTCAGACAATTTGATGCTTGGTCTTTTGCGGTTTTTTGTCGCGGTTTGCGACTTAGACAGTTTGTGTGGTTGTAAGGTCGTGGTTTGCGGCCTAAACGCTTATGCTCTTTTTAAAGTGGTGTCGCGGTTTGCGACTTGATACTTTACTCTGTGTTTCCATATGTGATTTTTGAACTTTTTCTTAGTTATAACTTCGACGTCATTTGTTAGCGACTTGATTATGCCTTTGATTACTATGCATTCTCGCCTTGACATTTACTCTACAATGGTTAAGAGGCCGCCATTGGCATCTCGCCTAATCCTTTGCTTTCGTAAACTTTCTTTAATGCTTCATTATGTCGCCCTGCGACACCGACTCTGTATTTTGTTATTACTCTGCTTATTGCAATTTGCGTTGAAATTCTACCTTTTTTGCTTCGATAGTTTATCGAAGACTCCTTTCTCATAACTTACCTATATACATACTACTCCCTCCAAAAGAGTGAGGCTTGTCTTTAGGCAGCCTTACTCTATTCTTAAGATCATTTGTCTAACGCACTTTGCGGAAGTGATTTAAATTATTACTTGATAGATTTATTGTTAGATTCAAATGTTTGTCGGATAAGGCGAGAGATGAATATAACAATTTTCCTCTTTTGATATAAACCCTGTTCTATATATGTGCTCCTTTACCAAAACCAACTAACTAAGATGTTAATCAAAGTTAGGTTTAACACCTTTTCCCCTTTTTGGTAAAGTTACGCTTGATCTCGCATTTCGCTCTTCCAGGTCGCAATACGATTTTGGGACTTTTCTAGGTGCCTGAAACCGTTATCTCCAGGACACCGCGACTTGAAACCGTTATCTCAAGCCGCAAGAGTTTGGCGACTTAACCGATTATCTCAAGCCGCCTCCCTTTCTCGCCCATAAAAGTTGGGACTTTTCTAGGTGCACAGAAACCGTTATCTCCGGGCACCGCGACTTGAAACCGATTATCTCAAGCCGCGAGGTTTGGTGACTTGAAACCGTTATCTCCAAGCCACCTCCCTTTCTCGCCCGTTAAAAAGCCGGGACTTTTCTAGGTGCTGAAACCGTTATCTCCGTGCACCGCGACTTGAAACCGTTATCTCAAGCCGCGAGTTTGGTGACTTGAAAACCGTTATCTCCAAGCCGCCTCCCTTTCTCGCCGTTAAAAAGCGGGACTTTTCTAGGTGCACAGCCGATTATCTCCAGCACCGCGACTTGAAACCGTTATCTCAGCCGCAAGAGTTTGGTGACTTGAAACCGTTATCTCCAAGCCACCTCCCTTTCTCGCCCGTTAAAAAGCGGGACTTTTCTAGGTGCACGAAACCGTTATCTCCGAGCACCGCGACTTGAAACCGTTATCTCAAGCCGCGAGAGTTTGGTGACTTAACCGTTATCTCCAAGCCACCTCCCCTTTCTCGCCCGTTAAAAGCCGGGACTTTTCTAGGTGCACGAAGCCGTTATCTCCGAGCACCGCGACTTGAAACCGATTATCTCCAAGCCGCGAGGTTTGGTGACTTGAAACCGTTATCTCAAGCCACCTCCACTTTCTCGCCGTTAAAAAGCGGGACTTTTCTAGGTGCACGAAACCGTTATCTCCGAGCACCGCGACTTGAAACCGATTATCTCCAAGCCGCAAGAGTTTGGTGACTTAAACCGATTATCTCAAGCCACCTCCCCTTTCTCGCCCGTTAAAAGCGGGACTTTTCTAGGTGCACAAACCGTTATCTCCGTGCACCGCGACTTGAAACCGTTATCTCCAAGCCGCATGAGGTTTGGTGACTTGAAAGCAGATTATCTCAAGCCGCCTCCACTTTCTCGCCGTTAAAAAGCCGGGACTTTTCTAGGTGCTCGAAACCGTTATCTCCGAGCACCGCGACTTGAAACCGTTATCTCGAGCCGCGAGGTTTGGTGACTTGAAACCGATTATCTCGAGCCACCTCCCCTTTCTCGAAGCTTTTAACGGCGACCGCTTGTTCGCCATCTTGAAGCTTTAGCGGCAACCTCTTCGTCCGCCATCTTGAGCTTTAGCGGCAACCTCTTTGTCCGCCATCTTCAAGCTTTAGCGGCAACCTCTTCGTCCGCCATCTTCAAGCTTTAGCGGCAACCTCTTTGTCCGCCATCTTGAAGCTTTAGCGTGACCTCTTCGTCCGCCATCTTGAGCTTTAGCGGCAACCTCTTCGTCCGCCATCTTCAAGCTTTAGCGGCATCCTCTTCGTCCGCCATCTTCAAGCTTTAGCGGCAACCTCTTTGTCCGCCATCTTCAAGAAATAATCGGAACCATATCGTTAGAGCATCTTATAAATATAAAAATACATCATAGCATGTCGAGAGAAAAACTTTGCTTTCATCTTTATCATACAGACATTGCATGGTTCCTAGAACACCAAATTTTACATAACTTTCTCCTTTGACAATCAAAAGAACCATTTACAAGAAAAAGTTATGTAACTTTTCTTTGTCTGAGGGCAAAAGGCGAAAATCGAAATGACAAAGATGTCGCCATGGCTTCACTGATAGAACTGCTTGAGATGATCGACATTCCAGGCATTCTTCAATTCTTCACCATCAGGTTTCCTCAATCTATAGGTTCCTTCCCGCACCACACTCGAAATCTGGAAAGGTCCTTCCCATTTCTCGTTTAACTTGGTAAATCCGGGCTTGGCCTGTTGTTGTGACACTCCTCAAAACCCAATCTCCTACATTGAAGGACCTCCTGTTAACTCGCTTATCATCTTTGGGCTTTCATCTTACATTTGTAATTAATCATCTTCATTCTCGCATACATTCTCTTCTCATCAATCGAGGTCAAGATCATTACACCGCCTGCCCGTTTCTCGCCTCGTCGTAGTAAGCGACCACTGTATGTCGGCAAAGCCGTCTCCGCGGGTGCCATAGCCTCGGATCCATAGGTAAGGGCAGCGGTTTCCCAGTTGAGCCTTTAACGGTGAGTACGCGCGTACCGCTGAGCGATAGGCGATTCCTCTAACCATGCTCCACTTCTTCCTTCAGATTTTGCGTAAGGCGACAATGACTTGCTTATTTGCCGCCTCACTTTGTCAGTTGCTGCTGCGGCCTATATACGGCCGACATCGATGTTTGACGTTGACTACGGAGCATTCATTGAAAACTTTTTCCCGAGGCGAGTGCCGTGATGCGAAATAATAACCCTTGGAACCCATTACCTACACCAAATGTTTTCTTGCACAAACTTTATAACTTGGTCTTCGCTGATTGTCGCCAACGCCTTCGCCTCAGTCCATTTTGTGAAATAATCTACAGCGACAACCACATGCTGACAACCACCCTTGGCCTTTGGGAATGGCCCTATCAAATCAATCCCCCACATGTCAAACGGCCGTATCGGCATGATAGGAGTTTGCTGTGGCGGGAATCAGGAATGTTGCGAATCTTTGACATTTCTCGCACTTCTTCACGTACATCTCCGCATCTTTCCTCGGGCTTGGCCGATAATATCCATGGAACAACACTTTGTCGGCTAACTTTCTCGCAGGGATGGCCACCACATACCCCCTCGTGGATCTCGAACAAAACCTTCGTGACCAAGCCGGGCTCGACACGCCTCATTAGTGGTTTTGAAAAAGACCTCTATCTGATACTCCAATCTGCAGGTGAATGCGGGGATGTCGCCTTTATCATTTTTGCCTTGCCCTCGTCGGCGGCGGCTCTCCTTTATCTAGAAATTCCTTCATTTCCACAACCCGATCCTTCTCGCCATCGGCAATCTCGGCGGCCGACAATCGGTCTATTGATCACCGGCATATCCACGTACTTCAACCATTGGTTCACCGGCATTGCTCTGCTCCTCGGATCCCACCGTCCTACTCGGCTCGTCGGCTCGCGAATTATCAGCTCTATCAACTCGCACCAACTCCCAGAACTCAAAACTTTTTAACAAGCTTCTCGCCAAGTCACAATATTTCGTTAGCACCACGTTCAACACTCCATACTCGCCATTTACGATTGACAATTAGCGGGAATCAGGTGAATCGCTATTTTCGTCAACCCAATATCTCGTGCCAATTCTACCCCGGCAATCAAAGCCTCGTACTGCTTGATTATTAGAGACGTTGAACTTGAACCTTAGGGCTTTCTCATACTTTAACTCCCCATCCGGCGAAGTCAGGGTGATTCCCGCACCGCCTTTGTCCTTTGAAGATGACCCATCAACATACAGAACCCAACAATCAACTGGCCTTTCCTCCTCTTCCCGCAAACAGGGCCCTACCTTCTTTTCCGTTTTCTTCCTCACTAAGTCTTCCATCAATTCCTCCTGCGACTTCGTGAAAGATGTCTCAACGATGAAATGCGCCGGCGCTGTGCCTTAATTGCCCGGCGAGCTTCATACTTTAAATCAAACTCGGTTAACTCGATTGACCACTTGACAATCTTCCGCGGCATCGGGTCATTTGCAAAATTTTTCTCGAGGAGCATCACTTAACAGCTGATGGTATGCGCGACAAAATAAGCTCTTAATTTTCTCGCGGCTACTACCAAAGCATAGGCCAACTTCTTGGCATTAAAGTACCTTGACTCTACCTCGCTCGATGCCTTAGACACATAGTAAATCGGTCTTTGAATCCCCTTCTCTTCTCGCACAAGAACCGCGACGGCTGCCCAGTACGAAGCCGCGAAATAAACAAATAACTCTTCTCCTCAACGGGACTACATAACAACGGCGGCTTTCCCGGATATATTTTCATTTGTTGAATGCGGCATCACGCTCTTCGTCCCAAGCAAAACTCTTGCCCCTTTGACACCTTAAAGAACGGCAAACACTTTTCGGCCAACTTAGAGATGAATCTCCCAAGGCTATAATCCTACCATTCAACCTTTGTATCTCGCGTATCGGCCAGGGCGGCGACATCTCTAATAAAGCCTGAATTTTTCGGGATTAGCCTGCATCCCGCGCCTATTCACTAGAAAACCCGAGAATTTTCCCGCGAGTCGCTCAGAACGTACGCTTCTTTGGGATTCAATTTCATTGAGTTTCTCCTCAAATTTTCGAACGTCTCGGCGAGATCCAACACATGATCATACTCCTTCGTTTTTATTACCATGTCATCTATATATGCTTCCGAGGTTTCGCCCAATCTGCGACTTGAAAACCTCATTCACCATTCGGCGATAAGTCGCCCGGCATTCTTCAAGCCGAAGGGCATCAATCTTGTAACGAAATTTCCTTTAGGAGTTCGGAAAGCCGTTTTAGCCTTATCATCCTCGCACATCTTGATTTGATGATACCCAGTATGCATCAATGAAGCTAAAAACCTATGGCGGCAATCGAATCCACGAATTTATCAATTCTCGGAAGCGGGTAACAATCTTTGGGACGGGCGGTATTCAAATCGGTAAAGTCAATGCACATTCTCCACTTCTTATTTGACTTTAAAACCATCACGGGAC
Organism: Adenophora triphylla var. japonica; assembly: GCA_022495995.1. Taxonomy (NCBI): domain Eukaryota; kingdom Viridiplantae; phylum Streptophyta; class Magnoliopsida; order Asterales; family Campanulaceae; genus Adenophora; species Adenophora triphylla. Next base: position 91,639 of record JAFEMH010001751.1, on the reverse strand, counting down.
AAGCTAACCACTCGGGATGCTGAATACGCTCAATGATTCCCGCCTTGACAATTTATCCGCCTCTTTCAAAACCGCGTCTTCCTTTTACGGCGACAAATGCGACGACCTGCGCGAAAGGCTCTACATTAGGATCTGCATTCGGACAATGCAAAGCGACATTCTCATCTATTCCCTTCATATCCTCAGGCCTCCATGCAAACACATCCAAGTTATCTTTAAGAAATTCGACCAGCGTTCTCGCTCGTCCACACGAACAATTGTTTCCCGATCTTAACTTCAAGCTCAGGGAAGTAACGGTTGATCTCCACTTCTTCTAGTTCCTCTCTGCTGGAGCTCGGGCTCATCTCGCGTCTGCGAAGTCTCAACTTCTATCCTTTTCCGCTTTTTACTTTCCGGGCCCTCGCGGGAATCACCTTTCCGGCATCGCAAATGTCTTTCTGTAGGACACCCGTCGGGGTCTCCGCCTATCATCTCGCAATCTTCCTCAGTTTCACTATCAATTACTTCCTCAACTATGATCTCCTCAACCCTGGGCTCCCCCATGTCGACAAACTGCACCACCCTAGCGTAGCTTAAGCTTGGCGTCCCATTCACAACTTCAATTCCCAAAACCATCTCGCCATAGCGTTACGGCCAGGCGCGCCTCTGGTGGAATCTCGTCATGAAAACTTTGATTACTTCTTGATCATTTACGGGGCCCTTTGTGCCTCTGCGACAACCGCGGCTTTGTCGTTCTCCAAACTCTCCGTTGTCATTTGAATCATTTTCACATTCGCTAAGCTCGACCATATTTATCCTCGGTTGGCGAGAATCGACTTTGTCACCAACGAACAAGTGGCTTTCCCTTTTGCTTTTACCATCTCCTTCTTTTTCTCGCAACCGATATAGCCTCGCTCTTCGGACGGCCGATACCACGGGCCGTGGGAGTGCTTCACCCTCGATGCGGGATAGAGCGGCACCATTTCAAAACTTAGCAAAAGGGATTCCAACTATCGCGTTGTATGCGGAAACCGGATCAATCACAAAAACTCCACCATCTCACTTCTTACCATCTCGCCTTCGCGAATCTCTACCTCCAGCGGGATTGTCCCTTTCACCTTAAGCGAGTGGTTTGTAAATCCTTGAAGGCATCCTGGTAGGGCACAGTTAGCGTCGAGTAGTTCGTCCTTTTGAAGGCTTCATAGTCTGACACATTCTGCTAGCTCCCGAATCAACCATCGCTCATTTGTACTACATTGTTTCCCGGGCATATAGTGATAATAACGGGTTGGCTTCCATGACCCTTTGTTGCGGCAAGCTCACTTCTCGAAAAGCTAATCACCTTATCTTCGGCGGCGAATGGGGAATATCAGCGTGCGCCAACATCATTATTTGATTGTCAGTAGCTAACGCGACACTTAGCACTGGGTCTGAATCACATCTATTACATTTCGACCACGGGCTCTATCTTGTCGCCCTCCTTCTTCTCGCCTCGCGGCGCCCTCGAGATATTGTTTGAATTCGCCTTTATCAATCGACTGAATCAACTTTCTCAAATTATAACAATCTTACATAGTATGCCCCTTGTCTTTATGAAAATCGCAATATTTACTTGGATCTCGGGCCCCATAAGTATCTTCTCGAATGGGATAAGGCTCTGGAAATTCCTCTTTCCTCCAAATCTCGCTCAAAGTAGTGTTCAATTTGCTAAACTTAATGATCTTTCCCTGCTCCTGACCTCTACCTCGACCCCCTTTGTTTCCGCCGATCTGAGATCAGCTGCGACCTCCTCGATCAACCTTACTTTCCTCTTTGACAACTTCAATCCGCTCTTTGACACTTTTCTTGCCGGTGCCTGCTGCAGGAGGGGCGGCCTTAACAGCTTCCTTCTCGAAACCACTACGGTAAGCTCTAACCCTTTCGTACAACTCGCCGGTTGTCTTCGGCGAGCGCATCTGAACTCCGCCTTGAACATGCCGACGACGGCCCGAGTTAAACAGCATAACAATCTCGCTCTGACTGACGTCTGCGATCCGGTTCGCGACCTCCATAAATCTATCTGTGAAAGCCGAAATGCTTTCTCCTTCATACTGTTTCAAACTACACAATTCGGTCTTTTGAGCGGGCTGCGCTCCTGATCCACTGAATCTCGCCAAAAATTTATTTTTGAGGTCCTGATACCCCATCACTGATTCATGGCCGCGCCAAAAACCATTCGATGCGTGATCGGCGGGTGCTCGCAAACGCCTTGCGGATTATAGCCTCGTTGTCGGTCGGCGGCGACAACGTTACCTCAAACCCTCGATATGAGTATTAGCTCTAGTGTTCCCCGAATAACTAGGTAGATTTGGCATGCGGAAAGCGAGGGTCGGGGCGGCAATCTGAATACTCTTTCTGAAACGGGGCCCGAAATAAGAGCCTTTCGCTTCACAGGGGTTTGTTTCCCGCTTCCCGACTCTTTAATTTTCTTAGCCATCTCCACCATTTCGGATTTCCATTTATCATCTTCACTTTTCTTCGCCTTCTCCAACTCGGCGGCTTTGGCTAATTCTACGGCTTTCAAAGCTTCGGCCACTCTAATAGCCTCCGCGATCTTGTCGGCTTCGGCGGCTTCTGCGCCACTTTGTCTATCACTTCTTTCCTATCAATCCTTGCTCGCCGCTACGATCTACGTCGCGGCGACATTTCTTCTCGGCGAGCCTGTCGGAGTGCCTTGATACGTGGGACTTTTCCCTTACATACGTTTCATCATCGGAATACCTCGGCGACTTGGCGAATAATCTCTGTCATTTGTGGATCCCTCCTCGCTTTCGTATCCAAAATAGTAAGAGTCATCTCGCGAATTTCCCGATTTATGATAAATTCTTCCCTCTTCAATACGATCAGCACGTCTCCTTTTGACCCTTTCAGACCTCGCTCTTTCATCCTCTTGATGCTTGCGAACCCTTTCCTCATTCTCGGGCGGCGATATGGCCCTTGTTTGCCCTTCGTCCCTCACGGATGCATTTCGGCTAGCGCTTTGCCTCCTACATCCCGCCCTTCCACTTCGACGGCTACGGCGGGATCACCGTGGGTGCTGGCCTATCTTTTAACCGCTCATTATTCGCGAGAACCTTCGTGAATAGGCGTTCTCGTTCCTTAGCCGTTCGGCTTCGGCCGGGCACTCTGGGTTTTAGATGGAACGGGGTCTCCGTCCTTCCTTCCACTTTATTTCTCGCTTCTCGCTCTCTATCTTCTCGCTACGGGCGCTCGACGGCCGAATGCGTCTCGAAGTGTGGACATCGCCTTCGCGGCGGTTCTGATCTCGCCCGCGAGTGTCCTTGCAGTATCCTTGGCATTTGGAGTTTCCGTCGTAGGGTTACGGGCTCCCTTGGCACAGTATCCTTTTCTTGTACCATTTTAACTATATTACGGGCTTTTAAACAACCCCAGGCGATCACAATCAACCTCGACACCAAATAACCACCTTTAAAACACCTCTCGGCAAGAACACGGCGAAGAACACCAAACCCGATTCACGGTAACCTTCTCGGTAAACCCTCAACCTTTCCCGATAATCTTCCAACCAAAACAAGGAACAAAATTCGGGTCCGACGGAACCAAGTGATGCTACCGTGGGAAATCTTTGGTTGCGCGAGGCCCGAGCTAACTTGGACACTCATTTGCTTCCTTACTTGGTTGATCGCTACTGCAAGGAACAAGGTAAACTAGGCCGGGGTGACTCAGGCGTACCCTCGGCGTGAGAGTAAGGTTAGATGAGCAAGGAAGGTGGTAAACAATGAAGAACTTAGAGAGAGAATGCGGAGAGAGAGTGAACATACCCGTACGATGAACACTATTCACCTTTTATATCCACTAAACCCCCAGTGTGCCTTGCATGGGGGACGCTTGTCAATCATCGATGGAATTGATCTCAACCAACCTCGACTTAGTGGGATTTCACTATTCACCTTGTCACATCGGTCACACATCACAAGTACTTAGGGTTAGGGACGTGGCGACAATCGGCGTGCCATCACAGTAATGCCACGAGTTCCTTGTCGGTCGGGCGACAAGGCGATTATGGGCGACATCAGCTGTCATGTCGCCACGACCTAGGTAACTGCGAGCAACGTACTCGTCTTACTCGTAGGCGAGCATGAGCTCAGCCATGTCTTTCGCATAGCCCCATTGCCCCTAAAATCAGTATCCCCACGTCCCTTCTCGCCGGGGTCTAAAACAGCTCCAAGGAGCCCATTCATTTTATGTCGCTGCCACGGCAAATTCCCTTGGGCGGCCTAAGCCCAATGGGCCTGGACCTTAATTAGCTATTGGGCCTGGTTTCTTACTACCTGGGCCCAATATAATTTATGGGGTCGTATCAGTAGTTTACATTTATTTAGATCTTATCCCAAAAAAAAAAAAAAAATGTTCTTGAGGTGTACGCGCATATATATCGGTCATTTGAGTACAAATAAAATGCCCACGATTACTTCATTAAGAACAAAAACGAAATTGCAGCGTTTCAAGGGCACAGAAATAAAACGGGAACGATAAAGTTACAAACAATTATAATTGAGGTTTATCTTTCAGTAGTTTAAAGAGAGAGAGAGAGAGGAAAGCAACGGCACCTTGGCCTCGTAAAGCCAATGACTGAAATGAGCAAGGACCTTTTCCCCCTCCTGAAATGGACCGGAATCGGCCGGGGCCGGTGATCCAAAGCGCTTCCCGTCGTATGTATTCATATCAGCCACCGTGGTCGCATCATCGGCGTAGGAGATGGCTGCCGAATTGTCGTCGGTAAGGCCAGTGATGCTTGCCATTTTCAGTTAGGAGTTTGGTCGAATTGAAAGAGGGAGAGAGATTAGAAAGATAAGTTTGTATGTATGGAATTAATGGAAGTTGGGAGTGATCGGAAGCGACGGTTGTTGATGGCTGATCGGGGTGGCGGTTTCCTAATCGGTGGGCAGTCTCTCGAGTCCGACAAACTAAATGTTGGCTCTTTTTATACTCCGCCTTTGCTCTGACTCTGATCATTCAATCCGAATTGGACCCTCCGGGTTCATGTAATACTTGACCCGATATATAACCGATTGAATGGGCTGATTTGGGTGCTAGCTTTCTGAAAGTTTAGCCCGTAAAATAGACCTGGGCCACCACTCATTGAAATGCAATTTTTTGAATTGCTAAGCTTCTTTTTTGTTGTTGATTTTTTTTTTTTTTTAGCAAACCCAAATATATTTTTTTTTTTGAATTGCCCGTAAAATAATTTTTTGAAATGCAATTTTTTGATTTTTTTTGTTGTTGGGTGCAATTTTTTTTTTTTGCACTGATTTTAAGGAGGGAGTATTATATTGAAAGTGTTGTGAGTGTGAAAATAAAATAGGAGAGAGAATGAGTGGAGAGAATAGTAAATTATAATGGTGTTGTGAGTATTAAAATAATGTAGGAGAGAGAATGAGTGGAAGGAATAGTAAAAATTCCTTTCCATTTTAGGTAAGTTTTAAATGTGTGAAGTAAGTTTTGAGACGCCCAAAAGGGAAAGTGTGAAGATTGTTCCGGGACGGAGGGAGTATATAAACTTTCCTTTTTGGGCGTCCCACAATAATATATACTCCCTCTGTCCCATTAATAACTTCACTTTTTGCCATTTTGGGTGTTCCATTGAAAGCTTCACCTTTTCTTTTTTGGCAAAGAATCTTTACTATTCCCTCCACTCATTCTCTCTCCTACATTATTTTAATACTCACAACACCATTATAATTTATTATTCCCTTCACTCATTCTCTCTCCTATTTTCAAATTTCTCTCTCCTATTTTCAAATTACACTCACAACATTTTTTCTTCCCACCCATTTTCTTAATTTGCGTGCCGGAGCCAAACTGGTGAAGTAAATAATGGGACGGAGGGAGTACTTTCCTAAAATGAAAAGGAATCTTTACTATTCCCTCCACTCATTCTCTCTCCTACATTATTTTAATACTCACATCACCATTATAATTTACTATTCTCTTCCCTGAGTCTCTCCTATTTTATTTTTACACTCACAACACTTTCAATATAATAATTTCTTCTTAATTCCCGTGAAAAACTAAAAGTCTATAAATTTATGGGACGGGGGGAGTATAAACAAGAAAATAATACGAAGTTATTTTACAACCACATTAGCTGCGACATTAGCCGATAAAAAAGTCTCATATCCCAAAACATCTCTAGCCAAACTATTAACAACAAAAGATGGCGGAGAAACAAAAGAGATGTCCATTGCATCGTGAAGAGATCATGCTTTGGCTAACTTATTTGCTACCATATTAACCTCCATGTATGCAAAAGATATCCATAAACCTTCAAAACAAGCAAAAAGGTGTTTACAATTGCTGATAAGATTATCAAGCTGAGGATGGCCCGGCTTGTCCCTGCATAATATGTTAAAAGCCACCTTAGAATTTGTTTCAACATGCAAAAAATTTATGTGATATTCCAAGGCCATCTGTAAACTACTTCGAATTGCCCAAAGCTCCACAATCATATTAGTGGATCGGCCAATACTATTAGCAAACCCACAAATACACATGACATACTTGTTTCGAATGATCCCCCGATTCCTGCTTGACCCGGATTCCCTGTAGCCGCCCCATCTGTATTAAGTTTGAAAATTGTGTATGGAGATGGTTGAAGAGCTATGTTATCCAGTAAGTAGGTAAAGCTTTTGTTTGGATGGGTAAATGAATTGATAGGAAAGCACTTGATGCTAGCTGAAGCTGTTTTAGAGTGACAGAAGGGTTAATTGGTGAGTTTTCAAAAATGAATTTGCTATGTCAATTCCATACAAGCCAATAACCCAGAATCATACGCCTCCGTTGTTCATTAGAAAGGAAGTTTGATTGCTGGATTCGTAAGATATGAACCAAAAGGTTTGAAGACAACAGGGGAGTCATACTACATTTCCACACTACTGGTTAGAATATAGGGCATTCATTATTAAGTGGAAAAAAATTCATTTGTGTTGTGGCATAGGGGGCATAAAGCTGAAGGGATAATTTTATGGCTAGCAAGAGTAGTTGTTGTTGGAAGTGATCCTTGGGAAACCATCCATACAAAATGTCGTAAACGAAATTTGCATGGGAGCTTCCAAATTAAATGCCACGGTAGAAAAGCTAAAGTAGTAAGGGAGTAGGATTTAGTGAGTAACCAATGGTAAGTAGACTTAGCTGTAAAAGTTCCTTCGTTGTTTGGAATCCACGTTGGTGAGTCCGTATGAGGATTCATTGGCCAAGGATATGCTTTAAGAAGTTAGAGATATTGTTGAGGCATGAAATATTTAAGAAGACCCAACTTCCATCCGTACTCATTCCTATAGGTGTGGACAGTCTTAGAGAGCCAAGAATCCGGAATCTGACATTGAGCTATAGTTGATAAAGGAAATTGACATAACCAAGAGTCTGTCCAAAATTTGATGTGCCGACCATCCCTTATATTCCAACTGATTCCTTCTCTAAAGAGTGGAATGAGCTTATATAGGGATTTCCAGAGCCGGAAGCATTCTGAGTAGCTTGAGCAGACAGAAGAGAGGATTCATGAAAGTATATACCTCGAATCGTTTGTGCCCAGAGAGAGCTTGGGTTCTGATGAAGCTTCCAATGCAGCTTTAAGAGAAAAGATTTATTAAGAATGTGTAGATTTTTGATTCCCAAACCTCTGCCTCAATAGGTTGACAGATATTATTCCAGGAAATCAAATAGGTGTCATGATGGGATGGGCTAGAGGCCCAATAGAACTCTCATTTTAGCAGATTACTTTTGCAAGATTTGTTTTGGGATTGGAAAAATAGCCATTTGGTACAAAGTAAGAGTTTGAGTCGTATCCTTCAAAAGAGTTAAGAGATCAGATTTGGATAAAGTTTTTGCTTGCTAGGACGAAATTCTCGATTGAAGTTTATCCAGATATTTTGAAACAAAGATTTTGTGACTTTACCTTTAATGAGAGGCAGACCAAGATATTTACACTGGGAAGGTGTTCTTGGTTCGTTCGCGTGTGGATCACCATTAGAGGGAGGTTGCTTTATCTCCTAAGGCTTGAAGCTCCATTGTTGATTTCATCTCCAAGTTCGAAGAAGGAAAGTAGAAGATTCGACATCAAAGTTCAAAGCTTGAATTTTGAGATCTACGTCTTTGTCATATGACGATTATGGGAAGACACTTTTGGGGAGAAAATGATAGATGATTTTTCCAAATTAATAGCTTATCCTGATGCTAGACAAAAGTAAGAATGAGTGGCGGCTAACATTTGGACATATTTTTTGTGTATTCTTAAGAAAAAATGCAATCATCTGCAAAGGCAAGAGCGGGTATGGGAGGCCCATGTGTGCTAATGAAAATAGGTTGAGTCTGCTTTGTTGAAACCAAGTGGTGAAGTTGTCCCAGAAGCAGGTCTAAGACAAGAAGAAAAATGTAAGGGGATAGGGGATTCTCCTGCCTGAGCCCTCCAGAAGCACCAAAGGCTGTCCCTATGTGACCATTAATGTTAGTTTGAAAAGTGGTTGTGAATACACATTCCATTATGCAACTAACCCATTGCAGAGGGAAGTTATGAGAAATAAGAATTTTGTGAAGAAAAATCCAATCAATACGATCATAGGCTTTTGAAATATCAATCTGGATAGCTACATCTCTAATGATGCTTTTATGCTTGGGCATTGAATGTAAAATATCGCGAGCAAGCAAAGAGTTATCCTGAATATGACGAAAGGGGACAAAAGCATTCTGGTATAGAGATATAAGAGTTGGCATTAGAGGACGCATTCGTAAGACTATTATATATAGAAGTTATGAGTTTGTAAATAACATTACACATACTAATTGGTCTATAATGATCAATTCGAGTTGGTTGCTCAACTTTTGGTATAAAATTCAATAAAGTTTTGTTGAAACCGTTAGGCAAATGTTGGGAATAGAAAAAAAGAACGAACCAAATGGCATATTGTGGGCCCAATGGTTTTCCAATGACATTTATAGAAATTAGAAGAAAAATTGTCAGGTCCAGGAGGTTTGTTGGAGCCATGTGGATCATAGCCTGAAGGACTTCTAAGACAGAAATAGGGGCCATTAAAAGATCCCTATCTCGAGAGGAGAGCATCGGCGTATTGACTAGATTGAAAGATGTAGTGGAAGTGCTATCAGAAGAAAACAATGCCCTAAATTGACAATCAATTTTTTGTTCAATTAGTGTGAAATCTGTTATCCATCCTGATGGGGGGTCAAATAAAGAAACAATGGAATTTATTTTCCTCCAACCAGAGGACAGCAGTATGAAAAAATTTGGTACTTCAATCTCCACTTTTTAGCCAATTAATTCTAGACTTTTCTCTCCAATATTCCAGTTCTTGACACTCGGCTAGAAAGAGTTGATTATGAAGGTCAGCTTCTTTGTGAAGAAGAGATACATTATTAGACCACAAAATATGTGCCGTCACCTTTTCAATGTCCTTTTGAATATTTAAAATTTTCTGTCTCCCATTACCTAAAACAAATTTTTTCCACTAGATGGACTTTGCGGTTATAATTTTTTGTTTCCGAAACAACTGAGTAGCCCAATTTCCCCGCATTTCTAAATCCCAAACTGAGGAGACAAGTTGATGATAGCTTTTGAAAGAAGACCAAAAGGATTCGTACATAAAACGTTTAGGCCCAAAAGTAGAAGTCTGTGACGTTGTTAACATAATGGGCCTATGATCAAAATGGAAATAAGGAAGATGATGGACTTGATCAATTGATCTCCGGCACAAAGTTTCGGGAGATTTTCGAAAACCTACCTAAAACCCAACAATTATTATTAATGCTTGAGTAGTGAGTACAACGTGGAAGTATTCAGAGAGTTACAAAAATGTCATCCCTTTCTAAGTGTCCTAGTCTCTCTTAAATACCCCAAAAATAAAGATAAAACAAAAATAACTAAGTTCCCTATTAATCCAGAGTTGATCGTTGAGAAGAAAGAAATGTTGCCATGACTTGGTCCACTAGCTTTACCGTTGATACGTGGTTGGACGCTTCTTGACTGGGTCGTTGGCACGTAATGTTTTATCTCCTGAAAAATAGGGACAAACAAATCTGCATCTTCAAGATGTCATTCAAGATGCTAAGTTCAAGATGCTGAAGGATCAGGCTTAATTAAAATGTCAATGCAGACTTGGACATGTTAAAAATTCCATCCCAAACAATTGCCCCCAAAATTTTTGAATTTGGGGGAAGTCAAAGAGTCAAAAAATTTCAACCGCTCTTAGCCACTAACCAGTTTATTTGACGTGACCTTTGAGTGGACGGTTTAGGAGAATAGGTTTTTGAGTAATAGTAGGGGTCTATAACCGCCTAGTGGTTCCCTTAAATATCATGTCTCTTCAAGTTGCTGATCATCATAAATATTTCCAGAGAAAGTGGTAGAAGCTGAATTACTCCATTACCTTCGTCTTCTTTAGGTAAGTTGATCCCTTCTTAAGCTTTTGTCGATTTCTTTTTCAATCTTTTTTGAAAAAATGGGGAAGGGTAAGAAAATAGTAATTTTCGTTCTTCCCGAGGATTTCACGTATCTTGAACTCCTTAAATCAAATTCTGAGAAAAGTACCATTAAGCAAACCCATCTAGATACCTACATTAGGAACAAAGCCTTTCCTGAAGGCACTAAATTATTAATACCATACAAATCCTTCACAGCCGATTGCGTTTCTGAAAACTGGGTAGAATTCCTTGAGTATCCCTTTAACATTGACCTAAAATTTCCCTTTTCCCCTATGATTAACCGTTTATTCAAGGCCACTAAGCTAGCTTATCCTTAGCTGATGCCAGTAGGGTGGAGGATTTTATTAACCCTGGACATGATTGCCTTTGAAACTGGGCTGACTGTTGGCTTGGAAGAATTGGCTTTTACCTCCGAGATTAGGTCACATGGTCCCCATAGATACAATTTTAGGGCTAAATCTGCGTCAGTTAGCCTAGTACTAGATTTTGAGGCTCAAGATAGAGGGTGGAAGAGCAAATTCTTTTTTTGTGAGAAAGGATACTCTGGAAGGTGGTGAGGAATTGGTTACAAAATGGAGGTCACAAGGTATAGCCTGGGTTCTTTATTTAACACCTTACTCCTCTTTATCTCTGTTCAACATGTTGCCTAATTTCTATCCTCTTAGATTTCTCAGTTGCCAAGTTGAGCGTTTTATTTCCTGAGAAGGAGGACACCTATACCAACGTGAAGAAGATTCTAAGCCTGCCTGCCGACTTACGCAAATACAAGCCGTTGCCGATTGAATTCGAAACTGTGAGTATTGAAGAGGCTGACACAGAGGAGCAAATTGATAGCAGAAGTTCCCCAGCGTTGAGTATAAACAAGATGTCTTCAGGTAAAGATAGATTTGTTATTTTCTTAATTTTGTCATGTTGTACTTTGCTATAACATCTTACAACTTTCTTCCTGTTTTGATTAGTCAACCGATCGCAATCTGGAAGCTTTACTAAGGATGATGTGATGTCAAGGATCAAGGCTAAAGCTTAAGTGAAGAAGGAAAGCAAACCTGAAGTTGGGAAGCCACCGATTCCTAGGGTGGAGAGCTCTTCTTCAAAGGTTAAGAAGAGGAAAACGGAAGATGTTGAGATTGTGAGGGTTGTGGAAAAAGAGAATTGGCAAGTTGGTTCGGCAAAGGGAGTTTTCAATAAGATAGTTGATAGTTTCACGGAAAAGATGGATAACTTCAAAGAAAAGGTAATGATTTCATATTTTTCATCTTGCTTCTTAAATCATACTGACATGTTGAACATTTCAGTCCACAGATCTGGTTGAATTTCTGATGAATGATATAAATCTTCGAGATGATAAAGTCAAGATTTTCGAGCAAAAAGCTAAGTTCGAAGGTAGCAGGGCTACCAAGGCTGAAAAGGAATCTCAGAAAAGGGCTAAAGAGATTGAAGGTTTAAACAAATGCGGAGGATCAGGCTAACAGGTTGGCAACAATTGAGGCTGCCCATTTGAAGGAGCTAAATGAGGCAAAAGATAAATTCATCAATGATGCTGCCAAGACCATGTTAGAGACTCGAGTTGAGATGATGCAGGATGACCAAGATGGCAAGCATCTTGCCTGGGATATTGAGGAAGCTCATCAAATGCTCAAGCTGAATCTAGGAGGGGAAGTTGATGGTGATGAGGTAAATTCTCCGGATGTTGAAGTTACACCATGTCAAGTTGATGTGGAGATGCAAGATGCTAATGAGGATAAGAACAAGGTTGAGGATGGGAAAGAAGAGAAGAAAGAAAGTGGTATCATTGAGGCAGCCGGCTAGGAAAAGTGAAGGATTGTTAATTTCATGTTAAAACAATTTTAATATGAAGTACTTTAGGTTTTCATTGAGGGTGTGTCCTCAAAAACAATGTTTCTTTTGGTTTGTAATATTTGGTATGCCTTTGTTGGCATACAAACTTGTTTTTTTTTTTTTTGATGAGTCATGTCTTTTGTTGGCATGACTTATAACTAGGCGTTTTAGTATGTGAACTTTTGAATTCTGAACAAGTAATTTAGCTTTGGTCGTATGAAAACACTTGTATGTGTTTAACTGTTGTACTTGTGAGTAACATGTAGATGTTACAACCATAAGAACTTAGTTCACAAATTGTGAAAAAAACGTGCGCCCAGGCGAGGTTTTGATAACCAATAGACTTTAGAAAATATGTATAATCTTTTAAACGCTTAGAAGGTGTGTACCTTAAACTTCAGCTTGTGAGATAGACTGGCTGAGGTGAACTATCTTCAACCTGTGGAATAGATTAGCTGAGATGGATTATCTTCAACCTATGAAATAGATTGGTTGACGTTTTGTCTTACATCTTGAACATGTAACTGTGAAGAACCTTGAAAGACAAACATATGTTAGGATTGGGTATTAGCTTAGCTAACACCCCTCCGATGCTTAAGTTAGTAATGTTTCAAGAGGGATATAAATAAAATGAAAGGACATAAAAATAAAATTATTCAGAAATGCATACCTGGTCTTGACTAGATTTTAACATGTTTTGACTTACATGAAGTAATGTTTAAGATGAATAGCTTTCCAACTTCTAGGGATTCGTGTACCATCTGGACTTGACAGCCAATATGCCCCCTTTCTAGCTTCAGCATCTATAAGATAAGGTCCTTCCCACTTAGCAGCTAGCTTTCCAGCATTCGATTCCCTTGTATTTTGGAACACCTTTCTGAGCACCAAGTCTCCAACTTGAAATCTTCTTACTCGAACATTCTTGTTGTAAGCTCTAGCTATCCTTTGCTGGTAAGCTGCCATCCTGATCTTAGGAATGTCCCTTAACTCATCCACAATGTCTAAATCTTCAACTAAAGCTTGTTGATTATCAGCTGGAATCATGAGACCAAATCTTGCCGTTGGTATCACAATTTCAACAGGTATTACTGCCTCTATCCCAAACACTAGTGAGTAAGAAGTCTACCCCGTTGCATTCTTAGGAGTTGTTCTATCTGCCCAAAGTACGAAAGGTAATTCCTCAGTCCATCTTCCCTTCTTCTGATCAAGACGCTTTTTCAAGGTGTTAATAATCAACTTGTTGCTTGACTCGGCATGTCCATTTGCTTGAGGATGGACTGGAGTAGACATTATTAGTTTGATTCCCCATCTTGCACAAAAGTCGTTGGTCTTCTTGCTAATAAAATCTGATCCATTATCACAAATAATCTCGGAAGGGATTCCAAATCTGCTCAAGATGTTCTTCTTTAAGAAGGATATAACCTCCTTATCTCTGACCTGGACATATGATTTTGCTTCGATCCATTATGAAAAGTAGTTTGTCATTGCCAACATGAACACTTTGCCCCCAGGTGTTTTAGATAACTTTCCCATAATGTCCATTCCCCACTGCATGAAAGGCCAGAATGACACTATAGGACACAGAGGTTCTGCCGGCTGATGTAAAATGTTGCTATGCCTTTGACAATAATCACATTTCTGAACATAGGTTGTAGCATCTTGCCTTATTGTTGGCCAGTAATATCATGTTCTCAATGCCTTGGATGATAATGACTTGCCCCCAGATTGATTTCCACAATCCCCATCATGCAGTTCCTTCAGGACGTAGCGACTTGTTCTAGTTCCACACATCTCATGTATAAACCTGAATATGACTTCCTGAACATCACTCCTTCGATTATAGTAAACCTAGATGCTCTTATTTTGAAAGCTCTTGCCACCTTAGAACCTTGGGGAATTATATTTTTAAGGATATAATCATAATAGGGTTGAGTCCAAGATACCTCACGATTGGCGTCTCTGGATATTATTGTCGGATCGTCAATCTGGTTACAATCTTCAGGATGTTCTATAGCTGGATATTTGACATAAATAATAGGGATTGTATTGTTCAACATTGCTTTGCATGATGACCATAGGTTAGCCAATGCATCTGCTTCTGTATTTTTCTCCCTTGGTACTTGATCAAAGGTGAAAGTGATGAAGCGGCTTGCAAGAATCTTCACATGTTGAAGATATGCTGTCATCTTGGAGTTTTTGGCTGCATAAGAACCATTGAAATGGTTAACCAGTAATAGGGAATCACTTTAGACATTAATATGTTTAACATTTAAATCTAAAGCAGTTGATAAACCCATAATTAGGGATGGCAACGGGTCGGGTTCGGATCAGATCAGGCCTGATCCGAACCCGATCCGAACACTAAAATCTCTTATCCGAGCCCGATCCGATCCAAACCTGCTTGATCCGTGCCCCGATCCGATCCGAGGCATTTCAATAAAAAAAATTGAAACAAATCTGTTTGCGTTTGAAGATGACGAACCAAACAATAGAAAAATCAAATAAAAAATCAAATTAAAGCAAAAATCATGAACTAACCTCAACCTCAGATTCCTGAAATCATGTTCTTGCTGTCTTTCTCATTGATGTTGTTGTTGTTGTTATGCTTCTTGTTCTTCCCATTCTCACTTTTACCGTTCTTAATCTTTGAATCCAACCCTCTTGGAGTGAAATTGGTATTGTTGAGAATCTGAGATTGAGAGGCAAGAGGAGATAGAGAGACGAGGGCGGAGAGATGAGCGAGAGAGAGAGAAATACAGAGAGACGAGGGCAGAGAGAGAGATGAGCGAGAGGGAGAGAGAGTATAGAGGGAGAGAGCGTATATAGAGAGAGAGCGCTTTAGGGATAAAGAGAGAAAGAGAGTATATATAAATACAGTATAACCTAATTTCTAATTTCAATTATATGCCTAGGGGATTGGGGTCGGGTCGGGTCACTGGTGGTACCGACCCGATTCGAACCCGATCGGGTCATAAAAAAATTAAAACATATCCGAATTTTTTTGGATAGGATCGCCTTCGGTACGGATCGGGTTCGGTTAAATTGCCATCCCTACCCATAATGAGGGTCTCATATTCGGCCGCATTGTTTGTTGCATGAAATTCACACGCTACAGCTTGAGGAAAGATATCACCTTGTGGGGATCTTAATACTATGCCCAGACATGTTCCTCTCATATTTGAAGCACCATCAGTATACAAGGTCCAACATGTTGGAGGTGTGTCACCTTCAAGTTGTTGCACCTCCAGCTCTACTTCAGGTTGTATGTTGGGGCTAAAGTCTCCTATGAAGTCAGCCAAGGATTGTGATTTGATGGCGTTTGTAGGCTCGTACTGGATGTCATATGTACTAAGTTGTATGGACCACTTCGCCATCCGACCTGATAATTCTGGTTTCCTCATAACATTTCTTATGGGAAAGTTAGTTTTGATAGATGTAGGATGTGTTTCAAAATAATGACGTAACTTAATTGAAGCAGTTATTAAGGCAAGGACAAGTTTTTCAAGATGTGTGTACCTAGTTTCAGCATCAAGGAGGGACTTACTTATATAATAGACATGATGTTGTTCACCTGTAATTCTCTTACTAGGACGGCACTAACGACATTTTCTGAGACTGCAAGATATACGAGGAGTGGTTCACCTTGCTCCGGCTTAGATAGTATCGGTGGTACTGAAAGGTACTCCTTGAGTTAGATGAATGCTTGTTCATGCTCCTCAGACCATTGAAACTTCTTGTTTTTTCCTCAAGACGTCATAGAACAACCTGCATCTGTCAGAGGACTTGGATATGAACCTGTTAAGGGCTGCTACTCGACCAGACAGCCTCTGCACATCTTTGATTAACTTTGGGGACTCCGTGGTTGAGAATTGCTTTAATCTGCTTCGGGCTAGCTTCAATACCCCTCTTAGTCACCATGTAGCCTAAGAACTTCCCAGCTCGAACTCCAAAGTTACACTTTGATGGATTTAACTTCATGTTGAAGGTTTCCAAGATGTCAAAGGCTTCTGCAAGATGCTGCACGTGATCTTCAATATGCTTCGACTTGACCACCGTGTCATCAATATAAACTTCCATCGTATTTCCAAGTTTGTCTTTGAACATCTTGTTAACTAGCCGTTGATAAGTTGCTCCTTCATTCTTCAAACCAAATGGCATTGCTATGTAGCAATATATTCCTTCCGGAGTTATAAAGGCTGTATCTTCTTGATTTTAAGGTTCCATCTGAATCTGCTGAAATCCTGAAGACGCATCCATGAAGGTCAAAATGTCATTTCCGGCTGTAGAATCGACCAAGGAGTCAATATGTGGCAAGGGGAAAGGATCTTTAGGGCACGCCTTGTTCAAATCTATGAAGTCAACACATACGCGCCACTTGCCATTCTTCTTCTCCACCACCACTACATTAGCTAACCATCTTGGGTAATTGACTTCTCTGATCATCTTAGATTTCAGTAACCTCTCTACATCTTCCTTGATTATTTGATTACGTTCATGAGCAAACTTCCTCATTTTCTGGTGGACAGGCTTGACGGTGGGATCAATGTTCAACCTGTGAGTAATAACGTCTTTACTTATGCCCGTCATGTCCTCCTGTTTCCAGGCAAAACATTTGAATCTGCTTTTCAAAAATTCGATCAGCTCCTCCTCCACATCTTGAGGAATGTCAGTTCGAACTAGCACCTTCTTTTCCTGGTCAGAGATGTCAACAGGTATTTCTTTAACATCATGCTCCACAGCTTCTAAAACATCTCTGGCCTTCTTCTTTAATTTCTATGCTTGATGAGGTGTGGTTGAGGCTTTCATAGAGGTCTTATAACATTCCTTAGCTATCTGCTGATCTCCTTTTAGTTTAACTACTCCCGAAGGCGTTGGTAACTTGACACACTGGTGATATGTAGATGGGATAGCTCGCATATTATGTATTCATGGCCTGCCTAGGATAACATTGTAAGAGGACGGGCAATCTATAACACATAATCTCTCCATGGAATTGACACCTTCAACATATATGGGCAGCTTGATTTCTCCAACGGTCTGCTTGGCCTCCCAACTGAATCCAACTAGTACGGAGGAATTCTTTATAACTTCAGAATCTGGAATGCACATCTCCTTCAGGGTGCTCAGCACGATCAAGTTGTCAGAGCTTCCATTATCTATAAGGATTCTTTTCACCTTGAAGTTGCAATATGTAGAGTCACGACCAGTCCATCATGGTGAGGATCCAAAATATCAACCTTGTCATCTTTATCAAATATTATCTGTGGATCATCACATCTTTAAGAGGCTCTAACTGGCGCATTGAACTTGTCTTCTTTTGGATCCTCCCTTCTCATCTCCAACATAGGTTCTTTTTCTCTTTATACTCCTTACACACCTCTCTCATTTCTTAATGTTTTTCATGTTCCCTTAATCTCTCGCAACATCCTTTCTGTCTCTCAATTTTGCAAGGATAATAATGCTACTGTTATTTTCTCACAATACTCTTTTCTTTTTAAGGACATCTCGACAAACCGGATTCTTCTTCAGGGAACAATTGATCAGGGTGTCTATCTTTGGCGCCCCACTCCTCCCCAAGTTCATCTCATCACCTCCTCAAATCTTCGCTCATGGCATCATAGATTAGGTCACCCATCCCCCCTATCGTTTCCCTTTTAAATAAACGTTTTTCTCTTTCTATTCCTAGTGGTTCATTATCGTTTTGTAATCCCTACAATATTAATAAAAGTCATAAACTCCCTTTTGCCACTTCTTCTCTTCAATCCCATGCTCCTCTAGAACTTATTTTTTCGGATGTATAGACTTCACCCGTACAATCCTACGACAACTTTAAATACTATGTAATCTTCGTTGACCACTTCACAAAATATACATGGCTATATCCTCTCAAAAATAAATCTGACACTTTCACTACCTTCAATTGATTCCGAACTCTTGTCGAAAATACTTCTCAAAACCTATCCTTCAAGTCTTTTCCGATAACGGTGGTGAATATCTCAAACTCACCCCTTCATTACTTAACAATGGTATATCTCATCTCACATCACCTCCTCACACCCCTGAACACAATGGCTTCGCCGAAAGGCGACATCGCCATCTTGTCGAAATCGCTCTCTCTCTTCTCTCACATGCGAACCTCCCACTTCATTTTTGGTCGCATGCTCTCACAACCGCTGCCTATCTCATCAATAGACTTCCCACCCCCACTCTCAACAATGACTCTCCTTATCTCCGTCTCTTCAAATCACCTCCAAACTACACCAAACTAAGAAGCTTTGGGTGCCTTTGCTATCCTTGGCTAAAACCCTACACACCACACAAATTAGCCCCAAAATCAACCCCATGTATTTTTGTTGGCTATTCCCCCCCCAGAGTGCCTACCACTGTCTCGATCCCACTACTCTCAAAATATACACCTCCCATCATGTTAAATTCATAGAAACCGAGTTCCCCTACAATTCCCTTACCACCCATACCACTGTTTCCCCACCCATGTCTCCCTCATAATGGTGTGCAATCTCTATACCCATCATCCAACCTACCACTCCTGCCAAACCAACCCCTCCCCCCTCTGCCGATCCAACCCCTACCTACCCAAGCACTGCCAACCCAACCCCTGCCGACCCAAGCACTGCCGACCCAACTCCTGCCGCCCCAATCCCTGTTGCCAACCCAACTCCTGCCGACCCAATACCTGTTGACTTACTACCTGCTGATCCAACCCCTGCCGACCCAACCCCTACCGCCTCAACTACCTCAAATCCGCCTCAACCCACACGCACCATTACCACCCGCCTCTCTCATGGTATACGCAAACCCAACCCCAAGTATGCCAATCTATCCACCATATCTTCTCTTACCTCTCTTCCTACCACCACTAAACAATCCCTATCCATACCTCATTGGTACGAAGCCATGTGCGAAGAGTACAAAGCACTCATGCGTAATGAAACATGGTCCCTAGCTCCTTCCTATGAAGCACCAAACATTGTCGGCTGCAAATGGGTGTTCCGCATCAAATACAATCCCGACAACACTATCCACAAATATAAAGCCCGCCTTGTCGCTAAAGGCTTCCACCAAAGACCCGACCTTGATTTTTCCGAAACCTTTGGTCCCGTTGTCAAACCCGCCACTATCCGTCTCGTTCTCTCCCTAGCAATCACTCAAGGATGGCCTCTAAGAAAACTTGACATTAACAATGCCTTCCTACAAGGTCACCTCTCTGAAACTGTTTTCATGTCTCAAACCCCTGGTTTTCAAGATCCCACAAAATCCTCCCATGTATATCGACTCTCCAAAGCCATCTATGGCCTCAAACAAGCACCACGTGCTTGGTATACTGCCCTTAAACAATTTCTCATCTCCTTTGGTTTTAAACCCTCACTTGCCGATCCATCTCTTTTCACCTACCACAAAAACTCCCACCATCTTCTACTTCTCGTCTACGTCGATGACATTGTCGTCACGGGACCCTCTGCCACTTTTCTTGAATCATTTGTTTCCAGTCTTGCTTCCAGATTCTCCCTAAAAGACCTTGGGCCCTTATCTTACTTCCTTGGTGTCGAAATAACACCAAACTCCCACGGCTGTCTTCTCTCCCAGTCCAAGTATATCAGTGACCTTCTTACTCGCCACCACATGGATAATTCTAAGCCATCCTCCACACCGATGTCCACCTACCCCCCTCTCTCTACCCATCCACGGACTCCCATCTTCAACCCTTCTGACTACCGAGCCATCATAGGCAGTCTCCAATACATCTCTCTCACCCGACCCGACATCGCCTTCTCAGTTAACAAGCTTGCCCAATTTCTTTATCACCCTCAAGAGTCCCATTGGTCAGCTCTGAAACGGTTACTACGTTATCTTCATGGTACACTTCACTTGGGTATTCAATTATTCAAAGAGTTTCCACCCATTCTTCATGCTTATTGTAATGCCGATTGGGCAGGGGACAAAGATGATTTTCACTCCACCACTGGCTTCATTCTCTATCTCGGACGTAACCCCATCACTTGGTCTTCCAAAAAGCAGCGTGCCATAGCTCGCTCCTCAATGGAAGCCGAGTTCCGTGCGGTTGCTGCCACAATTGCTGAAGTGCTTTGGGTTGGCAATCTCTTGACTGAGCTCGGCATTCCCTCTACTGAACCACCAGTTGTGTTTTGTGACAACCTTGGCGCAACATCTTACTCCGCCAACCCAGTCTTCCACTCCCACATGAAACATTTAGCTCTTGCGTTCCACTTTGTTCGTGAGCAAGTTCACCTTGGCAACCTTCGTGTCCAGCACATCTCTGGCAATGACCAACTCGCGGACGCACTTACTAAACCAATCTCGCGAGCTCGGTTTGCTTCACTTATTTCCAAGATTGGCCTCACTCAAGGACCGTCCATCTTGAGGGGGCGTATTGAGCATACTAAGGATCCTCCTCAGAATCCTCCTGCATCTCCTCATAATCCGCCTGCATCTTCTCATTAGAATCCGCCTACATCTTGATTTGATGATCATTATCTTGTAAATATATCAGTTATTATTTTCAGCATATCTTGTATTTAAAATTCAAATTATTTGTATAGTTTAGGAGATAGTGTAAATCATATAGATAGAACTCTCTCAAACAATCTGTATAAATACATCACATGAATCAATAGAAAATTCATCTTTTGCAAATCCTTTCATGTCCAACAGAAATTAAGGAGTACTTATCGATGCAAACAAATTGTGGAGTAGGAAATTCGGGTATGCAACTTTGAATGTCCGATAGAGAGAAGCTTATATTAAACCATAGTCCTACTACAATAAGAATATTCTTTTCTTTCCAATAAAAATTTACGTTGCATGATTAATATCTAAATTTATTCTTTATTTGCATCAAATTTACACATTTGTTTTGGATGGGAGGAATATGATTTAATCTTGAACACAAGCTTCATCTGATAGCTCGGCATTGGAATGTCATTCAAAGATTTTTGTCCAGTACAGTTCGACATTAAAAACTAACTGTATCAAAAATGCTGAAATCGTTTGCAAGCGGAGACGAGTAAAAATATTTAAAATATTCTTAAGTGTGTAAAAATATCTAAAATATTCTTAAATGATTTCTGAATATGGATCATCATAAAAGGGAAGTGTAATCCTACAGGCCGCCAGAAAATCCGACGTGAATGTTAATATAAGAAGGTCAGGAGATTTTGAAAAGGCTGAGGAAAAGGTTTCATGAGTGGGTTTGCCTTCCCGAAGAAAATTCATTGGAATAAGGATTTTGAGTCAAAGTTTAGAATTTCAATCACAAGATTTTCCTTTGTCGGGGCAATTTGGGACAGATTTAATTAAGTTAAGGTTTCTTTACATTGTCAACAGTGGCAACTCAAACCCCTCATCTGTGAATTGCCTAATTGTCTACGTTGTGAAAAGTTGATACGAGAAGGCTTTTATGCCAATAATTAAGCATTACTTTATACTATTATGTCCCACCTTACTTTCCATTTCTCAGACAACTCAAACCACAATACTTAATTCATTATTTATTTTTCTTAATTTTTGTGTAATACCAAATTTATATGTTTTTAAATGGAACGATTGAGTAATTAATAACATAAAACACATGCAAACTTGATCAGACAGCTCTACTGAATCCATGACTCTCCTTAACCTAGTTAATTGTTCACCATCCAATGATCAACACGAACGGTTGACAAGATTAATATAAGAAGTCCAGTCTCTTTGGAGGAGAAACAAAATTGTTTAAGAAATATAAATAATCAGAATATTCAAAATAAAAGGAATAAGTAGCATTACAGTTGATCATAAACAACACAAAAAATAATTTTAAGAACTGAATAAAAAATAAAATGAATTCATCAGGAAGAAAGAATTCCATGATGCGCGCATGAAATCATATTTGCACAAAATTAAATAGTTAGAACCCAAATTCTTCATATCTTCAGTGGTTTCTCAATTACCAAATGCATGGCCTTTTCCACCTGGGGCTGGACCAGAGTTCTTGATGCCTCCCAAAACTTCAGAATTCTTAAATTCATGCCCCTTCCCTCCAGGGCTTGGTCCAGAGTTCTTAATGTTCCCTAAAGTTTCAGCATTGACAAACTCGTGCCCTTTTCCTCCTGGACTTGGACCAGAGTTCTTGACGTCCCCTAGAGCTTCAGTACTGGTAAATCTATGTCCCTTTCCTCCGGGGCTCGGACCAGCATCCTTAATGTTCCCTAGAGTTTCAGCATTAACAAATTTATGACCCTTTCCTTCGGGACTCGGACCTCCATTTTTAATAGCTTGAATAAACAACCAATTGGATATATTACGATCAACTGACAACTTAGAAACACTAAGAGGGCGAGCATTTACGCTCAACCCTAACAACGTAAGAAGAAGGAGAACAAGGAAGAAGCAGGCAACTAATGGAATATTTTTGGCCATATTAAGAAGTTAATCAGTAGTGTAGGCTTGAACGATCTACGGTGTTTTGCAAGTGAAATTTTTGAAATGAGAAGGGTTTGTTTGTGATGTAGTGAAGGTTTGTGTGGTGACTGGTTATATAGTTTGTTGGCATGCATGGTTGAATGAATATGAAGGAAGAATTTATTTGAAATAGTTAGGTCATAAGTTGACTCTAAATAGTTATATGGAAGACTTGTTCAAAGAAACGTGGGGAAGAAGGCTTAACTCTTTAATTTGGAAGTTAGAATGCATGGTCTTGAATAATATGAGCCGCCGTGAGGTATTTCTATGTGCTTTTAAACGGAAGTGACTTATGAAGACAACCTAGGTACGATGAACAAAGGAAAATAATGGATCAAAGAAAGTAAAGGAACCATAAATTCTTTTTTGGGTACCCACATCTAATATATTTATATTCACTAATTTTTTATATGTATAATAAATGACTTTTCTTAGTCATTTTGACTTATATAAAATACTCCCCTGTTTCAAATCAAATGATCATTTTTATTGCAAAATTAATGACCTTCTGAAACTTTTTCATCAAAAATATTGTCCCTAAATGATTTTCTTTTTCAATTTTTTATAGTTTATTATATTTTTCTAAAACTAAAATTTTTAAAGTGAAAATCAAATTTTTATGATTTTTTTTTCTATTAAAATCAAAATTTTCAAATGACCCTTAAACTCAAAATAAACTCGTGAAATGCGGGCTAAAATTTATGCATCGAGTTACATTTTGTTCTGGATTCGCCACTGGTTGACAACCGCATGAATAGTTAAATTTTATGATGTTAGAGTGAGTTTTTGTTAGACAAAATCTTACAAAAGCACAAAAAAGATAAAAGAATTACAATATAATAAATGATACAAATTACAATAAAACACAGACAAAGAGAAAAATCGTAGGAGAAAATTTGTATGTTGATCTTCTTGATGTTGCCCGAGTTGTGTATGACACACTCTCCTTAAGACAAATTCGCCACCTCACCGAGTTGTGCTTGAGGTTGTTTTGGACGTTCGCCTCCCAGGATAAAACGGACGGACCGGACTATTCTTGCACACTAGAATCTCCGGTGAATCTCACTATGCTTGGACAAAATCACAATGGATAAATTTCTAGGAGGCCAAAGAAAGAAGATGAACAAATTGCAAAGGGGAGGAGAAAGATTGATGAAAAAAATTGTTTTCATTTGTTGTGGGTTTTTTTAGTTATAGCTTCAACAACCATGTCATGACTTCTCAATTAATTATTTTATTAATATGAGAGACATTACCTTGTATTCATGGGGTTTAATTCCACACTTTGTAACTCCTAATCCCAAAGTAATGATCCCTATTAATCCCTCATTAATCTAGAAATTATGGGACATCAATAGTGTTGAAGTCCCATGTATCCCACATCAACTTGGAGAATATAAATGATCCACTATATAAGGTTGGTTAACCTCACCCCTTAACAAGGCCTTTTAAGGGAATGAGGACCCAATTCTAATAAATAGTGATGTTAAATTCTAAAATTTACACTTTAAACCCACCAACTTTGAGCTGTCATATCTTTATCATTCAATCTCAAATTGGACATCTAGATATACCATTTCAATATCTATGTCAAATGACAAACGATTCATATATGGAAAATATACAATTTCCTTCACACACAACATATTTTTCCAACAAGTTTGAGATATAATTCATCGGTTACTTGAACAACGTTGGAAAAAATTGTTTAATTTGAATGCATGCCCCTTTGTCATAATCTGGAGTTAGGAAATGGTCAAGATACTTTAATATATAACATGCAATTCTATAATCAGTGTACTCTGCCACGATCTTCTTCTAGATGCGCCTTATGGCATTACAAATATATATGTTACATTTTCTTTAACATCCAAAGACTATTAGGACTACGTACATATATACATGAATAAAAGAAACTTGATGTCCATGGAGAAGAAATAAACAATCTGTTAAGGGAACTGTCAATGAATCTTTTCTGATACATATATGTTGTGTTACATTGGAAATAAAAAAAAAAAAAGTGTTACAGACAAGTAGACAACCACTGCAGTAATCTAATAAAATGAAAAACTAATGTTGCAATATATATCTAGAAGTAATCCTTAAAATTTACTTAAAGATAAACAAATTAATTAATAGGATTATAAGGATTCAATAATGGCTCTAGCCTCTACTCATTAGTATTATGCCTAGTAGCTCTATTTGTCAGAGTGTCGGTGCCTCTTTCCATCGAATCTGATTCAATGATTCCCCAAGGTCTCAGGATCATTTAACTTATGGATAGGAGTTCTTAATGTCCCTTTCCCTCGATCTTGGATCTGAATCCTTGATGATTCTGAGGGTTTCAACATTAGTAAAGCCGTGTCCTCCCCCAGGGCTTGGACCAGAGTTCTTGATATTTCCTAGAGTTTGAGAATCAGTAAATTCATATCCCTTTCCCCAGAGCTTGAATGTTCCCCAAATTTTCATATGAATTCATGCCCTTTTCCTCCTGCGTTTGGACCTAAATTCGTCATGTCACCTAAAGTTTCGACATTCTTAAACTCATATGTCCCTTTCCCCCCCAGATCTTGGACAAGAATTCTTGACATCTCTTAGAGTTTCAATGCCAGTGAATTTGTGTCCCTTCGCTCTGGGGTTTAGACTTTTCGTTTTCATAGATTTATGATTTAACCAATTGATCGTATCATCAAATGTTTCCCCTATAGGCTACAAGGCTTGACAACACTGAGAGGGCGAGCATCTATGCTAAAACGTAACATGTGGCAAATTGAGCCATAAGAAGTGTTAGGCCAGTGAAAGGAAAGTTCTAGTGTGAGTGTGTGTGTGTGTGTGTGTGTATAGGCAGCGCTAGCAAAACTTGAGAGAGGAAAGCTGATGATGCCAAAATCGTCAAAACAGCCCAAATCAAAGCGATGATTGCTCCGGTGATTGCAAGGCCTGAAAATAAGAGAAAACACGTAAACTAAGCCGGGGCGGATCCGGCTAAAGGCCCTTCGGCGTGAGAGTAAGTTCACGGTTTGTATATGAGAAAACAAATGGACAGAGTTTTCCCAATGTAAAAAGTGACGTACCTAATAATGAGCCATGGGGCTTGTATTTATAGGAATGGATTGATAGAATCCATGTTGGAGTGAACTTGTCAAGAGATAAGATGTAATCCTAAGAGAATTACATCTATTAAGGAGTCATTGTTTGACTTGGATTGGTGTAGCTGATTACAATCTGGATTGAATCTTGAATGTGTAATCCTTGTTGTGTAAGGATTGTATGTTCTGCTAACCGGAACGCCGAGGAACACAAATCTTTTACCTCGGCCTTAACAAATAGACCGAGGTAAATGATTCTACTTCCTCGTCCTTTGGAGATTGACCGGTACGGAGATATGCCGAGGTAAATGATTTAGTTTCCTCGTCATGGTAAAGAATGCCGAGGTAAGAACTTTAGTTTCCTCGTCTCTTGCTGCATACCGGCCCAAACATGTTGTCATAAGGCTGAGATAAACCCCTCCTCGTCATATACGGAAGACCTTACTCGGCCCTGATACTTGGTTATTTAGATAATATTCATGGCCCAATTCAATTAGGCCCAGCTTGAGCAAACCCGTATTTGTATCTCGGTTTATACTGTTCAGTGGCCCCCGACTTTCTAGCTCGGATTAGGACGAGTAGAAAGTCATCTAAATCCTCGTCATATGGAATACGAACGGGTTTGATACGTGTCCTCGGCGTCGCTTCATATAGCGACGGTTGCCATTGCAGGGCCCCCAGTCTTGTCACGCCTTGAAACCGTCAATTCGCATTTAATTCTTGGGGCGCCAGACCCGGAATGTTAACTTTACCCATGGGTTTAACCCGATTGAGGGGTATAAAAAGCTAAATCCTTCTCATTTTACTCTTTACAAACCCCAAATACTCGAGAGCAATTGCCAAGGTTCAGGCGACGATAATTCCAGCGACCTTGATCTTGTTCGACCCAGTTTCCGGCGAGCTAGCTTTCTGTTGTGATTCCATCAACCTCTTCAATCTCAGATATGAAATTTCTCCCCTTTTGTGCATTTTGAATCTGATTTCCATCTTCTTAGGGTTTGTTGGAAAGAATCTTGAACACACCAAGAACTGGCAAACCTCCATTGTTAAAGAATGAAGCTTTTCTTCATCAATTCAAAAAACTTCAAACTTTTGATTTTCATTGTATTTTATATGGACTTTCTTGAATATTGAATGAACTCCCCCTTTTATTTTTGATTCCCCTTAGAAATGGCTCGTTCTTGGGACCATTCTCCCGATTCCGATTATGGATATCATCTTGGAAATTTGAGGGTCTATCGTAGAGAGAGGTCCATGGTTGATGCTCACTCTGGATGATGTAAGCAAGCGGTTAAGAGGTTATGGTCGAACTCGTCTATTCCTCCAATACCACGACTCCACAAGAATAGATAGGATTGAGTCCGGTTCACCCAACATTATAGTTTTTGAAGATAGAATTTGAGATGATGGAGCACGTCGATCTGTTCTACCCGGCCTACGATCGCGAAATGCGTGAGCGCTGAGAGGTACGGCTCCCTCCTCGGCCTTATTAAATGACGAGGAGGGAATCTCCCTTCGCCGTCCTAAATCAGTCATGGACGAGGTCACTAATTTTGTCTCCTCGTCTTTATGCAGATATGACGGGAAGAGAAGGAGAACCCTCCTCGTCTACTCAGATAGTTGATGCTTTCATGGATGAAGCACAAACTGATGGCCGTTTGGCCCGAAGAGAGGAGGCCGAGGACGAGGAGGCCAAGGATTAGGACAAAGGCAAGAGAGGACCCCAAGAGCCGGGGATCCCATCTTGGAAAAGCTATACTCCAAGTACGGGGTATAAAGGCGAGTACAGGCTAACTTATATGGGCCACATGGAGCTGAAGACAAAGAAGGAAGAGGACGACTTTTACTATAACCAAGACTTTGTCCACTTCTACTTCAAACAATTCCAACAAGGACTTCGTCTTCCACTGGATCCTTTCATCTGCGAATTTCTAGACGACGTGAGGGCGGTGCCGGCCATGCTAGGAGCCAATGGTACCCGGGTTCTTGTCAGCTTCATCATCCTTTGCCGTAGCTTAGGGTATGAGCCAACCATGGGAGCCTTTAGGCATTTCTACCATGTCCAATTTGTCAAGGAGAGTTGGCTCCTCGTCATTAAGAGTGCGTCTAAGAAACCAAAGTTGCTCCTCCCAATGTCTAGCAAAGTTCTTTGGTTGGGATAACCACGTTATAAGGGTGGAGAGCCGTCAAGGATGGGAGTTCCAGTCTCCTTGTAAAGGTCCAACTTCTTCGTTCCCCGTCCAACAATATGAATGGACCAAGGACTTGATTAAACGCCTAGAAGAATTTGCCGAGGTGGGAGTCCTCGATTGGTCAGTGATTGAGTCCTCGGACCATTATTACATTCAGGCGGGTTTAATGCCGGGGAAGAAGGATGGGGTATCTCCCCTTGTCACCGTAAAGAGGGGGAGACGCTTCAATGACTGGACAATTCACCCCGGTTTAGTGTTCCACGAGGATTGCATTACGTGCAAGACAGAGCGTCCCCGGGACCAATGTTTGAAAGCCATCGACATAGTTGGACGTAAATGTTTCTTTTTTACTTGGTACCTTTTAAATGCTTGTTACCTCTGCCCGTATTTAACTCTTTCCTCGTCCTTGCAGATCTAACCGCCGAGGAAGAGGAAGCTATAGCCATGGAGAGACTAAGTCCCCAAGAGCTAGTGAAGAGGAAGAGGAGGCTGAGCAAGAAGGCTGCCTTGGTAGAAAGGAGGGAGGATGCTAATGCACGTAACCTCATCCTCAATGTTCAGGATGACCAACCCCTTCCCCTTAAATTACACGGGGAAGTGAATGCCGAGGAACCGGCGGCTGACAATCAAACCAATCCATCAACTGCAGAGGGGCATAGCCTCCATGTTGATGCCGAGGAAGAGGCGACCGAGGAAACTAGCCTCGTCCAAAGGAGATCAGGCTCCAAAAGAACGCCTACTGTTAGCGCCGAGGAGCCGGCGGCTAAACGGGCAAGCGTCAGTGCAGCCCCCAATGTTGATGCTCCCCCTCCCTTGACCATTCAAAACGTAAAGACCGTTGAGGAGGCCGACAAGCTGGCCAAGAGCATGTCCATCAATGTTCCCCGTCTTAAGGGACTTCCTCTGTTGGCTAGGGAGGGACCCTTAGTAAGATTGGGCCGAGCTCCCATCCAGAGGGCCATGGACGAAGATGCCTACGAGGCATTTTGTAAGGAGGCTCCCAACGAGGATACCTTGCTCTGCCATAAGGGACTTTTAATCGCTGAGGTAAATGTTGATCCTTTTCTTGTTTATTGCCCTTGATATTTGTTTGCCTTTCTAATGACGATTTCTCTTTCAGTTGGCTTCTGTCACGGCGTATGAAAATGTCCTAGCCAAGAAGAAGACTAGGCGTCTGAATGAGGCTAAGGCAGCTCAAGCAAAGAGCGAAAAAGACAAGTCTTCCTTGGCTAAGCTTTTAGAGGCCAAGGATGCTGAGCTTGCGGCGGCCAAGGCCAAGGTTGAGGCCGAGGTAAAAAGGGCCGAGGAAGAAAAGGCAAAGGCCGAGGAACATCTCCGGCTTAAAAATGAAGAGCTTGCCCAGGCAAAGGCTGATAAGGCCGAGCTTCAGACCAAGGCCGATGAAGCTGAGGCCAAATGCCGGGGATTGGAAGCTACCCTCCCAGCTAGGGAGGAAGAGGCCGTAGCTCGGTTCAAGGAGAGCTCGGCTTTCAAGGAACTGATGATGGCCAGCTCGGCCTTCAGAGAGGCCGTGGATGAGCAGACGGCCACTATGTTTGAAGATGGCTATCTTCATTTGGCCCGGAGCATTTTGGTGATCCTTCCACCGGTCTGGACATTAATAAGGTTGCCCGGCTAATTTGCGGGGATCAATATGCCGAGGAAGTCGGGGCTCTCCATCACTTGGTCCCCTATTACGAAAGCAACTTGGAGCCGATGGGCGCGAGGATGCTCATGCTTGCGAGGAAGTGTGGAGGCCGGCCTCTGTTGTCCCCGGCAATATTAAAGACACAGTGGAGCGATCAAGGCAGCCGAAGAGCCCGAGGACATAGAAGTCTAGGTGGAAGGAGGGACCGAGGAAAATAATGCCTTCACTGAACAAACGGTCCTTCCTCCCCCCGGCACTATCACTGAAGACTGGCTGGACAAGCCTTTCGATGACATGCACCAATCTTAGGATAGCTTTTTTTTTTCTTTGTTTTCTGTAATAGATGGTAGGGCTTTTGTAATTTTTTGAATATCAATGAAAATCCTTGTTATGATTCGTGTTATTTCCATTGCTCATATTTTTGTATGCTAGGCCGAGGAAATACTCCTCGGCTTTAACTATGCTCTTTAGTTATTTAGGCCAAGGAGGATCTCCTTGGCTGTAAAGTGTTGTAATCCTGAATCAGAGTAGACTCATGGTAGGAGGTTTGTCAAGCCATTAGGCCGAGGAAAGTCCTCGGTCTTGGCTGTTAGTCTCCTAAGTCAAGGTGGACCCTTGGTGGAAGTGTTGTAAGCCATCGGGCCAAGGAGGTTCCTTGGTCTTGGGCGCTTGGTATCTGAGTCAAGGTGGACCCTTGACGGGATGTGTTGTAAGCCCGTCGAGCCAAGGAGGTTCCTTGGTCTTGGGCGCTTGGTGTATCTGAGTCAAGGTGGACCCTTGACGGGGATGTGTTGTAAGCCATCGAGGCCAAGGTGGTCCCTTGGTCTTGGGTACATTTGGTATCTGAGTCAAGGTGGACCCTTGACGGGGATGTGTTGTAAGCCATCGGGCGAGGAGGTTCCTTGGTCTTGGGCATTTGGTATCTGAGTCAAGGTGGACCCTTGACGGGGATGTGTTGTAAGCCGTCGAGGCCAAGGTGGTCCCTTGGTCTTGGGCATTTGGTATCTGAGTCAAGGTGGACCCTTGACGGGATGTGTTGTAAGCCATCGGGCCAAGGTGGTCCCTTGGTCTTGGGCATTTGGTATCTGAGTCGAAGGTGGACCCTTGACGGGATGTGTTGTAAGCCATCGGGCCAAGGAGGTTCCTTGGTCTTGGGCATTTGGTATCTGAGTCAAGGTGGACCCTTGACGGGATGTGTTGTAAGCCATCGGCCAAGGTGGTCCCTTGGTCTTGGGCATTTTGGTATCTGAGTCAAGGTGGACCCTTGACGGGATGTGTTGTAAGCCATCGAGGCCGAAGGTGGTCCCTTGGTCTTGGGCATTTGGTATCTGAGTCGAGGTGGACCGCGACGGGGATGTGTTGTAAGCCATCGGGCGAGGAGGTTCCTTGGTCTTGGCGCTTGGTATCTGAGTCAAGGTGGACCCTTGGAGGATGTGTTAAGCCGTCGAGGCGAGGTGGTCCCTTGGTGTTGGGCATTTGGTATCTGAGTCAAGGTGGACCCTTGACGGGAGGATGTGTTGTAAGCCATCGGGCCAAGGTGGTCCCTTGGTCTTGGGCATTTGGTATCTGAGTCAAGGTGGACCCTTGACGGGATGTGTTGTACGAGAAGAGTGGGGATGCAGTCCTCATCTTCGATGTACGTATGAAGAGTTGATAGTTGCTTGGCATCTTTGGAAGAAGCTGTTTTCATAAAGCGAAATGCGATTACAACTAGCTGCAAACCTATCAACTAATCAAAATTAAAAGACGGGAAATAAGAAACTAATCTATTGTACGATAAACTAGACTAGTGATAGTATTTTCTAAGGTTGTCGGAGTGCCGGGGATGCTTGAGGTCCTTCCCGTCCTTGGTCTTCAATCTGTAGGTCCCTTCTCGAATGACTTGAGTGATGATATAGGGACCTTCCCAATTTGGGGAGAGCTTGTTACGTTGTCTTTCGTCCGGTAGCTTCAATTTTACGAGTACCCGATCGCCTACTTGGAATACTCTTCGATGACCCTCTTATCATGATACGCCTTGGTCCTTTGTTTGTAATTCACCATCCTCATACGTGCGGCTAGTCGTTTCTCATCTATCGGGTCCGAGTCCGGGAGCCTATTGACCTTGTTGACTTGCTCATCGTAATGGGAATTTCTCACCGTAGGGATGGCCATCTCCGCTGGTGCCATAGCCTCGGAACCGAAGGTTAGTGCGAATGGGGTTTCCCAGGTTGGCCGGGTGGTTGTCCGAACGACCCGTAAGGCTAGGGAAGTTCGTCCCGACCATCTACCCTCGCGTCCTTCAAGGTTCTTGGTGAGGGCGGTTAGGACCGGTTTGTTTCTTTCCTTACCTTGGCCATTGCCTTGTGGTGCGCTGGCGAAGATTTTGCATGGCGGACTTTTACTCTTCCCAACTACGTAGTGAATCTTTGTGGAGAATTGCAGTCCATGATCGAGACAATTGTATGTGGGAGGCCGAATCTGCACCGGATGTTGTCATGGACAAAGTTGATCGCATTCTTTTACATTATCTTGGCTAATGCCTTGGCTTCTATCCACTTGGAGAAGTAATCAACGGCTACTATCACGTACTTGCAATTACCGCGGGCGGGAAGGAAGGGTCCGATGATATCGATCCCCCACATATCAAACGGCCACGTAGGTATTACAAGTGTTTGCTCAACTGCCGGTAGTCTAGGAATGTCAGAGAACCTTTGGCACTTGTCACATTTTCGAACATAGGCGTGCGCGTCTTCCCTCGGGTTTGACGATAGTACCCTAGTGATATGATTTTGTCGGCTAAGGTTACGGCCCCAGGGTGTCCGCCGCAAACACCTTTATGTACTTTCCTCGCCAAGAGGTTCTCAATTTCCTTGGGATAGACACACCTTAGCAGGGGCTTTGTGAAAGATCTTCGGTAGAGGACTCCATTCATCACCACGAACCTTGGGGATCTCTTTTTGATAAGCTTAGCTCGAACATCATCTTCTGGTAGTTTTTCCTTCTCAATGTATTCAATGTAATCATCGATCCAGCATCTATCTTCTCCATCTAGGAGCATGATTTGTAGTCTTTCGTATGCAGGTTCCTCGGCATAAACCACATAAGGGCGGGTCTTGAGACATCCATGGTAGCCAATTTGGAAAGAACGTCTGCGACTTGGTTATCTTCCCTGCCAATTTGTTTGAGCTCGAAAAACTCCATCTTCTTCGTCATATCTAGGACCAGGTCTCTATACTTGGCAAGGGTGGGGTCTTGGGTGTTATACTCTCCCTTTACTTGTTTGACAACGAGTTGGGAGTCGCAGAAGGCCGCCACCCTAGTCGCTCCATAGAAGGAGGCTAATTCAATGCCAAATATTAGAGCTTCATATTCCGCTTGATTATTGGAGGCAGGGAACTTGAAACGGATGGCGTCTTGCGTAGTATATTCTCCTTCCGGGCTTGCTAGCACAATTCCAGCTCCGCTTCTGTCCTTTGTGGCTGATCCGTCCGTATACAGGATCCAACAGTTGGATGGGAGTTCAATGGGAGAGTCTTTATCCTCTGGTGCGTTTTGCTTCCTAGAGGTGGGGAGGTGCTCACCCATAAAGGCAGTCTCGACCATGAAGTCAACCAAAGACTGTTCCAGGAGGGTCTTCCTTGGTTGGTAAGTGATATCGAACTCGGTGAGAGCGATGGACCAGTTAAGGAGACGCCCGGAGCCGTCCAACTTATGTAGTATCTTCTTCAATGGTTCATTTGTGTACACGGTGATAGGATGTGCAGAAAAATAAGCACGTAGCTTCCTTGATGTGATGACTAGTGCGTACGCTATCTTCTCCACATTGAAATATCTGCTTTCCACGTCAGATAGTTCCTTAGAGACATAGTAGACAGGCTTTTGAATTCCTTCGTCATTTCGAACTAGGGCCGAGTGCACCGAGGCGTGATCGGTGGCGGCTAAGAAGACGTACGGCATCTCACCGGTAGTCGGATTGCTAAGCGAGGGAGGGAACCCAAGTACTCCTTCAACCGGAGGAATGCTTCAGAGCATTCAGGAGTCCAGGAGAAGCTCTTGGTACCCTTCAATACCTTGAAGAAAGGCAGTGACTTTTCGGCGGATTTGGCAATGAATCTTCCAAGGGCTGCGATTCTTCCATTAAGTCTTTGAACCTCCTTGATGGTGGTAGGTTCCTTCATGTCAACGAGCGCCTTGATTTTTTCGGGGTTTGCTTCAATCCCCCTTTGTGATACCATGAAGCCTAGAAATTTTCCGGCGGTTACTCCAAACACGCACTTGCTCGGATTTAGCTTCATGTTATTGGCTCGGAGGTTGTGGATTGTCTCTTGCAGGTCGGGAACGTGGCTGCCTTCCTTGGTCTTTATGACCATGTCATCAATATAAGCTTCCATGTTGCGACCTATTTGGCTTGCAAAAACTCGATTCACCATTCGCTGGTATGTAGCACCCGCATTCTTGAGCCCAAAAGGCATCATGATGTAACAGTAATTACCCCCAGGTGTTTGGAAGGCCGTCTTCTCAATGTCCTCTTCCGCCATTTTTATCTGATGATAGCCTGAATAGGCATCTAGGAAGCTGAGAGTTTGATGTCCTGCGATAGAATCAACCAACTTGTCAATTCTAGCAAGAGGATAGCTGTCCTTGGGGCAGGCTTTGTTTAGATCAGTAAAGTCTATGCACATGCGCCATTTCCCATTTTGCTTCTTCACCATAACTACATTGGCCAACCAAACGGGGTACTTAACTTCACGAATTATTCCAGCACTAAGTAATTTCTGCACTTCTTCTTTTATAGCTTCCTCCTTATCCCTTGCAAAATTTCTCCTTGTCTGGGAGATAGTCTTTGCCAAAGGATCAACTTCAAGGCGGTGGAGAGCTACTTCTTCATTGATCCCCCTCATATCTTCGACTCTCCAAGCAAAGACGTCGAGACTGCTTTTTAAGAGGGAGATGATTTTTTCTTTCTCTTCTGGTGATAGTTGGCCCCCGAGCTTGATTTTTTGTTCAGGATAATCAGGGTTGATGACTATCTCTTCCAGTTCGTCAACAGGCTTCATTTCAAGACCGTCACGGAATTCTAGAGACTCGATGATGATTTCTCTAATTCTTCTCCCTTCATTGTCATTTGAGTTGAGGCCCTCTTCCTCCATGAGTTTATCAACATCTGGGAGACTGACCTTCTCTAGGTCGTGGTTGGCCCCCGAGTTCTGGCCGTTGAAGAGAACAGGGTCTTCTTCTGATACGGACTGAATTATGCCTAGGTCATCTGCAATTTCTTGGACCATAGGGTCTTCCTCAGGTACAGATTGGAATATGCCTTGGTCATCTGCAATTTCTTGGACCATAGACTCTTCCTCCTTCGTCCACACTTCACGAATATAGCTCATTCTGGAGCTAGTTTCGGTGGTTTTCTGAGACTTAGAGATCTTAATATTTTCCTCGGGTGTATCTATCTCCACACTCTTGAATTTCTTTCTGCTTTTCACGACATGTTCCAAGAAGTCCTTGGGGGTGGCCCTCACGCATCCAATCCCTGCCCGGGTGGGGAATTTAACTCGTTGGTGGGGAAGTGAGGCTACCAGCCCAAGTTTGGCTTGACTTGGAATGCCTATGATCGCGTGGTAGTCACTAGTCAAATCCATGACTACAAAATTGACTGTGGCTTTGGCTAGGAAGGGATGATCACCGACTTCGAGTTCTAGCTCCACAGTGCCCTTGGCTCCAACTTTGTGGTTGGTGAATCCTTCTAGCCTTCCATGGTAGGGTTCCAACATGGTGTCTTTCAAGCCCATCTGTTGGAAGGTGAGTATCTGAGGATGTCACGAGAGGCCCCGTGTCAACAAGAAGTCTTTCGGATTCAACGTTGTCTATTCGACCCTTTATCACCAAGGGTTGTTCACGTCTTCGCTTTCGGCTTCCGGCTAACTCATTAGGAGAGAAACTAATGACCTCTTCCGCTTTATGGATCAGCGAGGGAACATGGTACACTTTGCTCAGCTCGTGGATTTGGTCCCTTAGTTTTCTGGTAGACGTTACCTCTTCCCGTATCACATGCAACTTGGCCCTAGGAGGCCTTCGGTCTTCCTCCTCGCTTTTGTCGTCATCTTCACTTTCCTCTTCCTTTCGCTTCCGCTTGTTATCTTTTTTCATAACATAACGGTCTAACTTCCCCTCGTCGACCCATTTTTGGATTATTTTCTTGAGAGCCCAGCAATCATCAGTGGTGTGCCCGTTATCTTTGTGAAAATCACAGTATTTGTTCATGTTACGAGGGAATTTTGGCTTGTCGGTCATTGGTTGAGGTGGAGGAAGGTTGACCAGCTGCATGATTTCAGAAATGGGCTTAGTAAGAGGAGTGAACTCAAGCTTCTCCGTACTCCTTGTTTTGTTTTTCCCTTTGGATCCCTTGCCGTTTCCATTGCTATTCTGGCGGTTTCCTGTCGCCTCTATTTCTGTCTTGTCAGCTCCCCTCTTCTTTGTTTTATCCTCAGCCATGGAAATGGCATAAGCTACCTTGTATAGCTCGGACTTTGTTTGAGGTTCCCTGGCTGAGAGTTCATACACGAGGGGACCAGATTTTAAGCCGGAATTGAAACAAACAATAACTTCCCTGTCAGTGAGGCTTTCTTCAACCTGGTCCGCCATTTTTCGGAACCGATTATAATAGCTGAGGGTGGTCTCTCCCTTTCCCTGCTCAATGTTGGCTAAGTCAGCCAGTCTTATCTTCCTCTTACCAGCAGTAGCAAAGTGGTCCAAGAACATTTTCCTCATGCCTCTCCAGCAGTCGATGCTACCTCTTTTAAGCTCACGGAACCAGGTCAAAGCTGTTCCGGAGAAGGTGCTAGCGAAAGCTTTACAGAGCAGGTCATCAGCAGTGGTGAGGAGATTCATAGTTTGTTCAAAACTCTGCACATGGTCTTTTGCATCAGTAGTGCCATTGTATTTTTCAAAATTAGGAAGCTTGAGGTGGGGATTAGGTGGAGCTGCCGTTATCCTTAAAGAGAATGGACGTGTTGCTCAGTCGTAATCATCATCATTAAACTTCTTTCCCCTCTCCATGTCATCCAGTCTTTGCTTCAACAGCTTCCATTGCTTGGTTTCCACTCCCTTGTCACTGCTTGAGCGGGTGCTTCGTTGGGAGCTTCTCACGGATTTATCCTTGGGGCGATCGTTCACCCTACTGTGCTCCGCGTCATGTCGGTGGCTATCCCTTTTGGAAGGAGCTCTATCACGCCTTAATTCCAGGTCTTGACCGCCAAGTATCATTCTGTATGGCTCTGGTGTCCTTGGTCTTGCAAATTCTCGATGCCGAGGACGAGGAGAATCCGGTCGACGAGGTCGAGGAGAATTTGGTTGACGAGATCGAGGTGGCGTGGGACGTTTAGGTGTCATGACAAGACGGGCGGGGAGATAGTCGTGCATTCAAGGCGAGTCTCGTTCTTAGGTCCCTGGAATTTACTTCCTCTTCCCTAGGAGTTAAGTGGCTTCTCAAGTCGACAGCTGGGGCTCTACGCTTCTTGTTGTGCCGAGGATGAGGAGAATCCGGGAGGCTGGCATTGGTAGATCCTTGGTCTTGAGGGGAGGAGGTTGTTGCTCATCCTGTCCCTTTTCAAGGGGGTTGCCCACAGATGGCCTAATAAATTCAGCCATGGAATGCTCTGGATCTAATTGCAAGAGAGCAACCTGTGTTTCATACATTCTTTGTAACGTTTCCATTTGCTTATGCAACAAAGAGCGTCGGTCAATGGGTTGACTTCCTCCCGGCTTGACCGGCGTCGACATTCTTTGTTTTCTTCCTTCTCACTTGCTTTCCACGAGCACGAGTGGGACGAGGAAGCTCGGCGCCTTCTCCTCGGCATTCACCCGACCCTTGGAACGAAGGGTCATGGAGAGGAGGAGGGGCATCTGGGCGAGTAGAGGAGGAGGAGGAGCGGTTCCTCGGCTCTGTGTTCGCCCATTCACTGGGTTGGGTCCTCAGCCGTAACACTTGTAAACTGTCCGTCCATTGTAAGCCAACAGCAAATTACCAAGTGTAAATTTTTCAAAAATCACAATTTCCAATAGATCCAAATTTCTGGCCAAAATTAGGGCAAATTTTAATCCCAAACCAACAGCCAATTGCGATTTTTCCAACACAAAAATTTCAGGCCAGAAAATTCGCTTCAGACGCGAACAGGCGGATTCCGGCCAAATTTTTGCAGAATCCGGCGGTAATTAGAACAGAACTCAAACAGTTCAGAAATTCAGGCAAGAAATTTGGCTTTTAGCTAACGTTTTCCAGGCCAAACAAAGGGTGTTTGAATCGATTTCCCGGCAATGGAACCAATTGATGATGCCAAAATCGTCAAAACAGTCCAAATCCAAGCGATGATTGCTCCGGTGATTGCAAGGCCTGAAAATAAGAGAAAACACGTAAACTAAGCCGGGGCGGATCCGGCTAAAGGCCCTCCGGCGTGAGAGTAAGTTCACGGTTTGTATATGAGAAAACAAATGGACAGAGTTTTCCCAATGTAAAAAGTGACGTACCTAATAATGAGCCATGGGGCTTGTATTTATAGGAATGGATTGATAGAATTCATGTTGGAGTGAACTTGTCAAGAGATAAGATGTAATCCTAAGAGAATTACATCTGTTAAGGAGTCATTGTTTGACTTGGATTGGTGTAGCTGATTACAATCTGGATTGAATCTTGAATGTGTAATCCTTGTTGTGTAAGGATTGTATGTTCTGCTAACCGGAACGCCGAGGAACACAAATCTTTTACCTCGGCCTTAACAAATAGACCGAGGTAAATGATTCTACTTCCTCGTCCTTTGGAGATTGACCTGTACGGAGATATGCCGAGGTAAATGATTTAGTTTCCTCGTCATGGTAAAGAATGCCGAGGTAAGAACTTTAGTTTCCTCGTCTCTTGCTGCATACCGGCCCAAACATGTTGTCATAAGGCTGAGATAAACCCCTCCTCGTCATATACGGAAGACCTTACTCGGCCCTGATACTTGGTTATTTAGATAATATTCATGGCCCAATTCAATTAGGCCCAGCTTGAGCAAACCCGTATTTGTATCTCGGTTTATACTGTTCAAAAGCTAAGGCTTCTGTTATGAGTATGGAAATGAAATGAATGTGATTGTATAGTATATAGTTTACACATTGCATGAATATTATTGGAAGCACGCATGCAAGAAAAATGAGATGAATTAATAAGGCTTCTGTAAGTCTGTTCAGAGTATGGAAATGAAATGGATGACTGGTTCAAACAAACGAGGGGTTGAAGCTATGGAAAGTTTGGAAGGTGGTAAGGAAGATTGGAACCGCCATGATGCAATATTTCTATGCATTTTTGAATGAAATGAAACATAAGTTAATAAGATGAGCTATTGATATTGTTTAACTTATGGAAAAGCTAATGACCACATCTCTGTTCTAAAAGACCCCGCCTAAGGGCGCCTAGGCCCCGCCAGCGCTGGCCCTCTCCAACGCCTGGGCCAGTTCCGCCTAGGTCCTGACTAATCCCGACTAATCCCGATTAGTCCCCGACTAGTCCCCGCCTAGGCGCTAGGCCCGGCTCCGCCGCCTAGCATCCGCCTAGAGCTTTTTAGAACCTTGGACCACATATCAAAACACTCTCTTGAAGTCGTAAACTTGAGTGGATACGTAAGAAAATGAACGCAGATTAATTATTTGAGATCGGAGAGAGATGAATTTGAGAGGTGGGAGTGATTTTCCTGCAAACGAATGACTACATTTCAATGTTATTACCGTACAAAAAAGTTTATAAGAAAAGGAATCATTCCATTTAATTCAGAATTAAATAAAAGGATTATACTAAAGTGACAAAATATTCATATACAACACACCCGACCACGATGTAATTAACGATGGTCAATTAATTATTGTGTTTATAGTTTTCAGTATTCTTAATTAAACATTTAAATAATCATATTCAAAATTTGATCCTACTTATCACTGTTCATAGTATCAAAAATTTCATCTCCAACAACCATAGTTATCAAATTCATGGTATCAAAGTATATTTTTATATTCGTTATGTGTATTAATATTTTCAACATTATCAATTATTTTAAACTAGAGATTTTTACCAATAAGACCCTGAGATAGGGTGAAATTTATCAATAAAAACAGTATATATCAATTAAATTCTACCTTAGGGTTCTAGAGTTGAAATCAAAACGACCGTAGAGTACCTGATCCTATTTATAATAATTTAAATGGCGAAACTGCCCCTCCTCTTTCTATTCCCCTTCTCTCTCTAATCGCAATTCCGGCGGTAGGGGCAACGAAGAACGTTGAACGGAATCTTCTCTTGTTCCATGCCTGTCAACGACAACAGCCAGAAGCACCGTGCATCATTCTCCCCTTCTTCGTCGGCGTTCACTGCAAAACCCTCAAACGAGACGGTAATTTCTCCCAACTCTATGTTTTCGACTTCAATTTCATCTTGCTCTCACGATTTCTTACTGAAATTGATCCATGTTGGGATCAATTTCATATTGCTATTGTTTGTAGGGAAACTGTTGGGATGCTTTTTGGGAAAATGTGCTGGGTGTAACGACCCCAACCCTAGGCACTAATTTTAAATACTATATTATATGCTTTTAATAATTATGTTAGCTTTATGTGTTCAATTATGCCTTTAGAATTCTTAAATTAAGATAAATTGGGTGAGAAGTGAAATTGGAACCTCTTGAGAATTTATTGGTTATTAAATAAAGAAACTTGGGGAAATAATAAAAATGAAAATTGGAC
This sequence comes from Adenophora triphylla var. japonica, assembly GCA_022495995.1. Taxonomy (NCBI): domain Eukaryota; kingdom Viridiplantae; phylum Streptophyta; class Magnoliopsida; order Asterales; family Campanulaceae; genus Adenophora; species Adenophora triphylla. The sequence continues at coordinate 51,173 of JAFEMH010001751.1, read as the reverse complement.
AAATGGTAAGAAAAAGGTAAATTGTGTAGAATAAATAATGAAAATAAAAAGGGGTTTAATTTAAAATTGTGGAAAGCCTTAGTTAGAGGGGGCCATTTCTACTTCCTCCTAACTTTTCCCCAAGTGTCCCCCTCTCCTCTTCCCCATACTCCCTCCATCCGCCCCCCCCCCCCTTCTTCATCCTCCTCACTCCCTTCTTCCTCCTTCATTCATTCATCCCATATTTTTTCTAGAGAAACTCCATGGAAGCCCCTTCCTCCAAGCTTTGAAGCCAAGCTACTTCTCCTCCAAATTCAAGTCTAAGGGCATTTTTGAAGTGGAATCACCTAGGAGAATTCATCAAGCTAGAAAGATCAACCTTCTCTTTTCAAAACCCTAAGGTGAGTTATTATGACTTTCCCTTCTTTAATGTTCATGAACTATGTTGTTGTTGTTGTTGTTATAATGGTTTTTGATGATTAGAAACCTTCTTGGAACTTGAGAAAATTGGTTAATGTTAGAGAATGATGTTTTGGTTCATAGTAGTTGATCAAGAGTATAAGAAAATGTGTTTGGTTGGATTAAGAGAGTTTAACTTGAAATAAGGTAAGGAAATGGGTGGAGTTAGTTTAGAAAATCAAACTTGAAATATGTTAATGAAATGGGTTGGAATTCTTGTGGTGAGTTGTTATGACCTTTCTTTCTTTGAATGATCATGAAGATAAATGTTATTGTGTTTGTTCTCTTGAATGTGTTGATTGAGAACTTTGTTGGGTTTATAGAAATATTATGAGTTTTGGAAGTTGAATTGATCTAGGTTTAAGGCATGGTTTCATGGATTAAATGGAGTAGATTGAAGTTACCAAAGTTGGAAATGCCCCTTAGGTTCATAACTTAGAATACCCTTGGTTGGAATTTTGGTATTTTGGGAGATTGTTGTTGTTGCTGCTGTTTTTACCTTTCTGGGCCGAGGGCACGAGTCGTGACCTCAGGCACGAGTCGTGCCATGTAAAGGTCACGAGTCGTCCCTTGGATAAAGGGAAGTCGTGACCAGTAAGGGGACGCCAGGTTCTGAGGGGGTAATTTGGGCACGAGTCGTGCCCTGGGGCACGAGTCGTGCCCTGGTCAGATTTGTTCACCTCAACTTTAGGGCTATTCAAACCTAATCAAACTCGAACCAAAATGAAATATCTTTTACCTAGATTAAAGTAGGATACTTTGGCTTCACAATGATATTTTAAGTGATCAAAATGGAATAGTGGAAGTACTTTAAATGTGGCTTGGAAAACGTTAGATAACCTAGTTTGGTAACTATACACTGATGATCCCAACTTGGTAGATTCAACTTAGACCTTTCAAGAGGCTATGTATTATTGTATAATGATCTTGTAGAATGGATTGATGCTACTTCCTTGCCTTACATTGAGTTCATATACATTGTTTATATTATGCATAGTGTGTTGATCAATTGTTGCACTATGGTATTTGTTGGACATGAGTATATTTTACCATGTTGTTATATTGTTATCCCGTTTTGTGGATTATCTCAAGTATCTATTATGTGCTTGAGCGTGTTTATGTTCGGGTGGGTATGATGGATTTCAATCAATTATTGATTTGTTCAATAAGTGATTGAAGGTTCGTCATACCGGTGACCCTTCCCCACTCTGTGGCCACGGAGTGGGGCTGTGCTAACGACTGTATTGACCCAAAAGGCTTTACAGACCTGTTGCGATTGTTGTAAGGAGGGACGATATTATTGTTGGATACTCTAATATAGGTATCCTTTCTTATATGGATCTCTGGGGTATGAGTCCTATAAGAGGTGAATGTGCTGGAGGCAATTCACCGAAGAGTGGAGTTTTACTCCCACGTTGTACGACTTATTGTTCAGACGGGAAAGGTAAAATGAGGTAACGAAAGGTGTTTACCGTTTTCATAATGTGTTATGTGCTACCATGCTATGTGTTGCACTTTGTTTGGCATCTTGCTGCATATCATAATAGCTCATTGAGATTTATTCTCACCCCTCTCCCTTTACTGTTTTAGATTCCGAGACAGGTGACCCGAACCCGTGAGGCCGGGGATTTCATTGTGGACTTTTGCTTTTGGGGCTTGACAAGTTAAGTATAGGAGTCGGTTGTTAGGAGTATTTATTAAGTATTCTTCTTTTGTAATTTGTATGGAAAACTCTTTTGTTAAACAAGGTTAATTAAGGTTTCCAATGTAATTGGTTAGATTTCGGTTTATTAAAGTTGTAGTTGGATTTCCTTTAAGTAGGGATATTATCAATTGATTTTTATTTGGAAGTTCGAAAAGTGGTTTTCTTTTAAAGGCAAACAAATGTTTAAAAATTTAAATGGATTTTCTTAGTTTGAGCTCCCTTAGCGCGGGACACGTGTTAGGTCCCGGGTTGGGGTGCTCACAGTTGGTATCAGAGCTTAGTTTAGAGGTCAAGGGTAGATGTCTAAACTAAGGGGGAATGTGTGGAAATTGACGCCGAGTGTTTAATGCAGGAGTTCGTTCTAATGGCCGGAAGCAAGGATGATCAGCGGAAGGTTCTAGAAAATGAAGGAGATATGGGTATAGGTGGAATTCGAATGAAGAGATGATGAAATTATTCAGGATGTTTGTACAGGGGTATGGAGACTAGAGGATCGGTTCCGAATCAACCTGAGGGATGTCGAAGTGATGGATGGAAAAGGTTTGTGAAGATGAATCCGCCGAGTTTTAATGGATATCCGAATCCATTAAAGGCAGAAAATTGGTTAGCAGGAATGAATAGGATTTTCGAGGTTATAGAAAGTCCCAACAAAGAGAGAGTTAGGTATGCCGTTTTCAAACTTGAAGGTCCAAACTGATCGGTGGTGGCAGATTGTGAAGGGAAGTTGGGAGCGGGATCATACGCCTGAGACTTGGGATAATTTCACTCAACAGTTCGAAGACTATTTCATTTCCATGGTTACAAGGGATAAGAAGGAGATTGAATTCTTAAGACTAAAACAAGGGAACATGACGGTGAATCAGTATTCGGTCCGGTTTGAGGAATTAGCTAAGTGTTGCCCTCATTTGGTATCGCATGAAGTGAAAAGGGTTCGAAGTTTGTAACAGTTTGAGGAGTGAGTTTAGGAAGAAATTATGGATTGATAGTTTCATTGATTATCAGACAGTCATAGATAGGGCATATAAGGTCGAGAAGGACATTGAGAAAAATAGTGGAAGATCCGGAAGTAAGATTGGAAACAAGCCAAAGTGTATAGGACAAGGATCCAAAATCATTAGAGGACGGCCAAGGACCTTAACTTCAGGAAGTGTGAGAGGAGAGTTTGTTGTAGCTTCTTCATCTAGGCCAAAATCCAAACAAAGATGGGATGAATTGTAAATTTTGCAAGAAGATTGGGCATACCGAAGATCATTGTTGGAGTAAACAAGGTAAGTGTATTAAGTGTGGGAATTGGGAAACTTTAGGAGGAATTGTCCAAAGTTTCTTCAGTGGTCGAGTTTCAAGCGGCCGGTCACCGGCGGACGTCAAAGAGGTAGTACCAAAAGAGATAGCGAAGGAGAACCGAAAGAGAAGGTCTATGGTCGAGTACATGTTTCGAACCTAGGAGAGATAGTTTCCTCAGAGGTTACTAAAGGTATATTCCCGTCTCGTAATTAGGGGTCATATTTTATGGATCCTGTTGCATATCATTTATGCTTGGCATCACATTTTGCTTATATGTGACATATATTGTGTGAGATGTTGTTTTATTGTTAGAGGATTCTGCTCTTATGAGAGGATACCTCGAACCTCCCTTGATTTACCACGATAGTGATGTGGTCATGACTGAGTATGTATTGCCAGTTGATTTGGTATGATTACCAATTTGTAAAAAAAAAAGAGAGATATACTTGACCTGGAGGGTTAAGTAGTTGTTATGCATTGGTAGACTATCATAAGAAATGAGTCTTCTTTTCTATACCCAATTTGATTATACTGGTATTTGATATAGATAAACCTTTATATGGTATTCTTGTTATATACGCGCGTAAGCCAGAAAAATGTTGGTTAAAAAGTGTAAAAGGTATTTGGTTGGTGTTAGACTTGCATAAGAAGTCTTTCCGGAAAATTTTCGTGCTAGTTGTGAGTAGATGGTAATTGTATTTTCATCAAGGTATCGTATGTGTTTATTCTAAGTATGATAAGCAGAATTTTTAAGCCTTATTTTGATGGCTTTATGGTAATTAGAATTGAGGGTCTCTTGTTAATTAAAGTTCCGAGAGGATCATGAAAATCATTGGAGGATAGGGTTAATAATCCTTGGTGAGAAGTACTTGTATGCAAAGTTTAGCTAGTGTGAGTTGGCTCGAGAAGTTTTCAAAATTTTGGGTTCTATAGTCTTAAACGTGGATGTTACCATGGATCTTGTGAGGATTAAGTCAGTGATCTTTAAGTTGGCAAGTGTTAACTAAGAAATTTAAGGAATTTTTAAGAATTGTAGAGTCGTTGCTTTAGTTGACTCTAAAGGACGTATAAATGGTGTAGGATGTAATAAGGATGAATCATGTGGTTAGTAATGGAGAATAGGTTAGCTTTGAACCCGATCCTTACCTTACCTAGTGGATGTGAGGATCTTGTGAAGTTTTAAGTATGTATTACCGGAAGATCAGGGTGTTGTGTTATACAAAATGGGAAGGTGATAGCGTATGTTCCGGGGAAGCTAACTTAGGTAAAGCGGAAATTTCTTATCATTTATCGAGAGTGGTTACAATTGTTTGTGTGGTTTAAGTGGAATCTTATCTTTTGAAACTTCCTTCCGGGGTTAGTTACCGACCCTAAGAGTTGAAAAATTTAGTTAGTCGAAAGGAAGAGATTTGAAGACTACCCAAATTCTGGAAGAATAGGTTATGTTTGTGTGACAGATTTCCCTTCAACTTGAGAAGTTTAATTAACCTTAGCGAGTTTGCGTAAATAGCAGGTATCATTCTAGCTTTGAGATAAAATCATATGAGGCTTAGTTCAGGGAGATATTATCGATCTCCAATTTATTGGGATGGAATTAGTAAAGTTAGGCCTAAGGTAATTTAGCGCCAAAGTTTGTTAATCCAATTGAAGTTCTAGAAAAGATTCACGATTTGACTTATAGACCGACTTGGATCAACTTATAGAATATTTGAAGTTTTAAATATAATATCGTGATATATTTGGTAACTTAAGTTGTAATACTTTTATTTAATTGTACTTTCTTGAGGTCGTGGAAATTCGGGTAGTAATAGTTGTATGGTATTCTTGGGGTGTTGCGTCGTAAAATCGTATTATTAAGGAAATTAGAAATCTTGGGAAGAATCATAGAAGTGAAGAGACTAATTGGGAAGTGAAGTTCTAGAGTACTCGGGTTGTGAGAATGTATAGTAGAATCTTGCCCTTGAAAAGTCTAATTGAAAATATTAAGTTAGAATGTGTGAAAGGTAACCTTTGCTTTTTGAACCTTAGGGTAAGCGACAATCAAATTCGGGACGAATTTTCTTTAAGGGGGAGTGAGTGTAACGACCCCAACCCTAGGCACTAATTTTAAATACTATATTATATGCTTTTAATAATTATGTTAGCTTTATGTGTTCAATTATGCCTTTAGAATTCTTAAATTAAGATAAATTGGGTGAGAAGTGAAATTGGAACCTCTTGAGAATTTATTGGTTATTAAATAAAGAAACTTGGGGAAATAATAAAAATGGAAATTGGACAAATGGTAAGAAAAGGGTAAATTGTGTAGAATAAATAATGAAAATAAAAAGGGGTTTAATTTAAAATTGTGGAAAGCCTTAGTTAGAGGGGGGCCATTTCTACTTCCTCCTAACTTTTCCCCAAGTGTCCCCCTCTCCTCTTCCCCATACTCCCTCCATCCGCCCCCCCCCTTCTTCATCCTCCTCACTCCCTTCTTCCTCCTTCATTCATTCATCCCATATTTTTCCTAGAGAAACTCCATGGAAGCCCCTTCCTCCAAGCTTTGAAGCCAAGCTACTTCTCCTCCAAATTCAAGTCTAAGGGCATTTTTGAAGTGGAATCACCTAGGAGAATTCATCAAGCTAGAAAGATCAACCTTCCCTTTTCAAAACCCTAAGGTGAGTTATTATGACTTTCCCTTCTTTAATGTTCATGAACTATGTTGTTGTTGTTGTTGTTATAATGGTTTTTGATGATTGGAAACCTTCTTGGAACTTGAGAAAATTGGTTAATGTTAGAGAATGATGTTTTGGTTCATAGTAGTTGATCAAGAGTATAAGAAAATGTGTTTGGTTGGATTAAGAGAGTTTAACTTGAAATAAGGTAAGGAAATGGGTGGAGTTAGTTTAGAAAATCAAACTTGAAATATGTTAATGAAATGGGTTGGAATTCTTGTGGTGAGTTGTTATGACCTTTCTTTCTTTGAATGATCATGAAGATAAATGTTATTGTGTTTGTTCTCTTGAATGTGTTGATTGAGAACTTTGTTGGGTTTATAGAAATATTATGAGTTTTGGAAGTTGAATTGATCTAGGTTTAAGGCATGGTTTCATGGATTAAATGGAGTAGATTGAAGTTACCAAAGTTGGAAATGCCCCTTAGGTTCATAACTTAGAATACCCTTGGTTGGAATTTTGGTATTTTGGGAGATTGTTGTTGTTGCTGCTGTTTTTACCTTTCTGGGCCGAGGGCACGAGTCGTGACCTCAGGCACGAGTCGTGCCATGTAAAGGTCACGAGTCGTCCCTTGGATAAAGGGAAGTCGTGACCAGTAAGGGGACGCCAGGTTCTGAGGGGGTAATTTGGGCACGAGTCGTGCCCTGGGGCACGAGTCGTGCCCTGGTCAGATTTGTTCACCTCAACTTTAGGGCTATTCAAACCTAATCAAACTCGAACCAAAATGAAATATCTTTTACCTAGATTAAAGTAGGATACTTTGGCTTCACAATGATATTTTAAGTGATCAAAATGGAATAGTGGAAGTACTTTAAATGTGGCTTGGAAAACGTTAGATAACCTAGTTTGGTAACTATACACTGATGATCCCAACTTGGTAGATTCAACTTAGACCTTTCAAGAGGCTATGTATTATTGTATAATGACCTTGTAGGATGGATTGATGCTACTTCCTTGCCTTACATTGAGTTCATATACATTGTTTATATTATGCATAGTGTGTTGATCAATTGTTGCACTATGGTATTTGTTGGACATGAGTATATTTTACCATGTTGTTATATTGTTATCCCGTTTTGTGGATTATCTCAAGTATCTATTATGTGCTTGAGCGTGTTTATGTTCGGGTGGGTATGATGGATTTCAATCAATTATTGATTTGTTCAATAAGTGATTGAAGGTTCGTCATACCGGTGACCCTTCCCCACTCTGTGGCCACGGAGTGGGGCTGTGCTAACGACTGTATTGACCCAAAAGGCTTTACAGACCTGTTGCGATTGTTGTAAGGAGGGACGATATTATTGTTGGATACTCTAATATAGGTATCCTTTCTTATATGGATCTCTGGGGTATGAGTCCTATAAGAGGTGAATGTGCTGGAGGCAATTCACCGAAGAGTGGAGTTTTACTCCCACGTTGTACGACTTATTGTTCAGACGGGAAAGGTAAAATGAGGTAACGAAAGGTGTTTACCGTTTTCATAATGTGTTATGTGCTACCATGCTATGTGTTGCACTTTGTTTGGCATCTTGCTGCATATCATAATAGCTCATTGAGATTTATTCTCACCCCTCTCCCTTTACTTGTTTTAGATTCCGAGACAGTGACCCGAACCCGCGAGGCCGGGGATTTCATTGTGGACTTTTGCTTTTGGGGCTTGACAAGTTAAGTATAGGAGTCGGTTGTTAGGAGTATTTATTAAGTATTCTTCTTTTGTAATTTGTATGGAAAACTCTTTTGTTAAACAAGGTTAATTAAGGTTTCCAATGTAATTGGTTAGATTTCGGTTTATTAAAGTTGTAGTTGGATTTCCTTTAAGTAGGGATATTATCAATTGATTTTTATTTGGAAGTTCGAAAAGTGGTTTTCTTTTAAAGGCAAACAAATGTTTAAAAATTTAAATGGATTTTCTTAGTTTGAGCTCCCTTAGCGCGGGACACGTGTTAGGTCCCGGGTTGGGGTGCTCACACTGGGAGTATAAGATCAGTTGTCCGGCACCCTAATTTCCTGTGATAGCTTCGTGTGGTGAGTAATTGCTAGCGATCCCAACATGCATCATATATCATATTTGATTTATCCCAGCTGGGGTGGATTTGTTTTGTTTTCTTTTTGCTCAATTTCACCTTGATTGCTATCTCAATGATATGCCTTATATGATGGCCAGTGCAGCCTTGAAAGATTCATAATATTATAGGACTTGCATCTGTATGTATATATGTTGTTGAAAGAATTTGGCTGCTTAAGTCGACTTCTTGTATTTTCTCTTTTGTGCATTTAAGACAACTTCTCATATTTTCCATCATTTTCGATGGAGTCAAAGACTCACTATTTTTTGGCTTGGAAATATGATGAAATAAAGCAAAATGGCTCACTGCCGTAGGTGGGAGCCTTTGCGGCACTGGGGTAATGTTGTTGTTATTGTTGTGTATTTAAGGCCTTAAGACCTGCATATATCCTTTATATGCATTTTATATATAAATTTCTCACAATTGCGTAATTGAAGAACATGACTTCTGCTTCAGGACTGGATAGTTATATGCGCATTTGGGACATAAAGTCTAGGCAACTTCTTTCTGTGGTATGCTACTATACATCTTCATTCAAGTATAGATTCATGGCTGAAGTATTTCAAGTATATCTGACGTATCTACTTATGTCAGTTCATGGTTACTTGGTTATAGTTTGAGTTTCATAGGTTAAGGATCCTCTTATATTTTCATGAGATTCTATTTCTCTCATTTATATCATAACTCTCCTTATGAGTTCTCGCAATGAATCGTCTATCGGTTGGGGATGACGGCATTCTTCTTTTAGTGAAAATCAGAGATGCACATTTCAGTGATCTTTGTTTGGACATTTTTGCTCTGAAAGGAAAAAAAAAATCTTCTGCATTTGCCTCGTGCTAATTATCAGGAAAAAACTATCCTTTCAATGCTTTCTCAAGATTTTTGTTTAATTTCACTCTTTAGATATTCACGAGTGCATCTGTGCGAAGATATTGTTTAAAGTAATCATCGTCTTCTGCGTTTTTATGGCAAAATTATCTTACTAAACTGTATGCTGAGCTGCATGGGTGCATTTCTTTGTGCTAGAAACTTTTGCATTCATGTTGTCTTTCAAGTAAAGAAGCCTGCTATCGGTTTTCCTCAACATTTTCCTTTTCTGCTGAGAACTAGTTTTTGAAAGAAGTAAGCTTCACGGCATGCTATGTTTTGGGGTTTAGGAACACATACATGGTGGTTAATGATTTCCCACATTAGTCATCAGGCTGCTTTTGCGTTTCCAATTGTGGATTACGCTCGACCTTTTATAGATATTACACACACACACACACATATATAATACATGAGAGCTTTGGCTTAGAGTATCAAATGGATACTTAGACATGTGTGTATAACTACATAGGTGTATAAAAGGAAAGTAAGTGAATATCCGAGGCTCACATCATTTGCTGAAGGTGATAAAGCATCATGGGCTTGAAGGTGAATCATCATAGCAAAGAGTAGACATGTCGTCCATCAGTAAATACATTCTTTGCAATTGTCAAGGCTTGAACCTATCACTAATTCCCTTGTTCTCTAATAGTAATAACAGAATATGGGTCTTGGGAATTCAGCTTTCTTCCAAGTTATGTTAATATGGAACGAGAAATAGAAAACAGTCAAAAATGGTGTCAGGAATTCTGCTTTAGCATTCTTGGTGTAGTGGTTCTATGATCGCAGAAAACACAGGACAACTTTGCCCTACGGGTCTATAAGAATCATGATCGGCTGGCCGATTTCTACAAATGTTACAGATCTACGATTCTATGTATACGATTCTGATGGTTCTCCACTGATCAGCATAACATCTGGAATGAACACATTTACGATATTGTTTGAGAACAAAACCATAGGATGGAAAGATTTTGAGGATAGAGCAAAGAAGATGATCGGGGAAGGTCAGAAAGTGCGTAAAAGAGGTTATGGCAGAAGTATTTATCGACAGCCAAGGTGCTCAGATTGCATGTGCAAAAACTCACACAGTTTCTTGTAGGTCTGCACAAAATTCAAATTTTGGTACAAAAATGTAAATAATAAATGAAAACTTTGAAGAAAAAATTGTTTTATTGGATTAAACTTGAATAACCCGAGCAATATTTACATGAATTAAATGAAGAAAGGCTGAACTATTATTTACAAAAATGTAAATAATAGAATTCTCAGTTTATAAATGTGAAAACCATTATACAGTTGACTCATCACAACTGTCAAAACATTTCACATTTTTATATAACTGTGAAATAGAATTCTCAGTTTATAGAACAACAGTGAGGTCTATTTCACTATTTTTATCTCATTCTTTTATGGAACAATAGTGAGGTCTATTTCACAATTGTTGGTTGTGATGTGAATAAATGTGAAATATTTTTCACACTTCTAAAACTGTGAGGTCAGTTTCACAGTTATTTATGAATGTGAAATGGTTTGGTTTTTGACCTTTCTAAACTGAGAACTGTGAGGTCAATTTCACAGTTAATTTGGTACTTAGTATGTTTGGTTTACTCGTTATTTATCTGAAACAATGAAACAAAAATCCAACAACCTGAATTGCTGAATTTACAATGCAATAAGGTAAACATAAATGCTCTGCATGTATCCATTACATATTTGACTTTGTACTTGTAGCAGAGGGATTACCGAGTGAATTCGCAACATCAATGACAAATCGATAAATGTGAAAATTATTATACAATTATTTGCATCAAAACTGTGAAATAGAATTCTCAGTTATAAATATGAAAACCATTATACAGTTATTCACATTAAAACTGTGAAATAGACTTCTCAGTTTATAAATGTGAAAACCATTATACAATTATTTGCATCAAAACTATGAAATAGAATTCTCAGTTATAAATGTGAAAACCATTATACAGTTATTTACATCAAAACTGTGAAATAGACTTCTCAGTTTATAAATGTGAAAACCATTATACAATTATTTTCATCAAAACTGTGAAATTGACCTCACAATTCTAAAACTGTGAGGTCAGTTTCACATTTATTTATAAATGTGAAATGGTTTATTTTTGACCTTTAAACTGAGAACTGTGAGGTCGATTTCACATTTATTTTGCTACTTAGTATCTGTGGTTTACCCGTTATTTATCAGTTGTTGATGATTGTTTGTGCACAACTGTGAGGTCAATTTCTCAGTTATGATTGTGAGGTCAGTTTTACATTTATTTATACAGTTATTTTCATCAAAACTGTGAAATAGTCTTCTTAGTTTATAAATGTGAAAATCATTATACAGTTATACTCATGTGTGAACAAATGATAAATGATTTTCTCAGATTTTTATGAGTGAAAAATAATTATTTTATTTATAAATTTTGAAATATATGATGAGTAAACTTGTTTGATTCGTCTTGGCGATGTGATTAAAACAGTGGTTTCGAATTATTTTTACGACTTTTAGATTTTGAGATATTGCATTTTAAAAATTTAAGAGAAAAAAAAAGGAAGAGAGAGAGAGAAAAGTAAAGTAAAAAAAAAAAAAGGAAAAGAGAAAATAAATAAGAAGAAAACGTAAATAAAAAAAAAGAAAAGAAGAGAGAGAGAGAGAGAAAAGTGTGCGTGTGAGTGTGAGCAATGGGCGTGTGAGTGGGTGGGTGCAAGGGCAATTTGATCCAGAAAATATTCAGTGACTTTTTTGGGGGTTTTGATAATGTTAGTCCTTTAAAGGGAGTTTTTATTTGGCTGGGGGACTATTTGGTGAAAGTCTTTTAACTATAACTATGCTTTAATTAATTATTTTTTAATTAAAAATATACTCCCTCCGTCCCGCTAATATCCGCACACTTTTCTTTTTGGGCGTCCCGCTAATATCCGCACACTCCCAAAAAGGAAACTTTATATTAATAAAATATTCACCCAACCCCACTCATTCTCTCTCCTACATTATTTTAATACTCACAACACCATTATAATTTATTACACCCTCCACTCATTCTCTCTCCTACTTTACTTTTACACTCACAACATTTTATTAAAATATCATATTCCTTAATTCTCTCTCCTACTTTACTTTTACACTCACAACATAATTTATTACTTTTACACTCACAACACCATTATAATTTATTACACCCTCCACTCATTCTCTCTCCTACTTTACTTTTACACTCACAACATTTTATTAAAATATCATATTACTTTTACACTCACAACTTTTACACTCATTCCTTATTAAAATATCATATCACTTGTAAAAAGAACTTTCCGATTATTTTAATACAATGAGAAAATTAGTGGAAAGTGATTTGTTTCAAAATGAACTTATGGGGCAAATTCCCTATTAATATATATTACAAAAATAGCATTTATTTTGAAATTAGTATTTTTAAATTTGAACATTTATTGAGAAAGAGAAGAAATTGAGAAAGAGAAGAAGTAATTGAATTTTGAAAAATTTGGTATAATATTAGTAAAGGTGCCCTCAACAACTACTCTCTCCGTCCCAGATTAAGTTTCACCATTTTGGTGAAGCACTCGATTATTATGGTGAAACACGCAAATTAAGAAATGCAAATTAAGAAAGCTATTATTATGGTGAAACACGCAAATTAAGAAATGCAAATTAAGAAAGCTTGTATTGTAACTAAATATCCTTTTGGATAATTGATAGAGGAAGTTAGACGAAGGGAGGATGAAAAAACCAAAATATTACTATTTAAATATTTATTTATCAAATTAACACCCAAAAAAATTTATTTATCAAAATAACACTTTTTTTTAAATCCGGCACTCCATTTTCCGGTTTTAAAGAAAATCCGAAACTCCGTATTCCGGTTTTAAAAATTATTTTTTTTTTTGTAAATCCGGCACTTCTACTTCCGGTTTTAAAATTAATATTTTTTTATTTTTTTTTTGTAAATCCGGCACTTCTACTTCCGGTTTTAAAATTAATTTTTTTTTTTTTTGTGTTATGTCGAAGAATCAGAGGAATTAATTTTATTTTTTTTGGTGTTTCATATCAACTCTTCTTTGAGCTTCTTTGAGCTTCTATCCTTAGTTCATGGTGTTTTCACTTGGCTGTGTTTGTAATATTTTTAAACTCCACACACGCCGGCCAGATTAAAACCCGCAAATCTTGCTATTAAATTAATCACTTTATCTCTGTAGTTCCCTAAATTAACTCATTGTTGTGTTATAGCCTTTTTACAAATTCCTTTTCCCTGTTTAATCTCACACCCAAGTAAACCATCCCTCTGAATATTTTTTGCCTACATTACTTTCTTACACACACTGATATTCAGCCATGGAGGCATATATACAGCAACATTCATCCCTTCCCAGTCGATCCAACTCAATCGAACCACCTTACTGCAAGCGCATCAAACTCAATCCAACAAAAAAAATCGACGATAAGAAGATATTGCTAAAGAAGTTTGTGTTCGAGAAATTGGTGCAAGAAAAGAAGATTTCCCTTGTTCTTAAAGAAAGGGGTTTTCATTATAAGTGAGGTAATTCCTCCTCTGATTCTTTGACATAGTCACATAACACACAAAAAAAAAATTTAAAAATCGGAAGTAGAAGTGCCGGATTTAAAAAAAGAAAAAAAAAAAATTTAAAACCGGAAGTAGAAATGCCGGATTTACAACAAAAAAAAAAAAAATTAATTTTTAAAACCGGAAGTAGAAGTGCCGGATTTACAAAAAATTAAAAAAAAAATAATTTTTTTAAACCGGAATACGAAGTTTCGAATTTTCTTTAAAACCGGAAAATGAAGTGCCGGATTTTTAAAAAAGTGTTATTTTGGTAAATAAGTTTTTTTATTTTTAAAAAAGTGTTATTTTGGTAAATAAGTTTTTTTTTGTGTTATTTTGGTAAATAAATATTTAAATAGTAATATTTTGATTTTTTCATCCGAAGGAGTATATGCTCTTTTTTTATTTACCAATTGAACAGATAAGCAAGTACCCAATTATAACGAACAAAGTTTTGGAGTGAAAAGTGGACAGGGGCCGCGCGAACACAGGCCCCCACTACCAGAAATTAAGATGTAGGTGCGGCCACAATGGGCCGACCTTAGGCTGATGCACCTCCAAAGTGCAATGGAGATCACCATCCTAGGCCATGGGCCTTCTTGATCACCCAAAGACCCCATCCAGGTATGTAAGTTCAAACGTTGGCTCTAATCTTAGTATAAAAATCAGACCCTTCTCCCTTTTCCACATTTCTTTTCCCATGTGGGATAAAATCTCAACTAACAACCTTTCTACTCCTTTTGCCTATCTTTTGTGTTGTCTACTTCATAAAGCTTGAGAATAATTCATAGCATTCAAAAGAATAAGCACAGAAAGTTTACACCCACGACTACTCTACAGACCCCTTGTAGAACAACAAATCTCCATCTCCATTTTGACAAGATCAAAAGGGTGGGAATGAAATTAAAGATGAGATTACTATTTTCATAGATCTAACTACTGACCAAATGTGAAGATAGTAGGCACCCAATTCGTTTTCTTCATCCGGTTGGGCTTCCAACTTGTTCTTGTGTGTAAGAATGTTAGTAACTTTATCGTACTCGCCTAGCTAGATCTAAATGCTTCAAATTTTCCTAAATATAAAATATTACTCGAGCGAATACTTAGAAGAACATGCCTTCTAACATATGTCCATCATAAATATATTTAATCAGGTTAGAAAGTGCTGTAAATTGAAGTTCTTATTTGATCTGTCAGAATCCTTGATTTCAAGTCAATCACCCTTGGAGGGATGGTTCTCGTTGTAATTGGATGTCTGTTGTTTATGTATATAAAACTTATTTATTTGTGGATTCATAATGTTTATGGTGTTGTTGATTTCATGTTGATGAAACAAATGCTTATTTTGTTCATGATTGCTGGAAGAAATGCGTTCAATACAATATGCAAGCTATCAATTTCATTCACACCGGGATTTAGGGCTACATGCTGTTCGATTTCACAGAAATTGAAGTGCTCAGTTCAGAGTATAGACTAGATCTAGCAAAATAACTGACTTCACAGCTGTGGCGGATCTATAGGCTTTACTAGGCACCACTTTACGTACATAAATATAAATGGCTTCACTAGGCGCGAAATATTTGCATGTTCTTTAAAACAGGTTAAAACGAGTCGTTTTGCATAAAAAAAAAATTGGTTGCCTGGGCAACACCAGGTACTACTGTAGATCCGTTCCTGCTTCACAGAAATCGAAGAGCTAGGTTCAGAGTATAGACTAAATATAGCAAGATAGATGACCTGTGAATGTGATTTGGGACGGATAAAAAAACGATTATACCTCTAATAAATAATCTAATGGAACCATTTGGTGTTGTAAGAGTGATGTAAATGCCTCTTTGGTAGGAGCAGCTGGAGCAGCCATTTGGTGATGTAAGAGTGATGTAAATGTCTTGTAGAAGGGCTCCCTTGGGGCTCTGGAGTATAAGGAAGTCTTTGTCACCACAGGCCGCATAGAAGACACATCCGCGATTTACCTCCGCCTAAGATACTTGTGGGGCCGATCGCAGTGGTCAGGGATTAGTCCGACGAAGCTGGGAACCTGGGTATCAAAAAAATAAAAAAAATAAAAAATAATCTAATGGAACAGATTATAACAAAACTTTAAAAAATAAAAAAAAATATACAGTTCAACTACACATTTCCCCTTTATTCTTACTAGTTTAACCCCCGTGCGATGCACGGACAGTTAATAACGAATAACTGATTGAAATTCAAACGAATACAAAAGAAAATAGAGATGTTTGTATACATTATAAAAAAATGCTTTGAAAAATATAGTGTTAGTAAAAATATCAGATTGAAGGTCACTAAAATAAATATAGTGTTACATCCGTGCGATGCACGGATAGTTATTGATGTTTAGAAAGAGGAAAATTAAATAAAATGACTAAATGGGACAAACATTTTTATACATTGTGAAACACATCTTTAAAAGACAAATTTATCGGTACAAATGTCGAAAGAGGAAGGAAGTACATTATTACATATCAATATCTTCGACCATCTAAATGTGAAATTTCGATAATGCAAAATATAATTGAGAATACCAAAATACATAGTATCTATTTGAAAAAAAAAGATCAACAAAAATTATTATCTACCATGACTTTTTATTAATAGGCATAACATAAAAGGAAAACAATAATACAAATATCGTGAAATGAAAAATAAATTATCATACACTTTAAAATGTTTATTACAGAAAATTATGAGACATTAAATAAGGAATAAGTGATTCACCCAATAATTAAATAGAAAGCCTAATCCAAATTCATCATCCCCTATATGACCAATCCATAAATTCTCTCTTCTATCAATTATTTTAATTCATCTTCATATTTTTTAAAAAAAATTAGTATACGTACATACACATAAACAAATTAAAGTAATACATAATAAAATCGGATATTTTATAGATAACGAAAATTAAAGAATAACTTTAAAATTGATTATTATTATTGTGTATTATTTTTGTAAAATAAATCTAAATTTTGAAATAAACATTTTACAAATATAAATTATATATATATATATATATATATATATATATATATATATATATATATATATATATATATATATATATATATATATATATATATATGAGCAGAGCCAACAACGCAAGGGAGTAAATTTACCCTCCTCCGCCGTTAAACTATACATATATCCAATAATTTTATTATTATTATTTCACCCGATATCCCATTTTTTTAATGTATACAACAAATAATACTTTGAGAATAAGCTTCTGAGTTACCCAAACTGCATGCTCAAAAGACGACAATTAAATTAAAACAAATAGAAAAGCGAGTTGTTTTATATATTGTGAAAACTTTCTTGAATACTATGTTGTTAGTACAAATATCAAAGTGGTCAGTATTATCATCATTACATATCACTATTTAAAATCATTTACCTTTTAACTCTGGATGTAGCGACATATAATTCTTCATGACGAAAATTTATATTTTTTCAAAATATAGACTAATTATTTAAAAAAATATATAACTCATTTTGGGATTAAGGGACCTATAAAATTATTGCAAAGTAGAAGAAACATTGATTAGTATAAAGAGCAACTATAGAGACAACATTTAGTACATGATATATCTTAAAATGAACAAATGACTCATTTTAAATATATAGATTGAGACTTAAAAAATTGAGACCAAGCTTTAAGTAAAATTAGTACATACACTATTTCCTACCCACATTTAAAAAAATCAAAAATTAAATTAAATTGAAATAATAATTGCTTTATCTAATTTTTTTTCTTCACTAATTTTTTCCTTTTTTCAATCACATTAAGTCCTATATTATAAATACACTATTTTTTTAGACGAATAGAAAAATCAACAAATTTATTCATACTTTATTTACTATGCTTCACAGATTTATTTAAAAAAATTAAACACCATCCCAACTAATCGTCCTATACCCCACGACTTTTACTTTATTTTAGATTCTTTATTTTTATGATTAGTAAAATTATTATTATTATTATTATCATTTATAAGTAAAAATAAATATTTCACTCTTAATAAAAATAAATTTATATTTAAAAAAGATGATTTTTTTTTCATTGTCCAAATCAAATGGAAAAGTCTCTATTTAAAGAGAAAAAAAATTATGAATTTCGGTGTAAAAAAAATATTTTAAAAAATAGGATTTTTTTATTATCATTTATAATTATAAAAATTATTATTATTATTATTATTATTATTATTATTATTATTATTATTATTATTATTATTATTATTATTATTATTATTATCATTTATAAGTAAAAATAAATATTTCACTCTTAATAAAAATAAATTTATATTTAAAAAAGATAATTTTTTTTTTCATTTTCCAAATCAAATGGAAAAGTCTCTATTTAAAGAGAAAAAAATTATAAATTTCGGTGTAAAAAAATATTTTAAAAAATAGGATTTTTTTATTATCATTTATAATTATAAAAATTTCTTCACACTTAATTAATTTTAACTAAAAAGAAATTAAAAAAATAGTAAAGGATAATTAACAAATTTATATTTAAAAAAGAGGATTTTTTTTTCTTTGTCCAAATCAAATGAAAGAAGTCTCTATTTAATGAGAAAAAAAATTATGAATTTTGGTGTAAAAAAAATAAATTATTTTAATATATAATAATTGAGGTCAAAGAAATGGAAATTTTTTTTTTTTGAAATCCATCCAGCCAATCATGTGCTGCCATGTGTCAAAAAAAAAAGAAGGGAAAATGTTGATAGAACGTGCGGTTGTCGGCGCGTGGTTTCCACTCACCATGTAATTATCCAAAATGCCCCTGCCCAACATGCCAACATGTGTCCAACTTGGTTTTCAAAAAAAAATTCAACCAATAACATATTGCCACGTCGCCTTTTGTCCTTGCTAATTGCAAATTTGCCACGGCATGAAAAGACGAAAATCCCCCTCATACCTCCTTTAATTACTACCATCTTGTTATTATATATATATAGAATATAGATATAGATATAGATATAGATATAGATATAGATTATTATTATTATTATTATCATTTATAAGTAAAAATAAATAATTCACACTTAATAAAAATAAATTTATATTTAAAAAGAGGATTTTTTTTCATTGTCCAAATCAAATGAAAAAGTCTCTATTTAAAGATAAAAAAATTATGAATTTCGGTGAAAAAAAATATTTTTAAAAAGAGGATTTTTTTATTATCATTTATAATTATAAAAATTACTTCACACTTAATTAATTTTAACTAAAAAGAAATTAAAAAATTAGTAAAGGATAATTAACACCATCCCAACTAATTGTCCTATACCCCACCACGTTTACTTTATTTTAGATTCTTTATTTTTATGATTAGTAAAATTATTATTATTATTATTATTATTATTATTATTATTATTATTATTATTATTATTATTATTATTATTATTATTATTTTTATTATCATTTATAAGTAAAAATAAATAATTCACACTTAATAAAAAGAAATTTATATTTAAAAAAGATGATTTTTTTCATTGTCCAAATCAATTGAAAAAGTCTCTATATAAAGAGAAAAAAAATTATGAGTTTCGGTGTAAAAAAAATATTTAAAAAAATATAATTTTTTTATTATCATTTATAATTAAAAAAATTACTTCACACTTAATTAATTTTAACTAAAAAGAAATTAAAAAATTAGTAAAGAATAATTAACAAATTTATATTTAAAAAAGAGGAATTTATTTTTATGTCCAAATTAAATGTAAGAAGTCTCTATTTAAAGAGAAAAAAAAATTATGAATTTTGGTGTAAAAAAAAATTTTTTTTTTTTTAATTTTAATATATAATAATTGAGGTCAAAGAAATGGGATAATTTTTTTTTTCGAAATCCGTCCATCCAATCAGGTGATGACATTTGTCAAAACCCAAAAAAACAAAAAAAAAAAAAAAGAAAATGTTGGAGTATACGCCCCATTGTAGGCGCGTGTCTACCCGCGCGCAGGTAAATGACTGAAATGCCCCTCCCCCGGTAGGCGACATGTGTCCATACTGAATTAAAAAAAAAAAAAAATCTTTTTTGGCCAATAACACGCTGCCACATTGCATTTTGCCCTTGTTAATTGCATTTTTGCCACCATGTGAAAAGACGAAAATACCCCTCATTGGCAAAAAAATTACCACTATCTTATTATTATATACTCCCTCCGTCCCGGAACAATCTTCACACTTTCCCTTTTGGGCGTCCCAAAACTTACTTCACACATTTAAAACTTACCTAAAATGGAAAGGAATCTTTACTATTCCCTCCACTCATTCTCTCTCCTACATTATTTTAATACTCACAACACCATTATAATTTACTATTCTCTCCACTCATTCTCTCTCCTATTTTATTTTCACACTCACAACACTTTCAATATAATACTCCCTTCTTAAAACCAGTGCAAACAGTGTTTGTGAACCAAGTTCCGGGACGGAGGGAGTATAGATAGATTCTTCTGTAGCTTTCAAACACAAATTATGCAGATCCTAATTTGGCAGTGCACAAATATTAGATCAATCATTCAACATTGAATCAGCAGTACGCAGTGACAGACTATCAATCGAATCAACTTCAATTTCAACACACACTGGATTCAGAAGATTACAACATTTAATTAAGAATACATATTTACATTACAGATCTGATGATCCTAGAGGACATAGAATCTCTAATACTCTGATAAAAACCAGCCATAGACGAATTTCAAGCAACGGAAGTGGAAATTTGAACACAATTCAGGTAAATTTTTAGATCACTCCTCTTGAATCAGCCTCGATGATTGATGAGATACTTCATTTCCCTCTGTTGCTGAAATTCAACTTCTCGTAGTAACGAATTGAGAGCAAAGACAGCGACAATTGAACCTCGTCCTTCCCCCACCGAGTTTTACCAGCGGCGACGGACTTCGCCGGAGCGAGCGGTGGCGGTGGCAGGCATGCCCAACTCGATGTGGACGATTTACTGGACGGCTTCAAGAGAGGTACCAGGTATAGAGAGTGCAAGCGGCGAAAACCGCCAAGCGCGAGGACCACGGATCGGAGCTGTCGCTCACCGCATCCGGTCTTCGCCCAGTGCCGTGTACATATCATCTCCCAGAGACGCTCATCTTGCGCCGTCCTGTGCCACTGCTTGCTAACGCACGCCGCGGAACCTAACGTGCGCGCGTCCGCGTGCTTCAACACCTCGTACAGCAAATTCTCATCCAATAGAACCGACTCCGCCTTTTCCGCAACCACCGGTACCTCCTCCTCCCACGCCGCCACCGCCTTGACCTTCTTCATCATCACATCGTCAACGGTCGCCGGATCTCCACCGTCGTTAATCGCACGCTTCATCCCGATCAATCTAGAGAGTTAAACTTGGAGAGAAAAGGAATTGTGATCTTTGATTAATTTCTCTCCCTCTTTTGGAGAGAAGATAACAAGGAATCGGAATCCATTATCCACCTGCTTTATGATTGTTATCGAAGATGTCAAGACTCAAGATAAGAAATGAATGCACTTTGGGCACATTTAAAATGACGAGTTTGTCCCTCGTTTTTGTTTTAATTTACCATTTGTAGTACTCCTAATTGTTTGGTGTTTGCAAAGTGGACAATAAGTGCTGGCATCTTTTGGATTTCGGTTCATCTCTTTTGTTATATTCTCTGTTTATTTATGATCCTTGACCGGCTGTTTGGATATGTGTTTTATGTTGTCCTCAAATTAAGTAAATTGATACTTTAATGGCTTTTCTTTTTCTTTTTCCTTTTCCTCAATTTAAGTAATTTCATACTTCCTCGCCTCCTCATCTCAAATTGAATGAATTTTTTTATAAAAGAAATCAAAAAACTTATGCCCTTAATGATTTTTTTCCATATCATTAGCATATATTACTCCATTCCGATTTAATATTTTTAGTTTAACTTGTCACAGATATTAAGAAAATATAAATGTTGTGAGTATAAGAAGAAAAGTATAAAAGAGAAAGTGATTAGAGAGTTTTTGTTATAATAATGAAAAGTGGGTCTCATAATCTATTTTATATAATAAAGCAACTAAAAATTTTAAATTGAGACATACTAAAAAGGAAACTAAGAACATTAAATCGAGATGGATAAAGTATTGATTTGATGATAAGAAAATAAGTTTGGCCTGCACAATTATCACAAGTCCCAACAAGTAAAAATATCATTCACGTGTATATTTGGGCCCACAAAATAAGTTGTATATCGACTGCCAGCAACAATCCAAAAGCAGCAGAAGATATCATTCACGTGTATATTTGGGCCCACAAAATAAGTTATACTTTATTATAAATCTGTCAGAAAAAGGATGGTGTATCCACTAATTTTGAGTACTCATACACACCCAATAGGAAGGTGACACGTGGCAAATGAAACATGCAATACACATGACAAGAAGAACTATATAAATAACATGAACGGAATAAAAGTGACAAAGCCAAAGACAACGAACTAATCTCAATATTCTAGACATCACAAATACACTACTATTGAATGTGCCAGTTCAGTTACCACAACGCCCACGGCACAACGACAAATATCAGTCGACCTAGCTCATTGTCCGACCATCATTGGTCCCGACCTAGCTCTGTCTGACATACGATCATCAACTTATACAATTTCTATCTGACTAAGGCACAAGGCAGGTCAACCTTGATTAATCATGCGACTTTGACCTACAAAAACGTGCGTCAATCTACGACTTAATTCGTAACCGTCTCTAAAAATCACGGAGATCGTTACGCCTACATTTTCTCCACAATTTAAGGGATTCAATACGATCCTACATCACTACTATATATATCAGACAACATCCAACGTTAAAAGGTAATGTCTTCTTGGCTATTTTGAGATTACGTCGTTCAATACAATTTTATATAAGCTAATAACACTATATCTCATCATCACGCCGGAGGGTATTAGCCGAATACCAACCCGGCTAGTCGTTTGCTCGTGGTTTCAGGTTTCATTTGCTAGGGATCAACCTATTGCTGGACAAAGGCTGATCTGGATCGTTTCAAACGTCATTAGTTTGGTTCCATTCTTAAAAACAAAGCACTAGACCTTGAAACATTGCATACTTACAAACATGGTATCTAATATACCAGACAACATCCAATGTTAAAAGGTAATGTCTTCTTGGCTATTTTGAGATTACGTTGTTGAATACAGTTTGATATAAGCTCATAACACTATATCTCATCATCACGCCGGAGGGTCTTAGCCGAATACCAACCCGGCTAGTCGTTTGCTCGTGGTTTCAGGTTTCATTTGCTAGGGATCAACCTATTGCTGGACAAAGGCTGATCTGGATCATTTCATACATCATTTGTTTGGTTCCATTGCCGGGAAATGAAAGCACTAGACCTTGAAACATTGCATACTTACAAACATGGTATCTAACAGACACACTGCCACTTCCTCCAGTGAGCCTATGCGTGAGAATGTAGGAAACATGGATGCATGTGCCGAAAACCGCACTGTGAACTTGCCTCCTCCTCCACAGGGGCATCCCAGAAGTGCCACTCTTTCTAACAGCGTGGCTGACGGTATGGGTTTGCAGGATGGGAGAAGGCAAAAGAGGCCAATGCCTAACCAGGGGTAATCCAGCAACCAAAGCGGGTCCAAACAGGTCGAACAGCCGCAAGCGACAGTGCAGGTCCTTCAGCTTCTCACCTTAGTAGGAAAGATATTTTGCTAGAGCGGGCTAGGTTGCTGCAAATCTTGCTCGAAGTGTAGAACGAAATACTCGAGCTACCTGAGTCACCTAAAAAGGACGACAGAAGATCGCAAAGGGTACCTCCATCTCTCACCTCTCATAGGCGGGCTAACGGAGGTCCTGCACCGCCGGTGAAGAAAGGATGAATGAAATGCCTCTCCCGTCACACATTTCCCTAGACCAAACTGGGGATATAAGGGATAGGTTCAACCAGCAAAGGGAACAGGAAGCCGACTCAGCTCAGAGGAGACAGCTCGAGGCTGACAGGGCTTAACGTAGGTCGCCACAGAGGGGAGAAAAGTCGTTTCCCCATCGGGAAAGGAGAGAAGTAACTCCCCCTAGGAATGGAAGACAAAGGACCCTCTCTAGGAGGGAACCCCATCGTGAGGAAAGATAAAAGTCAAACTATGTTACCCATCAAAGAAGCGACCTGGACGTTAGGGAACTTCTAAACTTAAAACGAAGATTGGATGATATGGAGGCAGATAGAAAGACTCCAACAGGAAGGTCGAACGAAATGACTGTACTCTTTGACCTTTAGCCAATGATATGCTCGACAAAGGACCTCCTGCAGGGTTCAAGTTATCCATGTTAGAAAAGTACTCGAGCACGACCATTGCCTTAAATCATATGCAGCACTTTGAGGCAACTATTTGTTTGGTCTCTTTTGAGGATTATGTGTTATGCAAGACATTAACCAACACCTTCACAGGTGCAGCACTGACTTGGTTTCGTGGTCTAACCACTGGCTGCATCGCCTCATGAAGTTATATGAGAAGGAAGTTCCTTGAAAGGTTCTCTACGGCTGGGGCTTGTAAGAAAATAGTCACTGATCTGAACAACATGACTCAAGGCAAGACGGAGAGTAATATGAGCTACTTTACCAGGTTTAAAGAGTTGGTCGACCAAATTGAGAAGGGCCTCACAGATAGGGAGGTGATCAACTGCTTTAGAAATGGGGTATACTCGCCCGATCTGGATTACGAGCTCCAGGTTAGGAGGGCGACCACGAGGAAGGAACTGTTTAAGAGGGCCTATGATGTGGCTGTGGCCGAGGAACGGAAGGAGAGAAAGAAAGATAAGGGCTCTAAACATTCTGAGGTTGGTGAGTCTACAAAGGGAGGACAGGTAAAGAAAAACGACAATAAGGGAAAAAACAGAACTAGGGCGACGGAAAGAGTCCCAGAAAGCTTCACCCCACTCATAGTTAGTTGGAATGAGATCATGAACAATGTCGACCTATGTCCCCCTGCCCCAATGAATACTCAAAATAAATTCAGAATGGATAATGGTAGGTACTATGAGTATCACAAGGATACCAGGCACACAACGGAGGAATGTATAAGTTTGAAAAGGATCATCCAAAAGTGGGTGAGTGAAGGAAGGTTAGACAGGTTTGTGAAGAGAGATCATCCTGTAGGAGGAGATCGACCTACAAGAGGTGTGCCAGAGCCAAGGCAACCTAGATTAACGTTGGGTGTAATCAAAGAGGAGACGAGCAGCACTGCGCTCAAGCATAAGATCTTCCAGTTAAGCAAAGCTCCCTATATACCCCCAGGAGCTGTGTTCAAGAGGAGGTAATTTGTTCCTATCCCTACGAGTTGTTTGCCAGCATGGCTGCAAGGGAGCAGATTTTGGTGATTTTAGGACTCATCGATGATTGCACGTCAAGTAGAATCTTGGTCGACACGGGGGCCTGAAAGGACATTATCTATTACAAAACCTTCCTAGACATGGGATTGACAGACGCCAGGTTGTCACCATACTCAGGTCGACTAGAGAGCTTCACCAATCATAGCGTCGATGCCAAAGGACTGAGTGAGCTGGAGGTCGACATCGGACAGCAACCCTTAAGGACAACAACTAAGGTAACATTTATAGTCATTGATATTATAAGTGATTACCATGCTATCCCTGATATGACGACGTCATAACTAAGTCGACACGTCCCTCTGAAAACACTTGGGTCGCAACAGATACAGTCTTGGTCGACCAGATCATTATTGGCGACCTATGCCTCCAAATCAACCAAAACTCGGGGGAGCTCCAACGGGGAAATAGTTGCTGAGCTAAATGACATGATCAAAGAGGAAGCTCCCCACTTGGGAGCTGAGGAAAGAAAAAGGGTCATAGAGATTATCATTGAGACTCTACAGTTTATAGACGGCCCAGAGCTGGAACCAGTGGACGAGCTGGAAGATGTAGAAGTCAACTCATCTTACCCCGAGCAAAAAATAAGGATAGGAAGACAATTGTTACCAGAAAAAAGGGTGGAAATAGTTGACCTATTGAAGGAAAGTACGGATGTCTTTGCTTGGAGAGTAGAGGATATGAGGGGAGTCAAATAAGAGGTCGTTGTGAATCGCTTGTAAGTCAACCCCACCGTTAAATTCAAAAGCCATAGGGTAAGGATCAAACAAGAGGTAAATAAACTCCTTAGTGCAGGTATAATAAAGGAGGCGTCTTATACTACTTGGTTGGCAAATGTGGTGATGGTCAAAAGGCCAATGGAAAATGGAGTATGTACGTCGACTTCACCGATCTAAATCTAGCGTGCCCAAAGGACAGCACCCACTCCCACGGATAGACAAGTTGGTCGATTCAATTGTGGGTCACGCTACCCTCAGTTTCCTCGATGCCTATTCGGGATACCATCAGATCAGAATGCATGAGGACGACATTGAAAAGATAGCCTTCCAAGCTGCTGGAGGTATATATTGCTACACCAAGATGCCATTCGGGCTGAATAATGCCGGAGCTACCTATCAGAGGATGGTGAATAGAGTCTTTTCTAGTCAGATTGACCGAAACATGGAGGCCTACATCGACGACATGGTCATCAAAACCAAGACTGGTCGTCATGTGGTCGACCTAAGGGAAACGTTCGCCAATCTACGAGCAAACGACATGAAGCTAAATCCGAGTAAGTATGTATTTGGGATAGCTGCAGGCAAATTTTTGGGGTTCATTGTATCACAAAGAGGCATTAAAGCTAATCCATAAAAGATAAAGGCCTTGGTAGAGATGCAAGAGCCTACGTATATCAAGGAGGTACAACAATTGAACGGTAGGGTCACAGCTTTGGGTCGCTTCATAGCCTAGTCAGCTGAGAGGTCACTCCCCTTCTTCAAAACTTTGAGGGGGACGAAAAACTTTGAGTGGGCGACCGAATGTTCCTCGTCATTCCAACAGCTCAAAGAATACCTAGTCTCTCCACCGTTGTTGAGTAGCCCGATTCAGGGAGAGAACCTGTACGTCTACCTTTCGGCGGGAGATCGAGTAGTGGCTGTAGTCCTGGTCAGAGAAGATAAAGGCCTTCAAAAGCCAGTTTAGTAAGGCTTTGTCCGACGTAGAAGGGATGTACTTCAACGCTGAAAAGGTAGCCTATGCCTTGGTAGTTACAGCCAGAAAGCTATGAGCATACTTCTCTTCTCACCCCATTGCCGTGCTAACAAACGCTCCTTTGAGAAAAATATTGCATAAGCCAGAAAGTTCAGGTTGACTGCTCAACTGGTCCATAGAATTGACGGAGTTTGATATTGAATATAGGCCTCGAAAAGCTTTGCAAGCTCAACCTTTGGCAGACTTCTTGGTCGAGCTTACGTTCACCAAGGAAGATAATAGGGAGAGCACCCCAAAAGAAAGCTTGAAAGGGAAGGAACAATCAAACCAACAGGTAGCCAGTTTACCCAACGATTGCTGGAAGGTTTACTCAGATGGGTTGCTACCAAGAATGTTAGTGGAGTTGGAATTGTGTTGATCGAGACAGAGACGGGTAGAGCCTTTAAAGAAGCTTTAAGATTCAAGATCCAGGCCTCTAACAATCAGGCCTAGTATAAGGCCTTGATTGCAGCAATTGAATATGTTAGATGCTTTGGGGCGACCAAGATCATAGCTTATTGTGACTCACAACTAATCGTGAATCAAATCAAGGGAGAGTACGAAGTGATCAGTCCCATTCTGATCAAGTACTGTGAGCTAGTGAAAAGTGGATGGTTAAAGACTTGGAGTTTGGGGAGATACAGAGGGTAGGCCGCGAAGAAAATGAGTTGGTCGACCTACTTTCAAAAATTGCTACCTCAAACGAGAGGCATGGAGAGCCAATCTCATACTTAGATCATCCAGCATACGAAAGAGTGCATGTTCTATGCTCGGTCTACGGCTCTAAGTGTTGGATTGATGAAACGAAGGCCTACATTGAAACAGGCGAGCTACTAATTGACGAGCAACAAGCGAAAGCAATCAAGAAGAAGTCCCCTAGATTTGTTGTACATGGAGACGTACTGTTTAGAAGATCATTTGTGAAACCACTATTGAGGTGTGTTCATCCTATGGAGGTTCCTCAACTTTTGTTCGAGGTATATAGTGGAGTATGTGGTGTACACCTAGGGGCCAGAACTTTGGCGGACAAGATACTCACCTTAGGATACTATTGGCCTCATCTAAGGGAGGATGCTCGTGAGTTCGTGCAAAAGTGTGAAAAATTTTAGAGATATGCCGACCTAACAAGGCTCCCTACAACGGAACAAACACCTATGGTCGCAGCCTGGCCGTTCGACGTATGGGGGGTAGATTTGATCGGACCCTTCCCACCGAGACCCCATTTGCCCTTACTTTTGGGTCGAAGGTCATGGCACCTGCCGAGCTACGAATTCCTTCCATAAGGGTTGCTTTATTTAATCAGAACCAGAATAATTCCAACAGATTGCTCGATTTGGACCTATTTGACGAGAAACGGATGTCTGCCCAACTTAGAATGGTAAACTACAAGCAGAAAACCAAGGGTTATCACGATAAAAAGGTCAAGAAGAGGTCGTTCAACGTTGGGGACTATGTGCTAAGGAAGATCGAGGTAACTGGAAGGAAAGATGAACAGAATAAGTTATCTCCGAACTGGGAAGGTCCCTACATCGTCACTAGATTTGTGAAGGAGGGGACCTACTTGATTGGCCATCCGGGTGGTGACGAACTGAAACATCCTTAGCATGCTAACCACTTAGTCATATATTATTTATGATTATGATTTTATGTAAATGACCTACTCCATCAATAAAATGGGGTTACCCCCGAAAAGTTCTTTTCACAAACTATGTTATACTTACATCTTGTTCATTTCAGGTCCGACCCTTAGTCGATCTCGAAATATTACACAGGCTCGACTAAAGTCCTATGTCAACCTCGTTCTTAAATAGGTTCGACTGAAGACTTGTGTCAGTCTCATTTCTTAAACAGGCTCGACTAAATTCCTAAGTCAACCTCGTTCTCAAACAGGTTCGACTGAAGACTTGCGTTAGTCTCGTTCCTTACACAGGCTCGACTAAAGTCCTAAGTCAACCTCGTTCTTAAACATGTTCAACTGAAGAATTATGTTAGTCTCGTTCCTTAAACAGGCTCTACTAAAGTCCTAAGTCAACCTCGTTATTAAACATATTCGACGTAAGACTTGTGTCAATCTCGTTCCTTAAACAGGCTCGACTAAAGTCCTAAGTCAACCTCGTCCTTAAATAGGTTCGACTGAAAACTTATGTCAGTCTCGTTCCTCTAAAACAAGTTGGATTAAAACCTTAGTCAGCTTCGTTGTGGCTAACTGGTCTGATTAAGACTTTGGTCGTTTCTCCTACTTAATCTAGTTCGACAAAAAGACAGAGATGGGGATCAAAGAAAAATGATTCAACAAGTCAACTAGCATTAATAAAAAGTCCGCCAAAAGCGGGCTAGGACTTGCCAAAAATAAAGTTACGAGTTAAAATGCCTCCCAAATCGGGATAAGGCATTGACAACCAAAAACAATAAAAGGAAAATTGTTTGGAACTTGTTCTTTACGTAGCTTAAATAAAAACAAAAGATCAATCCTCTTGATAATCATTGGGCTCCTGGTGCTCCCTCTGCTCAGCTTCATCAAAAACATTGTATTGGGAGAACTCTTCATCCTCCTCCTCTGCTTCCTCAGCCTCCTCCAGCTCTTGAATTATGACATTGAAATTTATTTGCTTGACTGGAGGGGCAACCCAAGGGTCCAACCCATCTTCAGCATCTTGTTGGGCGATAACAGCCAGGTCATTGGCATTAAAGGGAACGAGAGAGTGGCAAACCCGAGCTACTTCATCATACCTTTCAGCATGGACCCATTTGGCCAATTTATGAACTGGTAGCTCGACAGAAGGTCGACCACGGCCCGCCAAGCCATATATTGCCGACCAACATCATAGAAATCCCTAGCTCGGGACACTATGATGTGATAGCATTCATCACTGTTCTTAAACTGCTCAACGGCGGCCTTCTCTCTAGCTTGGGCCTCCTCATCCCATTTGGTTCGAGCAGCCTGCTGATCCTCACTCGTCTTGATCATACAATTTTTACGCTATTGGATCATCCCAGTTAGCTCCCCCAGCTCTCCTTCCAGCCTGGTCTTCTCAAGCTTGGCCGCAGCTGCCTCATCCTCCAAAGCAACCTTGGTGGGAGCAAAAGAGTCTACCTGCTCCTGAAGAGGAGCAAGCTGCCCCCTTGCCTCTTTCAGGTTGACTAGGGCTTCATCTCGCTCTTTCTAATCATTGGAATAAGCAGCCCAGATAGCACGAAGTTGGGAGTCGGAGTCCACAAGCTTCTCCCTCAGCTCGGCGGCCTCCCAAGCCTTCCTTGATTACTTTGTGGAGGCTATCTGCTCCTTATCTATGGCAGCCCACCAGCTGCTCTTGGCTTGATCAGTAAGAGCAAGAGACTGCACAACAAATAGAAGATAATCAGTACAACAATTATCAGAATTGAAGCGACCAAAACTATTGCAATCAAACAGAAAAGTGAAAAGTATGAAAGACACAAGTGTCACCTCGGAGGAAAGGAGGCCCGACCTATCACTGTACTCCTCCGAAGTAAGCCCCTCCTCAGCAAACTAGGCTAGCAGGTACCTATTTTCCGCCCTCTTCACTATTACTTGCCCCAGTCCCAGTTCGGGATAGTGGCGTCTTAAGCTATTGATGCCCGTAAGAAGAGGGACATCACTTAACCTCTCCACCAAGTCTTGCACTTTATCAGTGTTTCTGGATGGGGGAGCTAGAGGAGGGAGGGGATAGTTGAAGGCGGAGCCGAATGCTCGAGAAGTCCCAGCTCCTCCACGTCCCAGGTCGACACGGGACCTCTTTCTCAGCCGATTAAGGGGAAGAGCATCATCAGCATCTTCCTGCTCGACGTCATCGAGCTCCAAGTCTACTATATTTTGGGTATCTGCCCCCATTGATTTGTGTCGGGGATCGAAGCCCGACTCTAGCTCGGTCGATATGTCGACCTCCCCCTCTCCCCCTATTACTTGTACTTGAGGGGGACCCATCAATGGGGACCATCCCCACACCAGCCTTGGGGAGCAAAGTGTTCCTATCTTCAGCCTCCTTCTCCCGGCTTGCTCTAGCATTGGCCATCCCATGGCCTTTCTTTTTCCTCCTTCTGTCACCCAGATCGACAATGCGATTCATGTTGGCCTCCTGCTCAACTGTTAGAACTGCATAATCAAAGGGGAAACAGTTAGCAAAGAGATGTGAGCAAAATTATATGAATTAAGGAGAAAGAAAATCAAATACTTAATCGTCATAGTGAAACAAACTTCTACAATGGTCGGGCTTCTTCTTGCTGAAATGGCACTGAGACTCAAACCTCTCCCTCTCATGAATTACCCAGTTCGGGTATCTAAGGCTGCTAATTATTGGCACTAAGGGGTCACAACCATTCTTTTTGTCAGTTAATGCCCAGCAGCGGTTCCCAAGACAGTTTTCCAATCGCCTGAACCATACCATTAATACGGAAATTATGGCGCATTAAACAGTATATCCAACTGTCAAAAGTCAATGGTTGAGAGCGACCTGCATCTACTCATTCGACCATCCAACAGCGAGCTCAAAAAGCAATCACATAATTTTTTTATAACCTCCTGGTTTGACAAAGTAAACACAAAAAGTTGGGGGCCACTGAACGGAATAAAAGTGATGGAATAGGCCCAACGAACTAAGCCCAACATTCTATACATCACAAAGACACTACTATTGAATGGGCCAGTCCAATTACTACAACGCCCACGACCCAACGACAAAGATCAGTCGACATATCTCATTTTTCGACCATCATTGGTCCAGACCGGTCCGACATGCAATCATCAACTTATACAATTTCTATTTGGTTAAGGCACAAAGGCAGGTCGACCTTGATTACTCATGCGACCTCGACCTACAGAAACGTGCGTCCATCTACGACTTAATCCGTAACCGTCTCCTACAATCACTGACATCGTTACGCTTTATTGTCTCCATAATTTAAGGGATTCAATACGATCCTACATCATTATTATATATACCAAACAACATCCAACGTTAAAAAGTAATGTCTTCTTGGCTATTTTGAGATTATGTTGTTGAATACAGTTTGATATAAGCTCATAACCCTATATCTCATCATCTCGACGAAGGGTATTAGCTGAAGACAAACCCTACTACTCGTTTGTTCGTGATTTCAGGTTTCATTTGCTAGGGATCAACCTATTGCTGGACTAAGGTTGATCTGGATTGTTTTCTTCGTCACCACAACACATATCACTTGAAATGTAAGTCTCAAGTACATTATTTACACCATTTTGCAACTTCTTGTACTTCTGGTACCTCTTTTCCTACTAATCTCCTAATCAAGTACTTATTTCATACGTCAAATGGACTTTAATCGAATACACTCCCGACTTAGTTTACGTTTGTCTTGTGTGTAAGATCCAACGGAGAAAGGAGCTAAAGTATCACCTTGGACAACAAGCGTTGGCCTGTACAACCATATTTTGTATGGCATAATTAAGTATATATTTGTAAAATTAAAAATTTGAAACTAAATAGCAAAAATACTTATGCATTTATCTTACTAAAATTTAACCTTTTCAAATTGACTTTTGAATAAAAGATTATTTATTTCGAGACAAAGAGATTACCTTTCCAATTTTTAATTTGTAAAATTAAAAATTTGAAACTAAATAGCAAAAATACTTATGCATTTATTTTACTAAAATTTAACCTTTTCAAATTGACTTTTGAATAAAAGATTATTTATTTCGAGACAAAGAGATTACCTTTCCAATATATCCATATTAACAATATTTGTTTTTGTACACGCAAAATTTTTGTTTGTGTTTCTATTCTGAGCTTGTTTAAGTAATTATTAAGGAATTTGTTTTATTTCGATTTTTGCACTCAGTGATAATCATTTAAATATTATAAAAATAATTAAATTTCTTAAAAATAATCAAAGTTTTAAAACTTTATATTAACTTTCAGTCAAAGTAATTATTAAAGTCAAAATGTGACTTAACTTGTTTTTTCATGGTGAATCATCCTCAAACTTGAATAGAATGTGGGTAAATTGACATCCCTATCTATACCTATGGGAATTTAACAAGTACTCACTCCCTATCATTTTTTGCCGACGGACCAAGAGCCCCTTTAGGGAGATTCAATCTCATTTTAAAAAATAATTTTTTACTAATTTTTCACATACCCCTCGCTGTTAAAAGACGAAAATACCCTTATTATTTTCTTATTATTTTGTACGCGTGACGCCCTGAACCCAATTCCAAAACTAAAAACTACATTTTAGTCACTGAAATTTTTAAAATTATATATTGGTCACTTGACTTTCTGTCATTTCGAATCAGTCATTAGATTCAAAATAGTTTTAATCTGGTCACTTCAGTCTCAAAATTTTCAAATTAATCACTGAATTTTTCAGATCATCACAACAGTATTTAACCTTTCAAAAAACACTTTCATTGTTTATATTTTTCACAATATAACAACGAATTACTCTCATAATTTACACATTTACAACTCTTATAATATAAGACTACTTTGTCTCTTATAATTGACATATAAGATAAATTTTTCAACCAAAAAAATTTAAAATTTCAATAATAATAACGAATTACTCACATAATTTACACATTTACAACTCTTATAAGTAAATTATAAGACTACTTTGTCTCTTATAAGTAACTTATAAGATAAAATTTTCAACCAAAAAAATCAAAAATTTCAATAATAACAACGAATTACTCTCATAATTTACACATTTACAACTCTTAAAAGTAAATTATAAGACTACTTTGTCTCTTATGATTGACTTATAAGATAAAATTTTCAACCAAAAAAATCAAAAATTTCAATAATAACAACGAATTACTCTCATAATTTACACATTCACAACTCTTATAAGTTAATTATAAGACTACTTTGTCTCTTATAATTGACTTAAAAGACAAAATTTTCAACAAAAAAATCAAAAATTTCAATAATAACAATGAATTACTTTTATAATTTACATATTTACAACTCTTATAAGACAAAATTTTCAGCCAAAAAAATTAAAAATTTTAATAATAACAACAAATTACTCTCATAATTTACACATTTACAACTCTTATAAGTTAATTATAAGAATACTTTGTCTCTTATAAGACAATTTTTTTAAAAAAAATCAAAAATTTCAATAATAACAACGAATTACTCTCATAATTCACACATTTACAACTGTTATAAGTTAATTATAAGACTACTTTGTCTCTTATACACAAAATTTTCAACAAAAATAATAAAATATTTCAATAATAATAACGAATTACTCTCATAATTTACACATTTACAACTCTTATAAATGAATTATAAGACAACTTTGTCTTATAATTGACTTATAAGATAAATTTTTTAACAAAAAAAAATCAAAAATTTCAATAAAACAATAAATTACTCTCATAATTTACACATTTACAACACTTATAAGTGAATTATAAAACTACTTTGTCTCTTATAATTGACAATACATCTCTTATAACTAGTGAATTAACAAGCATGTTAGTTATGGTGTTGCCGACCTACATTGCTAACTATGTTCCTGCTATGGATGCAACATTATCCAAATTAGTACCATATATGCCTAAAACAATCAAGAAAAGATAATGAACTATGTAAATATTACTCAAAGCAGTAACAATGCACCAAATATAGCATAAAAAAAAACAATTGAGATTTCATTTTCTCTACAGGAATTCAATGAATCTAAAAAATACAGCCAAAACATTAAAAAGATATTATTCCCTCCGTTTCAAAATGAATGTCTGAAAAATTTTAAAATTTATTTTTGATCGAAAGAAAATTTAAAAAACAATGGTCATATATTCTGGGACACGGAGGTAGTAATAATAATAATAAGAAAAATATAGAAAATCACAAGTCTCTGACCCTCAATTTCCTCCTCAATAGAAGAACAAACCGATCGTTTGCCGCATTAATTTGCCTTGTTCTTCTGTGTCATCAGCTGGTGTTGGGCATTTGTATAAGAGTACAAGAGCGAGCTTGAGAAGTGGGG
Source organism: Adenophora triphylla var. japonica (assembly GCA_022495995.1). Taxonomy (NCBI): domain Eukaryota; kingdom Viridiplantae; phylum Streptophyta; class Magnoliopsida; order Asterales; family Campanulaceae; genus Adenophora; species Adenophora triphylla. The sequence goes on along the minus strand of JAFEMH010001751.1, from coordinate 16,369 downwards.
TTGTGGCCATGGCGGCTGTCCTGGTGGGTCGGTTCAAAAATCGAAAGATGAATGGCGCGCTATTCTCTCTCCCGAACAATTCCGAATTCTCAGGGAGAAAGACACCGAGTATGTTTCTTTCTGATTAATTCCCTCTCTGTTCCTGTTTTGTTGGTTGGTTGGTTGGTGAAATTGTAGCTTGCAATCAGCCAATTAGTTACGATAAATCAATCTGCGTGTGTGTGTTTTAGGGTAGGATTTCATAGCTGAAGTAGATGTCGTAATATAACCCTGTTGTTGAGATGATGAAGGGGCTCACCCGAGAGATGATGTCGGAGTAGATCAAGGGGTTGAAGATGATGTCGGAGTAGATCAAGGGGCTCACCGGAGAAATGATGTCGGAGAAGATGAAGGGGCTCGGCGGAGAACGGATATCGTCGTCGCTGACCAATAATGGTTGGGAGAGAGACGAAGGGAAGATAGAAAAGTTTGAGTATGTGTGTGTGAGAAATTTTGAGAGAGAGAGAGAGAGAGAGATGTGATAAAATGAAGTTGATGGAAGGGATAAGAGGGGGAGGGGAGCCTAGGGGTGTCTGGAGAATTTGAATGTGGAAATGACTCCTTTTTTGAGATTTACAAAAAAAAAAAAATCTTTAAAAGGAAAAAAATCTGGACAGAGAGATCTAGGAGAATTTTTCCTATCATTTTTGGAGCATATGGAGTATATCTCATTGTACATTTTAGTTTTCGGAACCGTGGGCGGTTGGCCTCAAATTTTTATTTTTATTTTCAATGGATGATACATTTTGTGATTAATAAGTAGTTAAAATATGACTATAATTGTTGGGAAAATTTATTATATATAACAATAAATAAGGCTTTTTTGAATTTAACGAAATGACAAATAAATAATGAACCATAACATAATTAACGGGATAGGAAATAAAGATAAACTAGAATGCGAAAATTAAAGCAAATTGAGTAATTAAAGAAGTCGAGTCTTGTGTTGGACACAATCTCCGCAAGAAGATATTGCCCCGCACTGGTGCTTACGGATTAGCGGCAATCTTCTCTCAAGATGAAACGACTTTTCAGTCGTTAATAGGAGCACTCCAAATTAACGAGTTCGGTGAACAAAAATTCGTGTTTGACACTCCCAGACTTTGAATGAAGAATTATGCAACGAGATGCTCTATCTTCTTCTTCACGATGTTAAGAATTCCGTTGAATTCTGTGACTGAATTCCATAATTCAGTTAAATATCTAACAGAGTTAGTTAACTCTGTTAGATATGTGATTATCTACTTCTAGTGAGAAGAGAGAGAGAATATGTAAAGTGAAGAGTGAAGGAATGATTGAGTGAATTGATTTGTCAAACCAGGGGGTCTATTTATAGTGTATGAAGAGTCAAGTGTCTATTGGTAATAACCACAAATGGTGTCTGGTGGAATCTGGACCCTCGAATCTGATCTGAATGAAAGGCTCAGATCTGTTGGAGCAAAAGCCATCCGACCTGCCCATTCCCAAGAAGCGTGAGTTGTGACCCATGGACCAAGTCCATTGAATCTGTTCCCATCGTCAACTGGGCTTCGACCCAAGACCCATTAGCCATAAATCGACAGCTCCTAGCGACCGATGCGAAGTGCAAAGTGTGCGCCTCAAAGCGCCCATTGCGACCTTCGCGGGTGTGGTTCAAATTGAGCTAGTACAAAATCTAGCACAATTGGGCTACTCTTTGCATGGTTGGCCCAATGGTCCACCTAGGTTGGCCCAAGGAGATCAACTTGTTGACTACTCCATTGGATGCTTCCACTTATAAACTATCATCACTTTACATTTTTAAGCAATGTGGGATAACTATTCCATATCACATAAACTCTTCATATACCCATTTCTTTTTACATACTTTGAATATTAATTTCTCATTCACCACTAATTGGTTTTGAGAAAATAAATATGTCAAATTAATCTACTCCAAATATAGATTATTAATATGCAATTAATTTCCATTTTCCTAAAATGAAACCCGATGGAATTCTTGGTCAAAAGTCGGTCAAATCTCACTTTCCAAAACCAAAATTCCAACAATCCCCCACATGAATGACAAATTAATGAATGCATGAATGCAGACTCGTCTGGAAGTTTCAGCGAACTATTATTGCATCGAGATAAGTAGCTTATGGCCTTGAACCTACCCTAGTGAAATACTATCGGATATACTAGCCATTTGGTAGCGAGACGCTTTGAACCAGTGACTGTATAGTGTATATCAAGACAATAGTACTCACACAATAACAACTCTAACACGTTTTGTCCATTTCGACCCTGGACCGTTCTTGATTCATAAATGTTTCAATTTAGAAGCGGCCTTATTACTTCTCACTTATATAGGTGATCTCCCATAAAGAGTATCATGCTATACTCCACTACTTAGGTATAGAAATCATTAAAAGCTTTAAGTTTACCCTCACCACACGTCATCAGGTGTTTTAGCACTTAGATGGCTTCTGAGAACGAGTTATAATGAGTTCTAAGCGCACATACTAGAATTTTCATAATTTAGTTGTCTAATTGAATCAAGGGCATGGGATCTCCAATTCTCAAGGTTGAGTATCCACTATGAATTTCTTTGTTTGTGTGGCTTTTTAACCTCATTCCCCTTACCAAACAATTTGATCTCCTATATATACTTTTTGGTATACAGATCCGTTTTTGACTTCACATGACCAGTTGTGACAGTCCCATTTGAGATCAATTGTCTTATGGTAATATATCAATGACCATTGTGTCTTGACTTACCACGATGTTCTACTCCTTTTCCTATTTCTCATTGTCGTTACAATGCCGTAGGTCATGTAGACACAAACTTATTCCACAAAGGAATATCTTTCAAGACCATTCAGCTTTTATCTTTATCTAACGCTATCGACTCAGATTCCTTATTAAATCGAGTTGTTCATGTTGTCTTCAAAGTTTGACACCGCTGCTCCATTTATTGTGAACATATTTTTCACCTTGGAGTTTATTTGTAATCAAAATTTTATGGATAAATGAACAACCCTTGGATATGTCGGTTCCAAATCTCTTTACGGGACGGGAGAGTATAAATATGATCTGGTCGGTCTCACTCTCACATGAACAAATAGTACTAATTTTATTGATCATTGAATATTAAAAAAGTATATTCCCTCCTTCCAGTTACATACTTCACACTTTCTATTTTGGGCGTTCAATTACATACTTCACACTTTGTTTCTTTCCCAAAATGGAAAGGAATCTTTACTATTCCCTCCACTCATTCTCTCTCCTACATTATTTTAATACTCACAACACCATTATAATTTACTATTCCCTCCACTCATTCTCTCTCCTATTTTAATTTTACACTCACAACACTTTCAATATAATACTCATTCCTTAATTTACGTGAGTACAGTAACTGTGAAGTAATTACTTGGACGGAGGGAGTATACATAATGTTGCATGTTGCATGTTGCTGCAGCAGTTCCAAATTTCTTTACCTGAATGTTGAAAGAAAGCATACATAAAATGAAAATAATGTGTACAAATTTAGGTAAGACTAAAATTTTCAATGCATAGTTTAGTCAACCTTGCGACCTTTTTCTTTTTATCCCATCAAAGCATCAAATAAATACTCTTTCTCTATGTCTTAGTAATGTTTTAGTTGATTTTAAGAAATATATTTTATCTAATTATATACTATTTGTATTCCTGTAAAATTACATGAATATTATATATTTCCTTACTTGCAAATATAATAATTATTTTTCGACAAATGAAAAAGAAAAATTATAATAACACTTATTATAAAATGGACGGAGTAGAGTATTATACACCTGGCCGGTCCGAAATTTTGTGGCCCTAAGCCAATAAATTGACTGGGGCCCTCAATTTTTTAGTCTCCGTAGGCATTTTTAGTCTCAGTAGGCAACTGTGTGGTGACAAATCTCTACTTCTCTATTCATTTTTACATCATTCGTCGTTATTTCTACTTAAGGTACATCTTCATTTACGCTTACATTTTAGCAAGCTTTAATAGTTGGACCCTAAATTAAATCATAAACTGACGAGACTTGGGATATTTCATTAATATTGTGAGTGGACATGAAAAATTGGGCATGGTAATTAGATTGTGTTAACTTTTTTGTGTTAGATAATTGCAAATAATTTAAAGAAATGTTGCAATAAAATTTAAGTGATAATTGCAAAGGATTGAATATAAAATTTTAATGATAATTAAAAAATATTTTTAAAAATTACATTAGTTTTAAATTGGTAATTGCAAATAATTTAATATATATGTGTATATATAATATATATTATGAGTAGAAAGCCCAAATTTCATACTAATTAATTAAGCCAGGAAAAAATTGAAAATATAGCCAAAACCTGTAATTAAAGTCTAGAAGGAAAAAAAAAAAATTAGCTAAGAGGGTTCTAAGAATCACAAATAGCAAGAATGCACAATTTTCAAGGCGTTTACTTAACCACTTTAACACGCGAACAACTTATATTCTACTTTTGAGGGTTTTTCATATAAAAGAAAATAACATTTTGAGTTCCTAATTATTGCTATTTTACGATGGCCCGAAACGAGAGCATCCTTTGTTTACTCAAAGTGCAGCCCCGATTAACACATGATAACCGACCATATTATAATCATTCAAAATTAGTTTCCATTTTGGACTGCCTGACCCATAAAATTTTGAATTCAAAGCTAACATGGGAATGTATGTAACAACTCTTCTCCTTTTGCGGTATGTGGATATCCAATCCATATCCTAATTTTAGCTTCTGTCACCATGAACTTTAACCATGCCTTAAAAATTGACCACCCATCTGTTTGATTTTTCTTTGATATATCTTCTCCATTTGAAAGTAGAATTTGTCAGCTTGGAATTTCAATATTTGCCTATGTATTATGAAAATGCAGCAGGATTACCAAATTGACTCTTTTTAGCAATATCAAAGCATTTAATTTATTTGACACCAAAGAACTAAGGGCGTGGCTCTTGGTTTGTACCATTCGATCTGGGTTGTTAATTTGGGTACATGAAAATGAAATTTGATGTGGATTCAAAAGTTGTTTTTGATGTAGTGCTCTCATGTTTATATGATTCTTATGAATTGGACAATCTTCTTAATGAATGTAGGGATATGATTAATGCAAATTCTTTTTTCTCTATACATTTAGTTCGTTGAAAGGCAAATGTTATGACCTCTATTGTTTTTACGGCTTCTTTTGTTAACGAAAGCCCCACCACTTGGGTTGAGCGTTGTGGATTGCCAACTTTAAACTTTGTGTATTTGGATTTGATAATAAAATTTTGTTATTTGCTTCCAAAAAAAAATGTCAATAAACTTGCTCGTATTCTAAACTCATAAATTCCTGATTTGCTCTTACTTTTAAATTTCAAATGAGTAATGTTAGGGGGAAAAAATTCACAAAATCGTGATAAAAAACACAGTTGTCAAAATTTAATTGAATAAATAGTGAGTTTAACAAACACAATATTCAATCATTCATTGAAAACACTATTTATACACATAATTTTGAGAATTTTTTTCTTAAGTATTACTCTTCCTAAATCTCAAACAAGTTCATCATGTGAAACTTATAACAAAATTATTTCCCTTTATTATTGTAGGGGTAATTTTACTGCCCACCCTCGAGATATGAACAATTCTCACCGTCCCTCTTGGGGTCCGCTCCCGAGTTTTAGATGGAGAAAAAGGAAGAGGAAGAGGAAGAGGAAGAGGAAGAGGAAGAGGAAGAGGAGAGAAAAGAAGAGAAGGGAAGGAAATTCAATATTTTCCTTTAGTGCTCCCGAGTTTAGGAAGGAAAGTGAAGGATTTTTTTAAAAAATTACACTTGTACCCTTAATGAAAGAAAGAGAGAATTATATTTGAGTGATAAATTAGGTATTTCAAAAATATTTGTTAATGAAATTTTATTTCCTTCCATTTCCTTTCACTTTTGAGAGGAAATGAAAGGAAGGAAAATTTAATTTTTCTTTCTTTTCCTCCCACTTCACTCCTAATAAAACTAGGGAGCACATTAAGGAGGGAAGTTTTTTTGGACTTCCTTTCATTTCCTTCCATTTCTCTCCTATTTTAAACTCGGGAGCACATCCTTAAGGTTTGAATTTGCCATAATGCACGCCCTTTTAGCAATGAATTGACTATGCTACCCTCACTTGATTATAAAAATTGGTTTTAACCCTCATTAACTAAATAAAACTCTTATACAATATCAATTTTTCCGAATTAATCATCTGTGTTGATAGTTAATTATATACAAATGATTCTTTTCTTTATTTTAATACTCCCTCCGTCCCAATAAAAGCTTCACCAATTATCCAAAAGGGCGTCCCGTTAGAAGCTTCACCTTTCCTTTTTTGGACATAAAATATTATTATTTCCTCCACTCATTCTCTCTCCTACATTATTTTAATACTCACAACACCATTATAATTTATTATTCCCTCCACTAATTCTCTCTCCTATTTTCAAATTACACTCACAACATTTTTTTTCCCTCCCATTACAATAATTCCCGTGCCCAAGGAAAATGGTGAAGCAATTGGTGGGACGGAGGGAGTATTTAAAATAGAAATTGAGAAGCCTACTTATATGAATATTTTTATATTTTTGGAGATTAATTTCAAGACTTATAATAAATAAAAGATTAAATTAAAATATATTTCAAAAAGTAAATTATACATATTTAAAAATATCTAATAAATTAAAAATTAAATTAAAAATATATTTCAAAAAGTAAATTATACATATTAAAAAATATAAAATAAAAATTATAATGACAAAAATTAAATGAAGGAACTCATATATGCCTTTTATATTGCATATATTATCTCTAATTCAAAATTAATATTATATCAAATTAAATATTTTTAGACATGCATGCTATTAATTTTGAAATATATTTTCAAAGCTATCCTTTGATTTTGTAAATCTTATAGTTTAATTACTGATATAAATCTTCAAATATGAGCATGCTCCTCAATAACTACGTTTAATAAAAAAAGGATCATTCATACTCCCTCCGTCTCAAAATGTTTATCTCATTTGACTTTTTTGTTGAACTTTGATCACAAATTTATGAGAGATTAATCATGTTCATGAAATTCTAAAAGTTGTTGTTGATAATATTATTAATGGTGAATCAATAGAAATTTTTAAAATTTCATGAACATAATTAAATTGTCATATATTTGTGATCAAAGTTCAACAAAAAAGTCAAATATGGGACAAACATTTTGGGACAGGAGTATAATATAAAAAATATATTAATGAAATTAATTAATTATTTATTTATCAATTTGGAAACAAAGTTGGTATTAAGATTATCAGTGAATTAATTTAATTAATGAGGAATAAAAGTAATTTTTATATTCAAGTGAGAATAAAATAGTCAATTTATTGACAGATGATCTTTCGCTCCCACCTCTCAAGCTGGTAGTTGAAAAGTAAGTGTAAAATAGTACTCCACTAAAAGGCAGCATCATGCCACCGATTTTTGTCATCAAATATCTAATCCTATATCTACCAATTAATTACATACTAAATTAAAATGGATTTACATTTTTTTTTTCGATATCACAAATCGAGTAAAGAAGATGGATCAAATACTAGAATTCACAGAGTTACGGGGCATGAGATTTGATTTTACCAATAGAACACTTCTTAGAGAACCAGAACAGATTTAGTACAAATCGACATGTTTTCTCTCTCGTATACAACATCTACACTTACAACTCATTACCTTTTTCAGTTTTCTCCTTAATTTTTGTACCAAACAAATTTGTGCATGCTAATATGGGACAGAAGGATCATATAAGATTCTCAATCAAAATTTGGGGTGTTTATAATCCGGATTGATTTGATTTTTGTTAAATATTTACAAAATCATGATCGAATCAAAACTACGATTCTATGAAAATTTATAATCAGAACCGGTCCATTTGGGTTCCTCTTTCTTCATCTCCGGAATCTTCATCTCCCATCTTACCTCTTAAATGACTAGAGAACCACTACTCCTTCATAAAAGATTCATGACTAAAAGCCAACTCCCTATCTTGAATTTTTTTCGCTTTGGCTATGCTCGTCTGGTCCGGTCCGATCCGGTTTTACTAAAATACTGCATCTTTTCAAACATTTTTTTTTTCATAACCAAAAAGAGAACATAAATTTGTGTTATTTATAGTATATTCAGTGAATAAGAAAAGGATAGGGAGTGTAAATTGTGTACAGATGAAACCAGTTATTTTTTGCTCACCCTTAACCATATTCAGAAATAAACCAAATAGATGGAAAGAAAAGACTAGTAAGAATTAATTTGTAATTACCAAATGGTCTTAAATTTTATAAGATACTCAATCTGAGATATAGGACTAAGATCGGGTAGGTTGGAACTTTTGACTTTCTCCCATTGAATTGAATTTGCACTACAAAGAAAAGGATATTTGGACAGTTCAAAAGACTGCCTTTCTTTTCTTTACATGAGAAATACACATCATTTTGCCACCCATTTCTTCCCTAACTTGTATGTCACCTTCTTCTTGGCTCATTTCTTCAACCCATTTTTGTAATTATCAAACAGAGAAAAGATATAAAAAATTAATGAACCACCTTACCTTATTATTAAGAAAGAAAGAAAGAAAGACAAGAATAAACGATGCATCGAAGAAGTCACCATAGGAAGTGGGAGTATCCGACTTACTCGAACGGGCTTCGACTCTATCTAAAGAGAGGATCCCCGATCTGATATTATGGTGCCGGTATAGGATGCAATTCTATTCTGGTCCAACTTTGAACGAAACTCGGTTATATCGTCCATGGTTTATTTTCATTTGAATCATACTAGTATCTCCCCCGTCATGTCAAGGCTTTCATTCTCAAAACTAGTTATACCGTCCTCGATATATATCGTCCACGGTTTATTCCAATTTAATTTCCTTTGATTTTTTTTTATTTAATAATACGTCTATCTACCACATTTTAACAACACTTTCATTCTCGAACCCAATTATTCCAATATCCATTTAGGTTTTGTAGGGGTAATCAGGCTCAAACTTGATGACTTCCACTATGTCAAGATGACACTCCACCACTGAGTTATATCCCTTCTTTGTCCCCAATAGAACCGAGCAATGTGTAATAGCTCGAGAATGAATTCACCACCGTATGACTAACCGGCAATTACTGGCGATTCCAACTTCATGTAGACGAGTTGCATCATGCAACCCGCACTGAGGACGGGTTTTTAGAGTTAGCTCCTCCTACCAGGAGAGATGGCTAAGTGGATGAATGCGTTGATTTGACCTTTCTTGTGTCGAAATAAGAATCATTAATAATTCTTAACTCTGTTCGTCGACAATTTCTAGTCTTAGTTTCTAACTTTTTCTAAATGAATTAGAACTGATTTTTCGATTTCCATTTTGGTTTTTATTACTTGGACCATCTTCGCAATTTACATGCTAGAACAAATAAAAAATTATGGGGTGCAAAATCTGCAATTGTGGCAGTTCTAGGCTTTCGCTAATTATCCACACATTACAAATGTCTGAAAAAACTCTACTCCCTCCGTCCCGGTAGGTAGTAAGTTCACTGTTATTATTTGCGCGCAAATTAAGAAAAAAGTTAGTGGAAAAAATGTTGTGAGTATAAAAAGTGAGGTTGGAGAGAGAAAGTGGGGTAGGAAATAGTGATTTGATTGGTGTTGTGAGTATAAAAGTAAAGTAGGAGAGAGAATTAGTGGGTGGAATAGTAAAAATTCTTTGTCATTTTAGAAAGTGTGAAGTTTATAATGGGACGCCCAATGAAGAAAGTGTGCAGGTTGTAGCGGGACGGAGGAAGTATATTGCTATTCAGGGCAATAATCCACATCAATGGAGTGAAAATGAAAATCAAAGTTTGATAAGATTACTCTTTGCTCTAACATAGAAAACAGATCGGATAGAGTTCAAAACTTTTAATTGGTACTTCTGTTTAAATAGTGTCTGTGAATCCATTTGATTTGAACGTTCTGTATACAACAACAAGAAGTACTCCGTAAATTCATGACTTACCACCCAGGTAGCCAGGTAGGTAATAAAGCGGTAAAAAGACAATAAAATCAATTTAAAATTATTACCTTTATACTTACAACAACAACAACAACAACAAAAATAAAAAGATCATCTTGAGACAAATGGAGTATATCACATGTCTAATTAGTTCCTCAATAATTATAAGATTAGAAAACGATAAAAAAATAAAGAGATGGTAAAATAAAAAAAATATATAAAAGCTAAAGAGATATATAAAAGAAGTGTGAGAATTTAGAGAAACAAAATAATAAGAGCACTTAGATTTTGAATAATATTAGTATTAGTATTATATATTGTTATAAAAATAAATCAAACCCCATCATCAATAACATGAATACTTGCCATCCCCTCACCCTCTTCAATGCTATAAAAAAAACATACTTTGATTAAAGAAAAATAAAATCATTGTGCTAATTAAACAAAATAAAGTTTAGTGAACGGAATGAATGACGGCAACGAGTAAGCTTCATATGCATGTGAGATGGTGTACAAAAGTCAAAAGGAAACCACAGCTACCCAAAGACAAGTATCCCCAAACCCAAACCTCAGCGATGAGCAAACAACTTGGTCCACACTCAAACATCCTTATTTTACACGCACAAAGTCAAACTTCCAACTATCTCCCTCAAACAACTTGGTCCACAGCTACTTCCTTAATTTTCCCTTCCCTGGCTATATATATAACTCCACTCCACCATCTTTTTCTTTACTACCAACTTCATTCCAACCAACATTATCTTCTACCTAAATCACAAAGAGATCGAAATAGATACCAGAGATGGCAAAGAGTTCAAATGCGTCCTTAAAGACTCTTTCTTTTCTTTTCGTTATTCTAATTTTGTTGCTCGGATCACAGTTTGGTATTGTCCATGGCCGATCCCTCCGCTCAACACTACCACCCTCCACCACCAACGCTGCCGGATGTGATGAAGAAGCCAATAATGAGTTTGGAGTTTCTTCTTCTACTACCATCAACTCTACCGCTGTCAATGAAGATAACCGTTTTTCCAGGGTAAGGAGATTGGCTTTCAAATTGGCTTCCGGCCCTAGCAAACGAGGTCCTGGTCATTAGCCTCGCACCATTTGATTTTCTTTTCTTCTCTTATTATAGATTTGTTGGTTTTTTTTTTTTTTTTTGATCATTTGTACAAATGTGCAATGATTTCTTTGTTATTAGTAGATTCTAAAGATTTTTTTTTTACGGATATCATACTTGTAAATAAAGATGCAGATGTATCCAACTTAAATCAACCCCATTACATGATATATATACGCATCAAAATACTCCTTATAGAGTTAATTATTTAATAATTATTCAGTTTTCTATTCAAAGTGTGTTGTTGCTTACTTGTAACCAAGAAGTGGCGGAGTCAAGATTTTTCTTAAGGGGCAAAGATCATATCCATGATCATTTGGATAACATACTTGCTAATATTACACTACTAATTTTGGTTTTTTATAATTAAAGAGGGAGGGGGGGGGGGGGAATCGCACCCATAACCAAAGCTGCGGGAATTTCTTGTTAATTTGAATATAATTCCCACACCTCGATATGGAACGGAATAGGCGAGCTTGCCTTAGGTTTTGATATGATGGGTAGTGTTTCAGGTATCACTTTGATACAGTCGCTCCGTTATATCTCGAACCCTAAAATCCAGTCCATTACAAGCACCACACATTAGCGTCCATTGAGCACAAGCATCTTGGATCAACAAAACTCGTATTGATGCTTGATAATAGCTTTGTGAACCTTAAATAAGCACTAAATTTCCGCTTCTAATCCATAGTGAATGGGGGTATACAACCCTTCTCATAACCCAAAATAAATCAGTATTAAAAAAAATTATAGACTATTAATAAATTTGCACCTACTAACGTTGACCTGGGGTATGGTATTGCTTTCTTGACCAGAACAACAACAATTGTAAAGTATAAACCAGACGACATCATATTCCGGCAACTACTCCCACTTACACATAATACTTGTCAACGACATTAATTCAAAATTTCATTAGTACATTATCCATGTCTTTAGCACTGTTTCACTCATTTTTGATCAATCCACCGAGTCCTGGGATCATGTAACTATTGACAAATATCCTCAATAACCTTAACAAATACCCCTTTGAGAGTTGAATTCTTTAACCAATGCAGGGATCAATCAATCCTTAAAATCTAAGGATACTGCAGAGGGCACTTCCATATTACTCCTAGGCTCATAGTACTTGCCCAAATCAAATGCATGGCGTGTCCTACGAGCAACGCCTAATTGATGCTCGACGGTCAACAGTCAATAAATGTGTAGAGAAGTTTCAGAACGGCCTACTCATTTCAGCATGCAAATTATAATGATAAATTCAAATGCTGATGATGGGTCTTACCATATACCTACCTATTCTACAAGAGAGCTAGTTGCAATAGTCAAACAAGATTTATTATTATAGTTATTATCTATTTATTTTTATTATTTATTTATTTACTTTGGGGGGTGGCAGCTCTACATCAAGAAGAGAGTTCAATTGGTGATGGTCAAAGTCAAACTCAACCCTCTTATGGTCAGACTAGGAACCAAACTTCTTCTGACTTTCACTTGTATGCCTCAGAATTCATACTTTCATCTTGACATCTGATTTCATTGTTTTGTTTCCACACACTCTCAAATGCCACCCATCTGACATCAAATTATAGTGCATCTATATAATCTTTCAATAGGAAAGGAAACTCACCCCGTGAGCACCCCAACCCGGGACCTAACACGTGTCCCGAGCTAAGGAGCTCAATCTAAGAAAAACCATCTCAATTTTTAAAACATTTATTTGCCTTTAAAAAGAAAACCACCTTTCAAACTTACAATTTTAAAATCAATTAGTAATATCTCTTACTTAGAAGTGAAATCCAACCATAACTTTAATAAACCGATATCTAATCAAATACATTGGAAACCTTAATTAACATCCGTGCTAACAAAAGGGTTTTCCATACAAAATGAGGCAAAAGAGGAATACTTAACAACATACTCCTAACAACCCACTCCTATAGCTTAACTTGTCAAACCCCAAGAGCAAAGTCCACAATGAAATCCCCGGCCTCACGGGCTCGGGTCACCCGTCTCGGAATCTAAAACAAGAAAGGGAGAGGGGTGAGAATAAATCTCAATGAAGCTTATTATGATATGCAAAGTAAGCATGCCATACAAGATGCAACACGGGAAGCATGGCAACACTTAACACATTATGAAAGCGGTAAACACCTTTACGTTACCTCATTTTTACCTTTTTTCCCGTCTCGAACAATAAGTCGTACAACGCGGAGTAAAACTCCACTCTTTCGGTGAACTCCAGCCTCCTACGCACATTCACCGCTTATAGGTCTCATACCCCGTAGATCCATATAAGAAAAACAGATACATATATGACCCCTATATTTAAGAGTATCATGATAATATCATCGCCATCAGCAGAGCCGCCGGCTTCATACAAGAGCAGAGCATCTCCCTGCTTTCTCCTAATCGTACAGCATGTAAAGGCTACTTATCACTCAAGACAAGCAGCTCGCACGCCCCCTAATTCCCATGGCCACAGTAGCGGGGAAGTGGTCACCGACATGATGAACCTCTTCAATCACTTACGAACAAAATCAATAATTGATTGACTTCCATCATACCCACCCTAACATACACACATTCAAGCACATAATAGATACTTCAATTATAATCCACAAAATGGGATAATCATATAACAACATGGTAATGTATACTCACGCCAAATCAATACCATACCGCAACAATTTATGTAATGCACAACGCATAATATCATCCATGACAGCGAACTCAATTAAGGTAACAATATAACCACATAATCCACACCTAGAGAGCATAACAGAATCATGTACCAATTAATCCACATCGGATACAACACAACAATTTGCCAAATAATCCATACTTAGGATATTAAGGTATACACCAAATTCAACAATTCCAATAAGTTTGGATAATAATGCCACGCGCGATACATGCTCATTACCAATGAGATAGCTCAAAGGCGAAACTCATAGCTTTTACTCTATCAAGTAACTACTCACCAAAGGTACGGAGTAAGTATAGGCCACTCATGTAATCGTAAACCATTCTTACATAATTATTATACCTCCTCGAACAACCTTAATAAAAGTTCAAGATCTATTTCCCAAGTTGGAACTATTTTTGATGAAGTTACAAATCAAACCTATCAACCATTTTCTGGACAATAATTAAACTACTTCCACACCCCATTCGGATCCCTTAAGATGTCATCAGATAGCCAAAGTATTCTACTTTAATCTGTGTTAAAGATATTTCATTTTGGTTCCAGCTTTGATTGGATTTAAACAAACTCTTAGAAATTGATGCAAAGTGGGCCCGTGCCGGGGCACGACTCGTGTCCTGTGGAGCTACTTCGGCGCCCATTTAACCCCATCGAACCTCGGCGTCTCCTAAAGGTCACGACTTCCCTTTTCTCCAAGGCACGACTCGCCCTCACCCAAGGCAGCCAGATTCAGGCTACAGGGCACCCACTCGCGCCCGAACCTTTGCACTCGAACAAGGGCCGGGAAATACCCACGTAGCTATACCAATTCTATCCCAACCCAAGTTTCCTCTATTTTACGGTAAAAGGTTTACTAACTTCATCCATATCATTATAGATCATTTAAATCTCCAAAATAACATCAACCTAGGTTACTCACTTCTCGGGATTACTACTCATTCAACTATCACAATACCACATTTCACACTTAGTTTCTAAATTTAGTTCAATCTACTTTCTTACATTTTTAATCAACCTTGGGCAACAACACTATCATTCCCAAGTGCATTAAACAATCATTTAATAACAATAACAACATCAAACTATCACGAAAGCATACAAAGAAAGTGAAGTCATAATAACTCACTCTAGGATTTTAGGATGAAAAGATGATCTTCAAGGCTTCGATTGATTTCTTCTAGATGATTCAACTTCAATGATACTCCTAGACTTGAATTTGGTGGAGGATTTGCTTGGCTTCAAGAAGAAGAGGTGGTGGCTTCCATGGAGCTCTCAAGGTTTTCTCTAGGAGGAAGAAGTACGTAATTCAAGGAGAAGTGGAGGAGCAGTGGGAGGAGGATAAATGGAGAGGGGGCCACAAGGGGGAAATAGGAGGAGGGTTTGGGTGGGAAGACACTTGGCAAGCGGGAGTAGCGTTTACAACTTCGGCCCCCATGCAGGGAAATCTCTCCTCCTATTAGGCGCTTTCACCCTCACCAATTCTAATTTAAATTTAACTCATTTATCCAACAATTCATCCTATTCAATCTACCTCCCTATACTTATTTAACATCATTTTTCCATTTCTTATTATTTCCTAAAATTTCTTTATTTAACAATCCAATAAATTCTAAAGTGAGAAACTAAATTCATCTTACCACCTAGTATTATCTTAAATTAAGAATTTAAAGACATAATCAACACATAAAATAAATATAATTATTAAAAACATTTAATATAATATTAAAAATTGACGCCTAGGCCGGGGTCGTTACACTCACTCCCTTAAAGAAAATTCGTCCCGAATTTGATCGTCACTTACCCTAAGGTTCAAACTAGCAAAGGTTTCCTTTCATACATTCTAACTTAATATTTTTAATTAGATTTCTCAACGGGCATGATTCTATTATACAATTTTCTCACAACTCGAATACTCTAAGACTTTAATTTCTCAATTAGTCTCATCCATGCTATGATTCTTTCCAAGATTTCTACTTTCATTAATAATAATACGATTTTACGACGCAACATCCCAAGAACACCACACAATTATTACTAACCCAAATTTTCACGATATTATACTTAAAACTTCAAATATTCTATAAGTTGATCCAAGTCAGTCTATACGTCAAATCATCAACATTTCTAAAACTTCACCGGGATTAACAAACTGGGCGCTAAATTACCCAGGCCTAACTCCACTAATCTCACCCCAACAACCGAGATCGATAATATCTTCCTCGAACCAAGCTTCATACTAAGCCATCTCAACGCTAGAATGCAAACTCACAGAAGGTTACGTTTAAACTTCTCAAGTCAAAGGAAAATCCGTTGACACAAACACAACCTATTCCTCAAGAAATTCGGTATTCCATAAACCTCTTCTTTTCCACTACTAAATCCTTCAACTCTTAGGATCGGTAAATCAACCCCAAAAAGAGAACTTCAAAAGATAAGATTCCATTTAAATCACACCAC